>JAYEPQ010000012.1:29897413-30479913 GCA_036321105.1 Dracaena cambodiana | reverse complement strand
TAATACTACATAGGTGCAGTAATTGATTACTTGATCTCTAAAGGTGCTGTGGACCCAAAACATGGCCCACACCGAACACCTCCAGCCACTTGCTAGTATTTCTGGCTACCAGCTAGTGATGGTCCTACATTTGTAGACCCTACAGTTCCTCCTATAATCATATATCAATAGCAAGCCATCATTTCTATTATTTGTTTATGGTTCTAAATTTTAGAACATTCTTTGACAACAAACCTTAGTTTTTACAGTAATTCTGACTGAGAAACCAAGCCTGTAAATTCTAATTCCAAGTTTAGCATGGTATAGTGAAGAGTATAATTAACTACAGATTCAAGAAAGCTCTAGTTACAAATTTAAACTTCTAGGAAAAGTTCATCACTTCTGGAGCCAGCTACTGACTGCCAGTCATTAATGTTGGATGACATTCTATTCATGCCTGATGGTTTTTTTTACAACAAATCAATCTCCATTCCCAGACTCCATTTACATCATCAATATTAAAAATAAATCACTGCATACCATCATGAAATTTAGGGACAACAAGCAAAATTGAAAACCGAGAATACGATTGCGTCTACTTGCCTTGTTAGCCTCCTTGCTGCTATAAAAGACCCTTAATTTCCTCTCCTTAGCTTTTTATCCTGGTTGCTGTGCATGAGACAATGAAGGAGAAATTTTCTTGAAAAGGTATTGAGATGAAAAGAAAGGAGAGTTTGTGTTTGTCTGAGGAGAGTGATACGAGGAAAACTCCTTGGTCAAGAATTTACTCACCTATGATTGGGCTATTTCTTTAATTTCCTTATGTTCCTCTCCCATGATGTCTTAGGTAAAAGTATGCTAGGCACTACATGGTAAACTCTAAACTATATAAAAAAAAATAATGAAACTCTAAAGAAAAATAAAATAACTGTCTACAAATTTATTACACAGGTGTTGGTCAATAAAGGTCCCAACATTTAATTTTTACGACCAACTTAAAACCTTATATGATATGATTTTATCCATCATATAATTTTCCACATGTCAGTGTCAATGGTACTCAATAAACATGAACCAGTAGAAATATTATAGCATGTCAAGTCATGACTATTTACATGTTTATTATCACAAAAAAGAAACTAAGAATCAATGTTAATTAGGACTATATACATATGTATCTGAGAATAGTTTACATCCATGTTATTTGATTATTTCGCATCGAACCATATCGTCATGTTCCAATAATGATCATGTCCATCGTTTATTTGGTATTCAACTGTTCATTTAATCATGTCATGTATCAGGATTAATTGTTATATATATGCAATGTTGCTTAATATGTGTATCATTAAGTTCTCAAGTATTTCATGTATTGATAAAAGTTATGCATCATGCATAAGTATAATATATTATGTGTGCATAAAGTAATCATATAACATCTCATAGTATGAGTCAAATCATTTAACGTGAAAGTTGAATATTCAAATATACATGTTCATGTGTCATCTTAGCCTCATGTCTCACACATAAACAAATTCAAATAGCACAATCGACAATTATCAACCATACCAAAATTTATTTAATAGTCAATCGCAGTTATTTACTTTGGTTTGTTTAGATATTCTTAGTTAGCTGTTAGTATATTGGTGTAAAGTGTACATACTTGTAACAAAAATATATAAGTTTCATAACTACCATTCAAGTCCAAGTTTTATGTTTCAATTGCTAGATGATTATTGACTAATTAAACAAGGCTTCATTACTGATTCAATATCAAAGTTATTGTACTCTATACCAATTTATCTTTCTAACACTTTCATGGGGCGGCAACTACTAATTTGACATATTAGGATTAGAATCAGAACATGGCGCATGATGGGAACCTCGTCAACAATAACGAGACGTGTAAAACAAAAGGAAAAATCCAAAAATATGCACAATCAGGTTTGGTTGGGAGATCTCGACCCGTTACTTCAACAAAAACAAGAACCTTGGTATAATTCACCTCAACCCATTGTTTAATACGAAACAAGAATCTTAGTATAAAGAAAACGTTACAAACGGTAGTGGAAATCCATTTGATAAGTCGATGATGAATGCCACAAAAAAATTCCGATAAGTTCGAATAGTCCTTCAAAAAACCAAAGAGAATAAAACTCACCAATTTCCAGAAAACTATGATGTCCCTTATATTCCATTAGACGCCAATTTATAGGCTAAAAAAATATAAGAAAGTTTCAGAAATAGAAACAAAACAAAAGAAAACAATCAGCCCCTTAATTTGGCTGATCATACGTCCATAATAAAAAACGAAAATAATCAGAAATAGAAATGAAACAAAAGGAAAAAATCAGCCCTTAATTTGACTGATCACACGCCCACAATAGGAAAAAAAACAATCAGCTTTAACCGGAATAGTTGAATTATGTTAATGCATCTTTGTTGAACGCATGAACCATCCTCAATGGGCCTCCACAAATTTGCTTGAGTCCAAACCTTTTGAATCACCATTAAGTGCATCTTTGAACTTCTTTTCTCGTGCTCTAGTAACCGGCCCAGTTGGAATTTGAATCGGTTCCTTTGTGGTCATGTCATTATTTGCATCATTTCCCTCCTCTTGAAAGGGATTTACCCTCAAATCATCACCTACATCAAAAGGACTTAAATCAGTAACATTGAAAGTAGCACTAACATTGTACTCACCAGGCAAATCTAGCTTGTAAGCGTTGTCATTGATGCGCTCTAGAACTTGGAAAGAACCATCCCCTCTTGGAAGCAGTTTGGAACGTCTTTGCGCCGAAAATCTCTCTATTCTCATATGCAATCATACCCAATCTGTAGGTTCAAAAATAAGTTTGTGATGCCCCTTGTTGGCTTCTTTTGCATACTGCTCCGTTCTTCTCTCAATATTGAATCTTGCCTTCTCATGTATCTGCTTAACAAAATCAGCCTTTTTCTTTCCATCCAAATTAACACGCTCAGAAACAGGTAATGGAGATAAATCCAATAGAGTCAAAGGATTAAACCCATAAACAATTTCAAACTGTGAGAATTTAGTAGCAGAATGAATATACCTATTATAAGCAAACTCAACATGTGGTAAACACTCTTCCCATATTTTGATGTTCTTTTTAATTATTTCCCTCAATAAAGTAGACAAAATCCTATTTACTATTTCGGTTTGACCATTAGTTTGTGGGTGATAAATAGTATAAAATAAATACTTGGTACCTAACTTACACTACAAAGTCTTCTAAAAGTAGCTTAAGAACTTAGCATCTCTATCCAAAATAGTAGTTCTAGGCATGCCATGCAATCTCACAATCTCTCTAAAGAACAAATCAGCAAACATGCAAAGTATCATCCGTTTTGTGACATGAAATAAAGTGTGTCATCCTAGAAAATCTATCCATAACCACAAAAATCGAATCTCTTCCACGTTTAGTCCTAGGTAATCCTAATACAAAGTCCATTGAAATATCAATCCAAGGCTCACTAGGAAAGGGCAAAAGAGTATACAAACCGTTGGGCTGCACTCAGAATTTAGCTTGCCTACATGTGACACATCTGCCACAAATCTGCTCAACATCTCGTTTCATGTGTGGCCAATAGAAGTGTTCCTGCAAAACAGTAAGATCTTAGCAACTCCAAAATGTCCCATTAATCCCCCTCCATAGGATTCCGGCACTAACAAATCCCTCAAAGAACAGTTAGGCACACATAACTTAATTTCTCGAAACAAGAACCCATTATGTCTAAACAACTTACCACAAGCGTTTTTCTCACAAGTCTGGTACTCTTCACAAAATTCGTGGTCATCAATGTATAAACTTTTAATGTGTTCAAAACCAAATAATTTTGCATCAAGTGTAAAGAGTAATGCATACCTACGAGAAAGTGCATCGGCGACCACATTTTCCTTACCTTGTTTATACCGGATGACATATGGAGTGTCTCAATGAACTCTACCCAATGAGCATGCTTTTTATTTAGCTTGTGTTGGCTCTTCAAGTGTTTCACAAACTCTTTAGGCCATAGGTAGTGCTGCCATGTCTCCAAAGCTCGAACCAATGCATACAACTCTTTGTCATAAGTCGGGTAGTTTAAGACTGCCCCGCTTAATTTCTCGCTGAAGTAAGCAATTGGTCGTCCCTCCTGCATAAGAACTGCACCTATACCAATTCCTGAAGCATTATATTCAATCTCAAATGCTTTAGAAAAGTTAGGTAAAGACAATAAGGGGGCGATGGTTAGCTTCTCTTTGATTAGCTGAAACGCTTTCTCTTGTTCTTCTTCCCATCTAAATCTGACGTTCTTCTTGATCACTTTGGTAAGTGGTGCGGCTATACTACTAAAGTCCTTCACAAACCGCCGGTAAAAACTAGCAAGTCCATGAAAACTACGAACATTACTTACACTTGTGGGACTCGGTCACTCTTGGATTGCACTTACCTTCTCTTCTATACCCTGTGCACTAACAACAAATCCCAGAAATACAAGTTTATCAGTGCAAAAGTACACTTCTTCATATTAGCAAATAACTTTTCTTTCCTAAGCACATCTAAATTAGATTTCAAACGTACGATATGATCATCCAAATTTTTGCTATAAATGAGTATATCATCAAAATAGACAATAACAAACCTGCCTATAAATGCGCACAAAACATGATTCATAAGTCTCATAAAAGTGCTTAGTGCATTAGTCAATTCAAAAGGCATAACTAACTATTCATACAAACCATATTTTGTTTTAAAGGCAGTTT
Source organism: Dracaena cambodiana (assembly GCA_036321105.1). NCBI lineage: Eukaryota > Viridiplantae > Streptophyta > Magnoliopsida > Asparagales > Asparagaceae > Dracaena > Dracaena cambodiana. The sequence goes on along the minus strand of JAYEPQ010000012.1, from coordinate 30,475,169 downwards.
TCCATTCATCTCCTTCTTTTATTCTAATCTGATGAAAACCACTCTTTAAATCAATCCTAGAGAACACACAAGAACCATGCAACTCATCTAACATGTTATCTAAGCAAGGAATAGGATGACGATACTTTACCGTTATGTTGTTGATGGTTCGGCAATCAACGCACATTCTCCACGTTCCATCCTTCTTAGGTATAAGTAAAACCGGAACGGCGCACGGACTCATACTCTCTCTCACGTACCCCTTCTCCAACAACTCACTTACCTGCCATTGAAACTCCTTTATCTCCTCGGGATTGCTCCTATAGACAGGTCGGTTTGGAATTGTCGCACCGGAAACAAAATCAACTTGATGTTCAATCCCTCGAATTGTTGGTAATCCATGTGGTGTTTCGTCGACATCCTCAAATTCCTGCAAAAGAAAAATAACAGAACTGGGCAAAACAGGGCAAGTTCGTTAGTGTTTAAAAATGCCTTTTTGTACAAAAGTACAATCATCGGCTGATTTGAAAACATTGCTCGCTTAATCTCACTCACTTTTGCACAGAAATTCTTTCGTTTTCTCTCTGATTTTCTCTCAATGGCTGAATTTTGATTTTCTTTTTCTTTCTCATTTTGCTCGGCCACTCTTCGATTTTCACTCTTTTTCTTTTGCTCACTCTCTTTCTTTTGATCACTTTCTTTTTGCAACATCACTTGATCTTCATAAACTTGTTTCGGTGTGATTGACACAAGAGTGATGGGTTTTCGGTTGAGCACGAACAAGTATTTGTTGGTGAAGCCATCATGCTTAACTCTCCGATCGAATTGCCACGGTCGGCCTAATAGCAAATATCCAGCTTGTATCGGAAACTACATCATACAAAACTTCATCTTCATATTTTTCGATGTGGAATGAAACCAAATCCTACTTATTCACCTTTACCTCGCCACTATCATTCAGCTATTGTAATTTGTACGGCCTAGGATGTTTCGGTATGGGCAGTCCTAATTTCTCCACCAAGGTTGTGATTGCAACATTAGTACAACTTCCTCCATCAACAATCATAATGCATACTTTGTTTTTGACATAACACCTAGTATGAAAGATTTTCTCTCACTGCACTTCTTCAACTTCTTTTACTTGCAAGCTTAAGAGTCTTCTTGACACCAACAATTCTCCTTAGACCACATATTCTTCATCATCCACGTCCTCCAATGGTGGCATAGAGTCGGTATCGGACTCGTCGTCGGTTTCGATCTCTCCATTACCCCTTATCACCATGACTCTTTTGTTCGGGCATTGACTTACTATGTAACCCCTGCCTTGACATTTAAAACACTTAATGTCAAGATTTCGAGAAGTGGAAGGATCAGATTTACCTTGTATGCCATGCTTGGTTGTCTCTTGTTTTGGCTCGAATTTAAATTTTGCAGCTGGTTTCTCCTCTTTATTCACATGACTCGGTTTCCATGGAAAAAAATCGGAATTATGGAATGCACATGTACCAACCCTCCTCTTGAGTTGTTACTCCACCTTGATGGCCAAGTGCACCTGTTGGCAGTGAAAATTTCTAAGTTAAAAGGATTTTCCACAACAGAACGCAGAGCTAATTCAATAGCCCCGCGTTTGGTTACATTAACCCTGCGTTTGAATAAAACGCGGAGATGTTTAATAGCTCCGCGTTGATTCCGTAGTCTGGCTTGTATTAGCCTCGCATTTGAGTAAAACGCGGAGATGATCAATAGCTCCGCGTTAGCTCCGCGTTTTGGTTATTTAGCGTCGCGTTTTGATGCGATTAAAGCTCCGCGTAAGCAGATAACCAGAATCTCAAATTGATTGAGATTATGATTCTGGGCTTATCCAAATACCCGAATCAAGTCTAATCAGAATTCCATCAAAACTAAGATATTTGATTGGAATCCTTGATGAATGCGAGTTCTATTTAGATAGAAACTCTTGCATTAACCTGGGGCTATAAATACTTTCCTGGTGAAACCCTTGGGAGCTCTTTTTGGATCTTTTGGAAGTTTTGGTAAAGTTCGAGTTACGCGTGAGGGCCTTGAACTAATCAAAACCAGAGATCAGAGTTCTTCTTCTTTTCGGCATCGGAAGCCTCCTATCGATCCTTTGGCAATTCAAGTACGCGAGAGAGCCTTGAAGCCTTTGCTGATCATCTTCTGAAATCTTAGAGAATTCAAGTTACGCATAGAGCCTTGAGTTCGTGAAGATCAGAGAAAACTACCGTCTTCTTTCTGGAGTTCTTGAGAAGTTCGAGTTACGCGAGAGAGCCTTGAACGAATCAAAACCAGAGAAGAACGTCTATATTCGGCCGATATCTTTAAAAGAGAAGATTTCAACGTACCGATCGTCCAAAGGAACTGCTTGACAGATCTCATCGCCACAGATCCCACAACTATTGTAAAAGAGAGAGATTGAACTATAAAATCCTCTCGTTTGTTCCTTTTTATATCTTGTTCACTTTCATTGTAATTTAAGTTAATTCAATGGGAGGAAGCGAAGGAACTTTTGCGACGAACAAACTGGCGACCACAGTGGGAGCCATCTCTTTCACTGATGAAGAGATTGTGGCGCAATCGGACGTTGACTTGATCGGATCCGAAGTAGACACGCTGGTCATTGAAATCGACCAGCAGAAGTACGAGGAGTTCCTCTCCTCTGGATCAGGTGACTTGGATGAGACACGGCACTATCGCCGTATGTACTCCAATGCCCGAGTGACGGGTAGAAAGGTATCCACCGAGAGACGGGGATCCTTGGAGACTACGGTTATAACGCCGGAGTCCACACAAGAAATCCTAACCGAGGAAGAGCATCCGATTGCCGAAGAAGACATGGGAACTGGGCTGACCAGGACCCAACTCCGGAACAGGAACCGGAGAGCGAGGCGTAGAGCCCTCAAAGCCCGCCTTAGGTGCGGAGCTAACTCTAGAGGACGCGAGGCTATGGTCCCTCGCAAATTGGCTCGCGCTACCCGCGAGACCAATCTCTACCGCGTTAAACGCGAAGATACAACTTGCCTTAAAAGCAAGGAAAAGCCAGCGTGTGATTTTCCACGCGAGGCTGGTAATACTGGTGAGTTACGCAAAATTCCTGACACTCGCGAGTTACGCGAGTATAAAAATTATTCCAAGCCAGCGTGTGATTCTCCACGCGAGGCTATTACTGTGCCTAGCGAGAGACGTGAAGCCAGTAAGGGTTGCGCTAGTCGCAGAATACCCAACACTCGCGAGTATAAAAATTATTCCAAGCCAGCGTGTGATTCTCCACGCGAGGCTATTACTGTGCCTAGCGAGAGACGCGAAGCCAGTAAGGGTTGCGCTAGTCGCAGAATACCCAACACTCGCGAGTTACGCGAGTATAAAAATTATTCAAAGCCAGCGTGTGATTCTCCACGCGAGGCTATTACTGTGCCTAGCGAGAGACGCGAAGCCAGTGATACTTGCAATAAACGCAAGACTTCTGACACCCGCAAGGAACGGGAAGATGATTGGCAGATAGTTGTCAGTCGTAAAAACCGCGCTAAGCGCGAAGCTATGATCTGCGTCAATCGCGAAGATAAGCCAGTGTGCAAGAACTTCCCTTCACGCGGGGCTATTATTCCAGAGGCTAAAATTCCAAGGACACACCAAGCCAGCGAGAAACGCGAGGCTAGTGTGGATCAGCGCGGAGCTATTTTTCAGGCCCGCAATATGAAACGCGAGGCTATTCCTAAGCCACGCGAGGATCAGTCCGACCCCAGAGTCAGGGTTGATCAATCAAAGAAGCTTCAGTGGATTCCTAAACACTCTCAAGAGTTGAATGGACCTCTTGATTTCATGACTAGAGGCACTGACCTCAGGGAGCATCTTCATAAGAAGAGAGGCATAGACCAACTTCAAGTTGAACATAGTTGCCATTGCCAGCAACTCATGACGACAGTATCAGCCGTGATGAATAACTGTGGCTGCAGCAAGAACTGGATATCTGTGTTCAACCGATTAAATGAGTCAAACCAGAATCCTGCTAAGAAGACAAGAACCACTCCCCTGAAACAAGGGAGAGCTGTAACTTCCAACATGGTAGGAAAAGGGAAGAAAATTGCAGAGACGGATGATGATTCAGAATCGAGCGATGATGAACTTCATCATGTTACTCGACTAAGATCAGGAGCCGTCCCGCCACGAAATTATAAAAAGCTCGCAGGGGGTTCTTACGATGAGGACAGCGATAATTCCGCTATAGCCTCGCCTCCATCCTCTACATCATCTCGACTGCAGAAGTCAGCGTCGCACATGGCAGATAAATCTGGTGATATCAATCAGAGATTTGAAGCTCAAGAAAGAATGATTCGAGAGCAACAGAAAACGATTGAAGACCTTAAGATGCTACTTTTAAAAGTTGTTGAAGATAATGCTAAACAGGGCAAGAAGACTCCAAATGAAGAAGAACAGGAGGAGAAAGCCCACTCGATGCATGAGGAAGAAGATAGATTTTCTTTCCATGATCCACATGAAGAAAAGCTTGAAAAGTTACAGAATCAACTCGAAGCCTTGATGCGTAAAAAAGAGTTGAAGGAGTCAGGAGTCTCTAGACCATATCCAGCAGAATGGGATGTGGTACCCTATCCTCCAAGGTATAAGCCGCTCAAGTTGGAGCCCTATGACGGGAAGGGATCGCCTAGTCAGCACATCTATTATTTCTTGTCCCAAGCAGGACACTTAATGGGTAATGATCCCATCATGACCAAAGTATTTGCAAGTACTTTGCGAGGGCCTGCCTTTACTTGGTTCATGCAGTTGCCCCCAGGTACTATTAATACCTGGTTAGATGTTGAGAAATTATTTCTCTCACGTTTCTTCGAGGATGACACCGAGATTACGGTTCATTCCCTTCTTGCAACTAGGCAAGGAGAACAAGAAACGGTTAAAGATTTCATAGAAAGGTTCCGGGAGAAGTCCGTACATTGTAAACACGGAATGATCCAGGAAACTCTAGTCGAGACATGTCGACACAACCTTAAGACCAATGTGCTCCTCAAGATGGGGGCCGTAGAGTCTAAGACGTGGAGGGACCTGCTCAAACAAGGAGAGCAAGCTGAAGACTTGATTCGCCGAGTTGAAGAGTCCCGCGGGCCAAGAAGTGCTGGGGGTAGTAAATCATATACCCAAAACAACAACAACAAGAATAAAGGGAAAGCAGTAATGTCATCAGAAACTGCTCCTCAGAAAACCAGTCCTCTGCCAGAGCCGAAATCTCAAGGTCAACGAGGGTCAAGGCAAATTAGACCGCAGCAAGAAAGGAATTACACTTTCAAAGCTGCACAGACACCAGTCCTCTTTCACCTGCTCCAAAAGAAGGGAATGCTAAAACTTCCGGAGAATAAGAAGCCAGAAGATGCGGGTAAGACTAAAGACCCAAATTACTGTCTTTATCACCGGAATATTGGGCACCCTACCAGGGATTGTTTTCCCCTTAAGAACAGAATCCAAGCACTAATAGAGGCTGGAGTTTTGACGCTTAAGGAAGAGCAGAAGAAAGTCACTGCCAATATGGCAACCATAGTGGTTGGAACCCACGAGTTCCCCGCAGGAGTGACCCCAATCTCAAAGGGTGAGGCAGTTACAAAGAATCTTGATCCTTACAACAAAGCCCAAGAAGGACTTGTCCCCATAACAACCCAAAGAGGGGAAATTATGTGGGTTCACCCTGATTTGCTGGAAGATGAACAATGGACTACTTCAAGAGGTCCAGAGAAGAAGCGGGCTGTCAATGCCATTTCTGCGGATATAAAAGGAGAATATATAGCTTCGGGGGTCTTCACAGATTTTGAAGAAGAACCCGAAACTATGGCCACCCATCAAGATGGGGCAGGCCCTTCTGGTACTCGATCTGGAAAGACATATCTTAAGGACTACACCAGAGTGGATCCAAAAGATATCTATGCAGAACTCGCAAAGCCTGCGAAGCAGAAAAGACTTCGTTTCCAGAAGAATTCTACCAGAGATGAAGGAGCCAAAGAAACTCCCTTCGAATTTGACATAATCGCGCAGTTGGCTAATATCCCAGCGCGAGTGATGCTTTACGAATTGTTGAGATTATCAAAATCAACACGTGAAGCTCTAAGAGAGGCCTTGGCAGACTCTGAGTCGTTCCTAGCTCAAATTGTCGAGCCGGCCATCGAAGAGCGGGACTCTTGCCCCCACTGTCATCAAGTGAGGAGGCAGGTCCCACAAATTATCTTCTCTCCAGAAGACATGCAGGTGAGGAATATAAAGCATAATAGGCCTTTATATTTCACTTGATATGTCGGGTCCACAAAAGTGGACCGAATTCAGATTGATCCAGGTTCTGCACTCAGCGTCGTGCCCAGTAGATTGATGCAGCTGTTGGGGATTTCCCTTCATCGCTTGACACCTACACACACTACCATCTATGGATTCAACGCTAATAATAGCCATCCTCTTGGTAAGATCCGATTGCGGTGTCAAATTGGAGACTTAAAAACGGAGGTTACATGCTACGTAATTGATGCTGATACCTCCTACAATATTTTATTGGGGCGACCTTGGATTCACTCTCATATGATAGTTCCGTCGACTCTTCACCAGTGCATGAAATATTGCGATGAGGAAGGAGAGGTCCGGACACTAATTGCTGACAAGCAGCCGTTCAAAGGGTTGGAAAATTACTTCACAGATGCTGCACTCTACAAGCCAGCACATGAAGCCTCCAATGACAGTCTTAGCAAGTCTCCAAAACCCGACGACAGTGGCAATGAAGCCGACACTGAGTACGAGCTCCCTGGAGAAGATTACGGGGGTGATTACGAAATCAACCCTCACCTAGATCTTAGCTTAGGTCTTGATAATATAGTAGATGTAATAGAAAGTGAATGGGTTATTAATGAAAGTGTAAAGTTAGTCTACGAGCATGCAGTAGCTACTAAGTCTGAGCCCTCTTGTACCTCCACCGAAGCGGATGGCCTGACCGAACTTGAAGTTCTGGCGGCATACCATTTGCCCCTCAGGTCTTCCCTCCTCTCTCCATTAAAAATTACCGAGGATCAAGGGCACTTCTTTGAAGTGCCTACCCGACAGAAGTACCAAAGGCCGATCATGTTCGGCAAAGTGGCCACGTCGCCTCGACAGAGACAAAGTAGTGAAAGTGATGAACAAACATCGCCTCAATTTCACTTATATGAGCAAATGTCCCGACAGATGATGGAGAAAATGGGATATAATTTTACCCAGAAGTCGGGATTAAACTTTGGAAAAGGGCGGCGGAATCTCATACCCTCGTTTAGACCGAGAGGAAAGAGCCCTGATTATTATCAGAAGACCCGCAGGGGGTTAGGTTATGTATCTACCCCACCTTCTTCACCATTAAAAGATGAAGAGAGTTCTTCGAATAAAGAAGAAACATCTTCACCCGATCATGATTCAGGTATAAGCACCGGTGCTTGGTTTCAATCTTTGACAATCAATATGGTTTCAGCCGCGCCAGAAAGCGACGAGGAACCAATTGACGTTCAAGATGATGCTTGGGCTAGGCATATGGATACTCTCTGGGATGTCCGCTTTGAACAGCGTGACCCGCCCACAGAAGATAAACTAATACAGGTTAATATGGGAACAGAAGAAAATCCGAAACCCATTTTCATAAGCGACACACTAACTCCTTTGGAAAAGGAGGAACTTATATCCCTTATCAAAGAGTATATAGATGTGTTCGCATGGAGTTATGAAGATATGCCTGGGCTTGACCCTCAAATTGCCACACACCGGTTAAATATAAAAGAAGATGTCAAACCTGTTAAACAGCAACAGAGGCGTTTTCGACCGGAATTGATGGAGGCAATAGTTGCTGAGGTCAATAAGTTTATACAATCCGAGTTCATCCGTGAAGAACAGCATCCTGACTGGGTGGCAAACATAGTGCCAGTTCGCAAAAAGAATGGCAAAATCCGGATATGCATTGACTTTCGAGATCTTAACGCTGCATGTCCCAAGGATGAATTTCCGCTCCCCATCACCGACGTAATGATCGATAATACTTGCGGTTATGAGAGGATGTCCTTTATGGATGGCATCTCAGGTTATAACCAAATTAAGATGCACCCGGATGATGAAAAGCATACAGCTTTCAGAACGCCACAGGGGGTATACTGTTATACGGTGATGCCATTCGGATTAAAAAATGCAGGTGCCACTTACCAACGCGCAATGAGCGCCATATTTAAAGAACACCTACGCAGAACAGTAGAGTGCTATGTGGATGACTTAGCAGTTAAAAGCAAAGACAAAGAAGATCATCTTCACGATTTAAGAGTGGTCTTCGATCTTATGAGGAAACATCATTTGAAGATGAATCCCACTAAGTCATTCATGGGGGTATCCAGCGGGAAGTTTCTAGGGTTCGTAATAACTTCAAAAGGAATTTTCCTCGACCCTGAAAAGGTAAAAGCGATTAGCGAAATGCCGCCTCCCCGCAACCTTAAGGAACTAAGGGGATTACAAGGAAAGCTCGATTATATCATATCCAACTTATCTGGACGATGCCAACCATTCTCCAAACTTATGAAAAAGGGAGTGTCTTTCATATGGGATGAGGCATGTCAGCAAGCATTTGATGACCTCAAGGAGTACCTTACTAAGCCTCCTGTACTAATGGCACCAACCCCTGGGCAGCCCTTCCTTATATATGTAAGGGCCATGGATAATGCTTTAGGAGCACTACTTGCTCAATATAATGAGCATGGCCATGAATATGCCCTCTACTATTTAAGTAGAACAATGATTGGGGCAGAACAGCGGTATACCCCGATTGAAAAAGAATGTTTAGCCCTAGTGTTTGCTGTTCAGAAAATGCGACACTACCTTTCGGGGCAAACAATTCATGTCATATCACGGGTTAATCCCTTGAAGATTCTGATGACAAAACCAGGATCCTTGAATGGCCGATTGGCGAAATGGGCGCTCTTACTATCGCCCTATGACATACATTTTGTCCCTCAGAAGGCCATGAAGGGACAGGCAATCGCTGATTTCCTTGCAGACCATCCAATTTGGTCCAAATTAAAGCAGACATCAGAAGTCAACACAGTTACCGGAGAACAACCTTGGCAAATGTTCTTTGATGGTGCCGCGGGACGATCTGCTACTGGAGTGGGGGTTGTGCTAATATCCCCACATAAACATATATTGCCTAACGGTTACTTATTAACAGAACCGTGCACTAATAATGTAGCGGAGTACAACGCGCTCATTATCGGCTTAAAAATAGCTCTTCAACTGGGGGTGAACCATCTAGAGGCATATGGAGATTCTAAGCTCATTGTCAATCAGATGACAGGCGAGTATGAAGTCAGACATGAAGCCCTCATCCCCTATCATCAGCTAGCTATTGAGCTAGCAGGATATTTTGAACAACTCTACATATATCATGTATCTCGAAACGAGAACATTTATGCAGATGCTCTTGCCGCATTAGCAGCAACGCTGGCAATCCCGCCAGGCGAAGCTAAAAGCATCGCCATTGGTAGCAGAGAACTCCTCCACCCAGATGTGGTATCTCAAACCGAAGAGGTATGCCAGATTGGCTTAAACTTAGAGCCCCGTGATTGGCGATTTCCGTTTGTGGATTATGCTTTGCATGGGATATTACCAGAAGATCCTAAGGAAGCCACCTCAATAAAGAGGAAGGCCCAAAAATTTTATTATGACCATAAACTTCAGACTTTGTATAGAAAGTCAAGAGATGGTCTATTGCTACGCTGCATATCGAAAGCAGAAGCGGAACAAGTGCTGAAAGAAACACATGATGGAATATGTGGAGCTCATCAGCCCGGTCCCAAACTTGGAGACCGTATAAGAAGGCTGGGGTACTACTGGCCGAGCATGGTTACGGAAGCAATGGCATACGCTAAACGATGTCATGCATGCCAAATACATGCCAATTTTATTCATCAACCCCAAGAATACTTGCACAATACCGTCGCAAGCTGGCCATTTGAAGCCTGGGGAATGGACATTGTGGGGCCAATAACTCCCTCGTCATCCAGAGGACATCGGTTTATTCTTGCAATAACCAATTATTTTTCAAAATGGGCCGAAGCCGTGCCCATGAAAGAGGTGAAGACGACAGATGTGATCAAGTTCGTCAAGCATCATGTCGTTTACCGATTTGGCGTCCCCCGACGGATTATTCATGATAATAGTCCGCAATTCATCAGTCAGGGATTCTCCAAATTCTGCAATAAATTCAGAATCAAAGATATCGCTTCTACACCATATAACCCTGCGGCTAATGGGTTGGCCGAAGCTTTCAACAAGACGATCATCAAACTCCTTCGGAAGTTCGTCTCCTCCAATAAACGAGATTGGGATGAAAAATTGGGAGAATGTTTGTGGGCTTATCGCACCACCGTTCGCACCCCGACTAAATCTACCCCGTTTTCTTTGGTTTATGGAAGTGAGGCTGTTCTGCCTCTTGAAATCCAGATACCATCATTAAGAGTGGCTTTAGCCACAAAGATGACGACAGAAGAATGCCATCAGCAAAGATTGCAAGAACTAGAGGCGTTAGATGAAAAACGTCTCAGGGCTCAACAACAAATTGAGTTGTATCAAGCCCGAATATCTCAAACGTTCAATAAGAACGTTAAACCAAGGACCTTTAAACAAGAAGACTTGGTTCTGGCTGTTAAAAGGCCAATGGTGCTAACCCACAAGACTAAGGGTAAGTTTGAACCCAAGTGGAAAGGACCGTTCATTGTGGAGACAGTCTACTCCAGTGAAGCTTATCGCTTAATGAATCCGAATGAGAATTTCAAATTATTCTCCTCCCTTGCTGGAAGGCTTGGAGTTGGAAGAGTTGCAGGTATCTCAGCAGCCACGACAACAGACGACGTTAAAATCGCTGACTGAGAAGGCACGCCAACGACCGTGGGAAATGTCTCAGAAGAGCAAACGGGTGTTGGAGATGGCATGCTAGGAGAAGGTGTAGCCTCATTAACAGCAGCTGCGATAATGACTTCTGTTCTCTCATCGCTCCCCAGTTCGTCAATTGGGGGAATTAAGGAGGAAACAGATGCAGGAGCCGGTGTGGAATAATCAGCCGCAAACTCACTAGCAAAGCTACCCACACCACCAACGGAGCCAGAATGGTCCATTCTATCGTCAGACTCTACTTGGGTAGTCGAGTGCATTGGCGAAAGAAGTTGATCACCTGCATTTCAGAAGACCAGAAAAGCAGTGTTACGTTAAAATAATAACAGGCAAAAGATAAAATGCTAAAGGCCATACCAGGCGATACAAGTCCAGTTGTCGGACTTGAAGGGGGAGCCATTGTCGTTTCCAGTAGTGTACCCGTCTCGCTACCCGTTAGTTGCGCCCCAGGTTCTGCCACAGGCTCTACAGCCGAAGGAGCTGAAATCTCAGCAACACTTGGAGCTTTGGCAGGTTCATCCTCCCTTTCCAACGCTGGGGGTACAGCTGAAGCCAACAAGTCGGAAGCAAGTTTGATAGCCACTTCTTGGGGGGCTATCAAGGTTTCTTGTGTCAGTTTTTGCTTCTTACCCGGCCTTTTCTTTAAAGTGCTGCGGCGTTTGAGAGTTGGACTCAGGGAACGACTGACAATAGGCTGAGGAACTCCACCAGCACCAGCATCATCATCATCATCATCAACGGCATCATCGTCTGATTCGCTGATGTCCGAAGGCTCAGCCGCAGTGCCAAGGAATTCTTCCATTCCTTTTATCCTTACCCTAGAAGCACCCTGGCGGCTAATATAGAGGGCTTCAATCTCTTTACAGCAACTGCGATTGAGAGAGAAGCCGGGCACGTCAGCATTCGCAATGTTGAACCAATTGCAGGAGCTGAGGGTCATGGCCAATTCTGGCACCTTCTGGGGCAAGGAGAATTCAGTTTCGGTCCCGCCTGCTGCAAAATGGAACCAGCCACGAGCACCTTCGTATAAATTTCCCTCGTAAGCGAGATCTTTATTTGGATTGCCCACATAAAGTTGAGAATATCCAAACTGGCGAGCAAAGCGACTCGGAGTATATGGCTCAATCTGACACCTGAGATCTTGACGATACACCAAGTGTCCGGGACGGATGTTGAGAAGCCACCAGAACGCTCCTGCAGATAAAGTAGTGAACTTATCTGCTCCCATGGCATCCTTTAGCCTTGTCCCATATCCTCCACCGGGAAAGTCAGGAAAACACCGGAAGATCTCGTAATTCTGAAAGCTACGAAGAGTCTTCCGAATCTGGGACATATAATTCTGCCTCCATGAAGAACGTTCATATAGTTCTACAAGGAAACACTTTTCGCCCGAACGACGCTCTAGCGCACTCATTAAAGAAGGACAGTGCAAGACAAGCCACGCCATCAAATAGGTGTAGGGCATCTCCACCCTAGGGTTTGGAGTTTTCGGTTGGGCAGTCTCTTTCGACTTGCCCTTTCCTTTCCCCTTGACCTTAATAGTGGGGAGGAAATCACGACAGAATATCCTCAGTCCATACTGCAAATTGCATACCATAGCGGGAAGGAGTCCAAGGGGTCGGCCGTATGCAAGAAGAACCACTGGATATACCACGGTCACTGCAATCGCTTCCTTGGGCAATGACGGCACGACGCATCTTTTGAGCCACACCATCAGAAACCCGGCAATGAGACCTCTGTTGGAGATCGGAAACTGGGCTTGATAGTGATAGCTCTTCAATGAAGTACCAGGACCGTATCCATTCTCATTGGATTCAGTGGTATAATATAATAGATGGCGGCCCTTAGCAATACGGTGATCAATCTCTGAGCCATAGATGGGTGGATGACCATGGATAGTGGCCGAGCTATCCTTAGAATTTAGGTTGGCAAAGAGGTATTCGGCCCACTTCTTGTGGCCAATACCATGATTACGTGCACCTGTCAGGTCAGCGCAAATATGATAATGGCACATCATCTCCCAGTATGTGGCATGGATGCGCTCGTCCCTCGCCAATAGCATGTTCAACTCATCGGTGGTGGGGATATACTCCTCGTAAAGGACTTCGCCCATCGAGAGCCCAGAAACCTCAAACATCTCGTGGAGAGCGAACCCTAGCTCACCCACTGGTGTAAAGAAAGTACAGGTTTCAGGGTTATACATCTCCAAGAGGCAGTAAAAGTGATAAGCACTTTGGGGAAACCCGAATTGGACATTCCTGATGGCTTTATACAAGCCAATATCCTTTAAAATGGGCTCGTGGGAATCCAGCATGTACTGAACAAGGCGTGCCCACCACATATTGTTAGAAAAATGAACCCAGCCAGGCATCCTGAAGTCGCTAGCCGGGTACTGACCATCCTTCGCCAAGAACTCACTTAAGAAAGTTCGGGCACGAGATGGGACTTCTCCCACTGGAAGCTCCTTGCCAAATCGGCCTGGAAGCAAGCCAGTAATGCATCTGGGGGAACCATCTTGATAAACCCCTTTTGCACCAAATTTGCCTGTTGGGACGCCATCTTGCTCCTGAGTCAGTCCCCATTTTAATTCTTGAGGCGTCGCTAGCCTTTGAAGATAGACCAGAGGATAGCTACGATCCATTCTAGGCAAAAACATCAGCATTTCGCCTGAGTTATATAACCAAACATGCTCCTCTTCAGAAAGAATCTTATCTGAGTGGTCCATCTGGTCTCCAAAGAGGAAGACGGGTTTCTCCATCGCCTTTCTGTTCACATCTTCAAAAGCTGCGTCAGTTATGATTTCTCGCGCAGTAGTAGGGTGGTACTTGATCAGCTTCTCCTTGCGTTCCTTCGGGTCTGGTTTGTATGAGGGCAGGATGGTAGTGAAACGGAATTGGCCGGAGGGATCAGAACCCCCAGCAAAGCCGAAGTAGTTCTAGTGGGGAATAGATTCCATCGAATACCCTACTGCAAAAAGAAAGCAGAGTGAGAGAAGTTTCTATAAGACAGAAAAAATTCTCTAAGTATGGACGCGCGAAGCTAAAAATTAGACCGCGCAGAACTTGAAATAGCCTCGCGTTTTCAGCGCGACTGCTACTTAAAAGAGCCTCGCGTTTTTAGCGCGACTGCTACTTAAAATAGCCTCGCGTTTTTAGCGCAACTGCTACTTTAAAGAGCCTCGCGTTTTTAGCGCGACTGCTACTTGAAATAGCCTCGCATTTTTAGCGCAACTGCTACTTGAAATAGCCTCGCGTTTTCAGCGCGACTGCTACTTAAAAGAGCCTCGCGTTTTTAGCGCGACTGCTACTTGAAATAGCCTCGCGTTTTCAGCGCGACTGCTACTTAAAATAGCCTCGCGTTTTCAGCGCGACTGCTACTCAAAATAGCCTCGCGTTTTTAGCGTGACTGCTACTCAAAATAGCCTCGCGTTTTTAGCGCGACTGCTACTCAAAAGAGTCTCGCATTTTTAGCGCGACTGCTACTTTAAATAGCCTCACATTTTTAGCGCGATTGCTACTCAAAAGAGCCTCGCGTTTTTAGCGCGACTGCTACTCAAAAGAGCCTCACGTTTTCAGCGCGACTGCTACTTAAAAGAGCCTCGCGTTTTCAGCGCGACTGCTACTTAAAAGAGCCTCGCGTTTTCAGCGCGACTGCTACTTAAAATAGCCTCGCGCTTTAAATGCGAGGATGACGCGATAACTTCGCGTAAGAAGGCAGTCAGAGACTTTTCTTCTTCTCCAAGCCTTACGGCAGGAGTACGGCGATCTCGCCGGTAAAGGAGTTGATTGATCAGTTAGATTTAAGCCAAATCACTCTAGAAATGTTCTAAAGAGTCTCGATGGAGAGATTCTTACCCCCGATAGGCGAAATGTGGGCTGGCGCGTCGCTGCCTTGGCCGCCGCCACCACTGCTTGCGCCAGTCGCCGAAGATGGAGCCGCTCGAGAAGTAGCACGAGTTTTGGGAGCCATTGCTGAGAAAAATCGACTGAAAATTTGGAGAAATTCGGTCGGAAGAAGATTGGGTCGTCTGAACTCTGATCGCCTGAATCTCTAAGTTTCTGGAAAATTCTCAAATAGAGTGAGAAGGATAAGAAATAGAGATTTCTTTTAAATGGAAGGAACCGCCTCTTGGAATTCGGCACGAGTTTCGGAGAAAGTGACTGGTCAGTTACTCTCTAAAACGCGAAGCTATTAGCCTCGCGCGACTAAGAAAAAGCGAAATTGATTAACTCCGCGCAACTATACAAAACGCGAGGATAGCATGTGCCTTAGCTTCGCGTTTTCATGGAAAAACTTAGATTTTCTGATGAGTGCAATTAAGCGCTTCCGTCTAAGTTAAAGCGATTCTTATCCGATCATTTGGATTAGTAATTTAAGTCACGCAGAAGTGCCTTAAACTATTTTACCAAAATTATTGACCATCTGTTTGTTGAGCAAGCAAAATTCTTGAAGCTAACAGATAGAGAGGAAAATAATTTATTTTTATTCATGAAGCAAGAGATTACAAAGAGGGAGTTATAGCTCTCCCAAAAGCTTTTTACATGGTCAATTTGTCAATAACCAAACAGTAAGACTTCTCTACGGGGTGTTGAAGCTCAGTTCCCTGGTTCACATGCAAAAGAAATTCAAGATTTCTCTACGGGGTGTTGAAGCTCAGTTCCCTGGTTCACATGCAAAAGAAATTCAGGACTTCTCTACGGAGTGTTGAAGCTCAGTTCCCTGGTTCACATGCAAAAGATCTCCTCTGCAAATGTCAACTAGGATCTGTCATCTGAAATGAAGCACGAGAGGAAAGGAAAGTGCTGCACTGAAGGGCAATTCTGCACTGCAAGTGCTGCAGCTCCTTATTTACAGCCCCTTCTAGAGTTTATCTCTCGGAGCCAGAGCTTGAAACCTGCAACTATGTTGTAAAGCATATGCTTCTGACTTCCTTAGAGTCACTTCTGCTGATGAAAATCGATGGACCCACATACATTCCTCTTCAGAAAGGATTGGACTTACTGCAAAAGGAACAGAGTTTCCAAAAGAGTGAAAACGCGGAGCTAAGCTAACTCCGCGCACAGTTAAAGAAATGGCCTCGCGCTTTAAACGCAGAGGATGATGCAATAACTTCGCGTAAAGGGGGACAAGATTTCTTTCTGCTCTTTCCTTCTCTTTCGAATTCATAGCGACTGCTAATCAAGGATAGCCTCGCAATTCATAGCGACTGCTAATCAAAGATAGCCTCGCAATTCATAGCGACTGCTAATCAAAGATAGCCTCGCAATTCATAGCGACTGCTAATCAAAGATAGCCTCGCAATTCATCGCGACTGCTAATCAAAGATAGCCTCGCAATTCATAGCGACTGCTAATCAAAGATAGCCTCGCAATTCATTGAGACTACTAGTAAAGCCGCGCGTTTCAAGCGCAGGGACGACACAATAAAACGGCGATCTCGCCAACAAGACAAAGCAATCGTCCGGATTAAAATCAAGCTAAAATATCTCAGAATGGTTCTTAGAAAACCAAGAGATGAGGTTTTTACCTTCGGAAGACGCTGCATAGACTGGTTCACCGTTGCGTTTACCTTCACGGCTGCTACCATCAACGCCGGCCAACTTGCGAAAAGCCAAATTCCTCTGGAGAGACATCCTAATGATGAAAATCTATGGAGAAGTTGAACGAAGATCAGTTGAAGATCATTCGTGAGTCACTCGAGTTCTCAGAAATTCTTCGGATGAGATGAAGAAGAAGATGAGCCGGGAGCTCTATTTAAACAGAAATTCCGTCGCTTGGTATTCGGCGTGGAAACTTGGGGTAATTAATGACATAATTACTCATTTCACTGAAGACGAAGTGAAGCCGATTAAAGCTCCGCGTAAGTGAGCGTAACGCGAGATAGACTTGGTATTCTAACTCCGCGTTTCAGTTTAGATATCCAAAGTATTTCAAAATCTGCTGAAGTATAAGCCATTTTGAAAACTTTGGAGGGGGTTCTGTTGGCAGTGAAAATTTCTAAGTTAAAAGGATTTTCCACAACAGAACGCGGAGCTAATTCAATAGCCCCGCGTTTGGTTACATTAACCCTGCGTTTGAATAAAACGCGGAGATGTTTAATAGCTCCGCGTTGATTCCACAGTCTGGCTTGTATTAGTCTCGCGTTTGAGTAAAACGCGGAGATGATCAATAGCTCCGCGTTAGCTCCGCGTTTTGGTTATTTAGCGTCGCGTTTTGATGCGATTAAAGCTCCGCGTAAGCAGATAACCAGAATCTCAAATTGATTGAGATTATGATTCTGGGCTTATCCAAATACCCGAATCAAGTCTAATCAGAATTCCATCAAAACTAAGATATTTGATTGGAATCCTTGATGAATGCGAGTTCTATTTAGATAGAAACTCTTGCATTAACCTGGGGCTATAAATACTTTCCTGGTGAAACCCTTGGGAGCTCTTTTTGGATCTTTTGGAAGTTTTGGTAAAGTTCGAGTTACGCGTGAGGGCCTTGAACTAATCAAAACCAGAGATCAGAGTTCTTCTTCTTTTCGGCATCGGAAGCCTCCTATCGATCCTTTGGCAATTCAAGTACGCGAGAGAGCCTTAAAGCCTTTGCTGATCATCTTCTGAAATCTTAGAGAATTCAAGTTACGCATAGAGCCTTGAGTTCGTGAAGATCAGAGAAAACTACCGTCTTCTTTCTGGAGTTCTTGAGAAGTTCGAGTTACGCGAGAGAGCCTTGAACGAATCAAAACCAGAGAAGAACGTCTATATTCGGCCGATATCTTTAAAAGAGAAGATTTCAACGTACCGATCGTCCAAAGGAACTGCTTGACAGATCCCATCGCCACAGATCCCACAACTATTGTAAAAGAGAGAGATTGAACTATAAAATCCTCTCGTTTGTTCTTTTTTATATCTTGTTCACTTTCATTATAATTTAAGTTAATTCAATGGGAGGAAGCGAAGGAACTTTTGCGACGAACAGCACCATATTCTCTAATTTCACATAATGTTGCATCTCCAGCCTATCATGAATTTCTTGATTCAAGCCATTCAAGAACCTAGCCATAGTAGCCTCTCGGTCTTCTTCGATATTAGCCCAGATCATAGCAATCTCTATCTCTTGATGATAATCCTCCACACTTCGGTTATCTTGTCGGAGTGTTTTCAATTTATTGTACAACTTCCGATGGTAATGGCTAGGCACAAACCGCTTCCTCATCACTATTTTCATCTCTTCTTACGTCTCTACCGGTCGTTCCCTATTTCACCACCTGTTCAACACTAACTGATCCCACCACACAATAGCATAGTCAGAAAACTCAATGGCAGTAAGTTCTACCTTCTTCATCTCAGAATAGTTGTGGCAATCGAACACTAAGTTCACATTTTTCTCCCACTCAAGAAAGCCTCAGGGTCGTTTCTTCCTTGAAATACTGAAATTTTCATCTTAATACTACCAAAATTGTTATTTTCCTGATTCCTATCTTCTCTAAACCGCCCTCCATATCTCCTATTACCAACAACTGAACCCCGATCTTCTTCTTCATCAAAACTAGTTGCATAATACTCTCCATCTTCATCTCTCCTTCCTCGATGTTGAACTCTTTCCCTCCTACGCACATTATGAGTGTTTTGTGGCTGCTCCAAATGTGTATTCTCCACCCGATCAATCCGCTCATGTACCTGCTCCAATTCCAACCTCATCACATGCCTCATCTCACTCATCATGGCCTCCATGAGCAACTTTGGATCAGTCATCCCTGTAGCACCTTCGGCGGTACTCTTTAACTGTTGTGAGACATGATTGCTGCAAATCAAAATTAGAAAACAAAAAAAGGAAAAGATCTCACACTCCCTCATGTGTTTCACTCAAAAAATGATTCACTCTATTCTACTCGTGTTTCACTCAGTATAATCGGTTTTTACCCTCTAATATGCTCACCACTCTTACCTTTTTTATACTCGATAATCCTCTTTCAGTTCTTTTGAAACTATTCGAATAATATTCAAAATTTCAGCAACAATTCACCAAGAACTTACTAAGGGAATTCAGGTTCAAAAGGTAAGAAAACAAGATATATGGGTGATTATATTTTCAAAGCACAATTCAGCAAAATTTCCACGAAAAGTTTTGGTTTTTGGAGTGTGGTGATTTTCGGCTTAGTGGAAACAAATGAAAAAGAATCTTTTTATCACTTTTTTTTCGGACCCTTTTTTTTCGGACGCCTTTTTGTTTATGATCATATTCTTTCTTTCGTTAATAACATAATAAGATTTTGAATTAAAATTAGAGCAAACAGATTACGATCAGAATGGGGACCTAGGGCTAGGACCAATTCGGCCACAACAAATTCGACCAGATAAGAAAAAGGAAACTAAATTTAAATGGGATAGGAAAATTTGAGACGAGAAATTCTTGGCTCTGATACCAAATGATGGGAACCTCGTCAAGAATAACGAGATCCATAAAACAAAAGAAAAATCCAAGAACGTCCACAATCAGGTTTGGTTGGGAGATCTCGACCCGTTACTTCAACAAAAATAAGTACCTTAGTGTAATTTACCTCAACCCATTATTTAATACGAAATAAGAATATTAATATAAGAAAGACGCCACAAACGGTAGTGAAAATCCGTTAGATAAGTCGATAATGAATGTCACGGAAGAATTCTGATAAATTCGAATAGTCCTTCAAAGAGCCGAAGAGAATAAAACTCACCAATTTTCAAAAAATTATGATGTCTCTTCTGTTCCATTAGATACCTATTTATAGGCTAAAAAATAATAAGGAATGTTCCAGAAATAGAAATAAAATAAAAGGAAACAATCAACCTCTTAATTTGGCTGATCACACGTCGATAATAAAAAAAGAAAACAATTAGAAATAGAAATGAAACAAAAGGAAACAATCAGTTCATAATTTGGCTGATCACACGCCCACAATAGGAAAAAAAATAATTAGTTTTGACCGGATTATTTTAGTAGTTGAATCATGTTGATGTATTTTTGTTGAACACGTGAACCATCCTCAATGGGCCTCCACGAATTTACTTGAGCCCAAACCTCTTGAATCAGCCCATTAAGTGCATCTTTGAACTTGTTTTCTCATGCTCTAGTAACCGGCCTAGTTGGAACTTGAACCAGCTCCTTTGTAGTCATGCCATTTTTTGCATTAGTGTACAGCCCCAAGCCCTAACTTGTCAGAGTCTAAGCAGCCATTGGCTCGTGATTCTAACTATCACATGGCAGTGGTTCTGTATTTGATGATTACAAAGTTCCTCTTATAGCAATTGCAGGTCGTCAGTTTTTATTTGCTCATGGTTTTAAATTCTAGAACATATTTTGATAACAAAACTCTAGTTTTTATAACAATTTTGATATCGAGAAACTGAGCCCCTAAACTACAACTCCTACTATAGCATGATACAATAAAGAATGTAATTAATTAAAAATACAAGAAAGATATAGTCACATAATTAAATTTCTAGGAAAAATTCATTATTCTGGAGGTAGTAGAGCAGCTGGTTGGCAGTCCCTATTGTTAGATGATTTATTCTTGCTAGATGATTATTAGTTTCTTATAACAAATCAATCACCGTCTTTGGACTCCATTTCCACCATCAAAACCAAAATAATCAACTGCATACTATCATGAACTTTAGGTACAACAAGTAAAATTGAAAGCCAAGAATAAGATTGCTTGTCCTTCGTTGGAAACCTCTGAGTTACTGTTAAATGCATTACTTTTATCTCATCCACCTTTCTTGTGATTGTTGTATGTGAGATAATGGAGAGAGAGTGAGAGAGAGAGAGAGAGAGAGAGAGAGAGAGAGAGAGAACTAATTGAGAAGGGAATGGGATGAAGTGAGATGAGAGTGTGTTTGAGGAGAGTGATATAAGAAAAATGTTTAATCAAAAAATCCACTAACTTATGTTGAGTTCCTTAATTTCCTTCTCCATATTGTTTTTTATGTCTTAGGCTAGAGTGTGTTGACGAAGGAAAATTCTGTCAGGAGAAGAAAGGAAATGAAATATGAGGGTACATAAATATATGAAGAATTAATATGTTTTAGTTTGTAAAATAAAATTATCGAACATCATAATCAATATCAAACCACCAACCACCATAAATTACAAGAATAGCTTATGCCGGGTGGAAGAAAGAAACAAAGTTGAACGAACACAGATTTTAAAAAATTAAAATGAACTAGTGAAGTTAGTTCAATTCTCGATTTCTGACTAAATTTTGACGATCTCTTAAAAAGACCAAATTAATATTGAAAGTAGATATGTATAAAAGAAGTACAAAGAAATTTATGTAATATTTTTCTGATATTTAGAATGAAACGTAGAAAATATCTAAGTAAACATTGTTATCTATTAGTATTCAGTATTTTTGCCAATTTTTTTTTACTTTCTCAAAAGAATTCAGAAAATCATTAAAAATAAAAAATTAGAAAAATGATAAATCCAAAAAAGAAATGTTATTTGTAGTTGCAGAATTCTAGTTATATCTAATGGAAGTTCGGTTGGTAATCAGTCAACCCTAATAATCTCAATTTGACACGATTGATACAAAAAACAAATATATAAGTACAAGATAGAGCCAATACATTTTGTATTGTACTATTTATTAATACTTTGGGGCTCTGAGTTAATTTAATCAGTATGGAGTGTACTAACTCGGAGAGCTGGCTATTTAAGAGTGCTACAAAATTCATGGTCATCCAAATAAGAAATTGTAAGACATATCAGTATAAATTAAGTGACATGTTGCTTCTACTTTTAAGTCAACAATCTAATATTTCAGGTGAATCTTGCGTATTGGTCGACTATTTTGGGTTTTGAAACTGTGGATAGTAATTTGGAGATAGTCGCTTAATCGATATTTCAAGAACTAAATTAGATTTCAAAACATCAAGTTTAGTGCAAAAATGGGATAATCATGATCCATTCGATATTAGTAGAGCCAGTATACCACATGTAGTAGTTGAGTCAATCATGTTTTGGATCCTTGATAAACATTAAGAGTGAAGGTGATACTTTATATTTGTATTACCTAATGAAAATGGCAGGTAAGACACTCTGTCGTTTTTCTGTCTCTTGATTATTCAGGTAATTATTCTAAAAATAATTCCGTATCGGTTTTAAGCTTACTATAGTGCATATCATGTCTCTTTTAATAAATGCAAGAGCATATGGTATATTGAGTCAAGCGGGAATGTTAGCAAGTTGAGATAGAATGCAAAACCTGAAAATTTTAGATAACCATTTGGAGGTTATCTTCATAAACATTATACCGGGCTTGACTTCTTTTTTATTATCCCTTTCCAATGGTGAGCTAGGTATCAATAATTGAGATGTTATCACTTGTAGAGAGTTGAGAGGAGACAATATCGTATGACTTTAGGTACCTTCCAAACCAAATATTCACTAATGGTGTAGGTTATTGTGCTACCAATAGGATCTCTTCTTTTGTATATGTGATATAGTCGTACTAGACTTGGTATTCACTCAAGATGTGGATATGATATTACAAGTTATCTATTTTAATTTGGATTAGGAGTTGGCCTTGGTAGACATAGAAGCTCCTTGCATACCGTCAATTAAATCTGGATAAACCCACATTACCTCACCAAACTTAGTCGAGAGGGGTGAGATCCTTCTATTGCTAACTGTATTAGTCAAGTTGACCAATCTTGTTTCAATTTTAGGGACTTTAATTACTTCTCCGATGGTAGCTGTTGGAAGATGTTCAAATTGTCCACCTTGAAGGAATGTCATATTTGCAATGGCATTCCTTTATCCTTTACTAAAACGAATTACGTAAATTTCTACCAAGGCCTGGATTTTATCCTTGACATATAATATTCCCTAGTGAAATTACTAAGTATCTTGTGGAACTAATGGTATTTGGGATCATCTATTCATTCTTCCGGATATCTAGGCTCGGATAGCTTTAGTTTATTACTCTTATTGAGCATATGAATGATAGCGTCGACCTGAAACATCCTGAAAGAGTATTTCTTCTGAAGCTGTTATTTCAAGGGGATAATGGGCCTCATGGAATTGTTATCATGTTTCTACCATTGTAGAGCCTCTTGTGGCATATTTATATTTGTGATGTTCTTTCCTTTACTGTTATTGTTGTTGTAAGGTCATTTATCTTTATTGGTCCCAAGTTTGATTTCTGGAAGTGAGTCTTCAATCATTCTCACTTGATGTCTCAGCTCCTTCCAGGAATGGACGTTGATGGCTCCGTCCTAAATTTAATCTCGGTAGATTTTGCCGACATGTTGTAGCAACATTGACAGTGACAATATAGTATGGAAATTTTATGATGAGGATCCCGAATCTTTCTATAAAGTCTTTAGCATACTCATCCTCTCATTATTTTCAGCATAGGTTTGGGCGTTGCTATATAGGTATCATCCTCGTAGAAGCAGTGAAGAACCAAAACTCAATATCCAACCATAGACTTGATGAAATCGGGTGGAGATTTCTGAAAGAATTTCAATATGGCCCTTTGAGGGTCCCCAGTGAACTATATAGTCCCGATAGATATGTTACCAGTTTGGGACCGAAAGAAATAATTACGTTGGTGAGAAGGTCCTGTGCTATTGACTAATGTAATATTGGTCGCTATTATATTTGAGGATTGGGCATCATTACCTGTTCTTATAGGTATGGTCAGATGAGTCCCGCCCTTTGTAACTCTTCTTTATTTGTAAGGCATGGACTTTATTTGGATATCTCCATGATTTTATTATTGATCTTAGAGTTGCCATTGTTGGTCTCTAGATCTACTTCTTGATACAGATGAATTCATTTCCTTTAATTATTCTCATGGATGCTACTGCTATCCATACTCCCAGGCGATTGGCACTTTTTTTGTTCCCACAGTCTGGCTAATATCCCCTCCAAAGTAGCCAGTTCAGCCTTGGAGGCTTGCATTTGTGCTTTTAGCTATTTGAGTAAGGCTACATTATTGTCACCCGTCGTGTACATGCACACTTGTCATGGTCAAACATAATCTTTTGTGTCAAATGATGCATAGGCAGAGTTAGCGTCATATTCATCCGATAATGACTCTTGGCAAGAATCTGATGAAGTACCTAATTAAATAGTATTGCTATCGCCTTCTTCTTTAGTGACAAGGCCCTTGAGGCCACGAGTAATGTCTGGTTCGGATGATAGTGTGGAATCGAATAGTAATGTCATTATGTCACCTAAATTTTTTTTTTAATTTAATCCATAACAATTTTCGCATTGAACCCATAAGTTTCTGTGTTTCAGGATTGTTAGCTTATTTTTCATGACTAGTCATATTAATAGTAGAAAGTAACTCAAACTCATCAGATAAGTTTTCTTATTTAATATTGAGACCATTCAAAAATGGTAACTGTTGACTTTAGAATTTGTTTTGTAGTGAATAACTATTAAAAACTAAAGGTTTCTCCACTTGTGGAGTAGCAGTAGGCATTCCTCATTTTTGATTTAAGTGCACCCTCAAATTTGAAATAGTAGGAGCAATAATAATAGCTTGCACGTTAACCACATTGTTATCATTTCTTTTTGAAGATTGCCTTTCCAGGATTGCCTTGAAAAAAACTTACTTTTGTTCTTTGTTGCTAAGGCAAGACTTTTGCTGACTAGATTTACCAAAGTAATGTTTAGTAAAATCCTCACCTAAGCAAAAAATTTCAGGACCAAGGCTATTATTTTGGCTGCCAGCTAGTGGCTCTGACTAGGTGGTGCCCAAGCTAAGGCCTAAATGTTTGCAGTTTTTCCTAGTTTTTTTAGATCGTTTAGATTGTTCGGTTCTGCTGGGTTGGACCATGGCTTCTTCAATTACCACTATAACAAGAACATCCTTTAAAGAATTATGCGCTCACACCTTGTGAGGGTTGATCGGTGATAGATTTATCCTCAGTAGACGTTTGTTCGAAAAGTGCATGATTGCAAGGGCATGAGCCACTGCACCGAAGTTAAGCATGGATATTTAAGTGGAGAATTTAAATGCATCAGAGATGATAAAATTAATTATGTTGGAGACAGATATGGTTGTTCACTAGTAGATTTAAAATCGCCGGACAGAATTAACCATTTTGTGAGAATAAAATTAACTACACCAGAGATATATATGGTTGCTCTAGCGTTGATTGAGCCTTGTGAGGCACTTTTAAAACATGTGAGTGTTATAGCATGAGCCCTTTTGGTGGAGCTCATCACACTTATCATTGTCGAACCTGATTATCAAGGTCCCCACAATGGCATCTATGGCCATATTGTCGGATTGCGACACCATCTCTTCAATGATGGAAGGTATCCTCCACAGTAGCATCACTATTTTGTTTCCGCTTAGTTTATTATAAACAAAAAGATGGAAGTTAAAAAATAAATGAGAAGAAACTTATTATAAAATTTGATCACAAATAGATTACAAGCCTTTCCCCTTTGATTATGGGGAGTGTGATGGGAAAGATCTGGCCCTAGTGGTTCTTTGATTTCGTTGATAATCTAGCAACCATATAAAGTAGAGGAGGATGATGATCCCACTAGATTTCTTTTTGGTGCTAAATAGATGCTGCCTTTTATCTTATTTTTGATCTAGCACCCCTGCATACTATTTTCCCTTGATCTTTAAATATATCCTATTTGTGAACCAAATTAGGATAAGATTTCAGTAAGTTTTGTAATTAAATTAGGATCTAATCTTATTTATGATGAGATCAGAATTTGCAGCTACTTTTAGGATAAAATTACTCTTATAATATAAGAGTTCCATGAATCTTCATATCCTTCAATCAATATTGAATATTAAGATAAATTCAATCTTAATTATCAAAGTCCTCCAAACACTCCTTCCAAGTTTTAAGATTGTTGGAACCAAACTTAACTAAAACGAAAATCAATTTACCAACTCATGAAGCAAAAAATCTCTTCCAAACCCATGGAACACTATCAACTTGATGAGCCATCAATGGCAAATAAGTTACTATCAATGATGGTCTCATCGATGGTGGCATCCAACGCAATAGCAAATGGTCTTCTAGGACATAGGTCCCATTGATAACAACCATTGATGGCCTGCCATCAATAATAGCGTGAAACCCTATGACGAATGGTCACATCAGGTAGCTAGCCTTTTGATGTCTGATAGGTGCTATCGATGGCTACCCTTGATGGTTCAAAGGTGCCATCAACGACGCCTTGTACATCTAACATGCAGCACTCCAATAAAACTTTCAAAACTAATATATCTTAAAGCTAATTGAGATTATTTAAAAACCATTTGGAAGAGAGCTTAGAGCTCTATAACCTCTCCCTAGAGAGATTTCTCCAATATAACTTGTACTATGATTAATACTCAGCTTGAAATTGACATTGCTACACTTGCTTTATTCAAACTTGGCTTCATGATTGTAATTCATGATTCTCCAATCTTCAATTTTTTGAACGCCTAAAATATATACATGGTAAAGGGCATTATTATCACTTAGCATCCTCGCTTTGCAGCTCACTTTTAGCAGTGTCAGAGGGCTTTTAGGAGGCATCTCCTAGTCCCTGGATAGATACTCAGGTGTTGAGGGCGCAAGACAATTCTTAAGCGACTCGTTTATAGCAAATTATGAGACTGAAGGCATGTCAAATTCGACTCTTGAGCAAAGCAGAGGCCCTAAACGTACAATTGGACTTAATAAGGTTCCATTTGTCTATGGCTAAGCCCACTTGGAGGTTGTCCCTCGCATCCGTATCTGGGCAAGGAGATGTAATTTCTTGAAATATAAGGCATATATGGTAAAATCATTTTCTACAATTTTCGAACTTAATAATCAATATTCTTAGATTTCCTTGAGTAAAACATTTAAACTTGTTTTAAACTTACCGTGAATGGTTCTCTAGCATGAAGTGTTTTGATTGTCGAGTGAAGACAATAATCCATTTACACCCACCTAGCGAAAGATAATAATAATAAACGAGTTAACTGAGGTGATGCATTCACTTTAGAACTTGATTGTTATAGCGGTTTTAGTTTGCAAAACTTAATCGCTTGCCCCAATTTACAGAAGTGTTGAAACTATAAAGTTCTTGTTAAACTTGATGTTTGTACGCATATTATTTATTATGTTGTATTTATGTCACCAATATCTCTAGCAAATTTGTTTTCCAGCATAACCGTAAGTGAGCGGACTAAGATAACCTTGGATCCAGGGCAGCCTGAAACAGGAATACGATAAGAAATGGAGAAACTTCCTCGTGTTATATTCTTCAGCATCTTTTCAAGGTTACCGCTGAAGTCCTTGATTCATTCCAGCTGCGTGTCCCGGTCTTGGCTCAGCATGATAAAAGATCCATCTTTCGTCAAGATCTACATCTCTAAATCGAAAACTGAGCCTTCCCTACTGATCCTGACTCACCGTGTTATTGGCGAAAAGAACTTCATCACGATAAATCCTCTAAAACATGATGGTCTCCAACTTGTTTCCATTGATAGCGCCATCGCTCACATGGTTAGTTCTTTTCAACTGGATTTGGTTGCCACTTGCAATGGTTTACTCTGCTTTACTTCCTCCGGTGAAGACGAGCTCATAATGATCTGCAATCCAATTACAAAGCAGCATGTCAGCTTACCGAAACCTACTATTACCCTACCTCCAGAGTCGTATGCACGGATGCTTGCTTTTGGCTTTGATCCTGTGGTGAAGAAGTACAAAGTCGTTCGTGTGTTGTATCGTAAAAGTTCAGGGCTGCATGCTGGTCAAACTGCTGCCGGATTTCGGAGGGCTGATGCGAGGGCTGGAGCTCTGGTGAGAGCAGGGTTTCTGAGGGCTGACGCAAGGGCTGAGTTTGTGAGAGCTCATTTGAGGACTGATGTGAGGGCCGAATTCGTGAGGGATGATGTAAGGACTCATTCGAGGGTTGAGGTGTACACATTGGACACTGATTCATGGAGGGAAGTTCAAGGATTTAATCATCACCCAGAGGGCACGCCAGCGTACGCAAATGGTGTCTTGTATTGGTTGATCGAACATTTAAGTTTTGAAGACAGGATTTTGTCATTTGATTTGGCAAACGAGGAATTCAAATTAACACCACACCCTCGATTTGGCAGCATAATTAAACTTGCTGAGCTGGGAGGTTGCTTGGCCGTGGTTGATCTCTCGTCAAGGGATGTCGTTGAAGTCTTTGTACTGAAAGATAACGGATGTCTTCGTTGGGACATGGAATACAATATCCCTGTTCGTAACCCGCAAAGGCAGGACAGGAACCCTCCAAGGCTAATATGTGTTAACGAGGTGAGCAATGTCCTTATTGTTTGGCTTGAAGACAATTTACTGTCATATGACAAGCGGGCATTCTGTACAAGATATCTCAAGATAGCAGGGCTTCCTTCTTGGTTGGATTGGGACATTTGTAGTGGTTACAGAGGGAGTTTAGTACCACCGGGGAACTCTCATGCCACTGGAAATGACCTGAGGGATGCTGTTCGTTTTATAAGTGACAATGAGCTTTGTTCCCTTATAGCCAAGGGCAGTGATGGAGAGCAGAAGGTAGGTGGTAGGTGTGATAGTATTGTTGCTTCATTCTATGAGAACGGCTTGTTGCTATAAATTATAATGCATCATGTACTTTTGAGGTTTGCATTTGGAAATATTTGGACCGGTCTTGTGGATAGACAGAACCCTTTGTATTTTAAAATATATGCGTTGTCTTTGATGTTTACTTGATCTAAACGTGCACTTGATACCATTAGGATTAGACGTGGAGGAGTGGCAAAAGTGGCAGATACAGGTTTACAGATTAATGGATTAACTTGCGTGTTCCCAGCAAAAATTTTGGTGGTCGTTGAGCAGAACGTGACATTCCCAGCAAAAATGGGTTTCAATTTTGGGGGGCGTAGTTATAGTAGAACCATGGTTTTATCTATTTCATGAATAGGTCACATCTTAGTATCTGCGTCCTGTGAACTCCAGTGCTGTTGCACACTGCAAAGCGAACCCGTGCCACAATTAATATTCTCTCTCTTTTGCTTTGTCATGAAACTCATCTTGTTCCAAGCTCATGAAAGGTACTGGGTCACCTCTCACCGTGACTAACATGTCTAGCTAGTGACGGAGAAAATAATGATTTTCATTTAGTTTTATATGTTTAATTTTAATGCTTTTTCTATGTAAAACAGGAATGCTTCCATTTCTGCTTGGGGCTGAAGGGGTGTTTCTCAAGGAGCACACCATTTTTCCTTGTGAGCCCACTTCTCCTGTGAGCACACCCTCTCTTTGAAGAGAGAGGATTTTTCCTATTGAGCATATCATTCATCCCAAAAAGCCCCTCTCTAACCCTCTCTAATTCCTCTCACCTGCAATCCCCACCATCAGCAGGGAGCACACCCTCTCTAACTCTTTGATATCTTCTAGTCCCCGTCTGTTCTGTCGTCGGCCGCCACATCTCCGATCCCTCCCCTAGATGAGGGTTTTAAATTTTTTTTTTCCCTTTTTGGTGAAGTTAAATGTGATGCAAGTTGAGAAAGAGAGAGGGAGGAGAGGAGGAAGACAGGGACATTCATATCAAAAAAATATCTATAACAAACTCATAATCTTAACTAAATTCATAAGTGTACTCACTAGGAAAAATGGTGTGCTCCTTTAGAAATTCCTGCCTGAGGTGATGTATGCAAGGAATGGCGAAGAAAGAAAACTTAAACTATCTCGTATGCTAATTTTTTATTCCATAGAAAAACAGTCATTATTGGGGAATACAAATGTCAATAATTCTGGGAAGGTCTCAATGTAATTTTTCAGGGAACAGGAAAAAAAAAAAAAAAAAACTAAAACCTTTTCATCTCAACACAATCATCTTCCATGGCCGTAGATATCCTGCTCTTCTGAGATAATCCTTGAGTTCTCAAGAAGATCTAAATCCAAACCAACAAATGGAGATAATCACTCGAGGACATTTTCATCACCTCAATCATCTTCCATCTTTTGTTTACTCCTTCTAATGATTTTGGCTAAGTTGCTTATAATTCCTTTTTTTCACAAAGGGGCACCAAGGGGAAGAGAAAAAGAAAGAAAAGGATATGGAAATTAGTTTATTTTTTATATTTGGTTAAAAAAAATGGAGAAGAAAATCACAAGGAAATTTTGGAAGAAAGCAATTTGTTATGTTTGGTTGCTTAATAAAAAATTAAAGGGAAAATGTAATTCTAATTAAATTATAGAAAATTTTAATATTAATTCACACATTATTGATATAATTTCTAATTTTTAAATAATTAAGCATATAATAACCCAAGAGTCCAAACTTCAAAAAAGTTAAAAGATATATTGGGACTATAATTACAAGGAAATTTCTACAAAAATATTGAAAACTAATGCAACATATAAGAATAAGTTGATGAGAACAATAGAAGAACCGAACGAATCAATATGCTATGATGTTTGAACTTCTACAAATTTGGACTGTTTTAAACCTAAAATTTCTTTGTTCAACTGGTAATAAATCAACTATTGCAACGGAAAAAGATTTCTGTTCATCTTCGTCATGCTTCTTTTTAGTTATTTGGGCAATTTCTGATCATTTTTTAGCAGTAGCAACAACATGACATTAACAACAATAAAAATTAGCAGTATTAGCAGCAACAGCATAAATCAATAGCATCAGCAGCAAAATCAGTAGTAGCAACATAAATCGGCAGCAGCAACATGGCATATTAACAACATTAGAACAATATCACAATGGCAAAAATGACAACAGTACAGTATCAAAACATAATATCAACTGCAACACAATTTGTACAAAAACTTTTGCTTCAGAAACATGCACATCTTCACAGACATCCAAGAATGCTAAATAATTTGTACAAGGAATTTTGTTTAAGGAGAATATCCTAAACATTTTGGTCTCAATACATGCTAATCCAATATTTTTTATATCAGTAAAACAAACTCAAACAGAAGTTTCTAGTACCAAAATCTAAATGCTAATATATTTGGCTCTTGAAGTTCCAAAGTTTTAGTTACTTGAGCTAAAACTTCATAAATTTGGTAAAATATAATTGTTAAGGAAGACGTAATTTATCGCATCATTCGTTACTTAACAAACTTTCTAATCCAACACCAACTCTTCATGGCCATTCTATATTCTGTAACAACAAAAGTGAACATAATGAGCATGATTGATACTAATTCTACTGAAGTGCATACAATAAGCTCAACTAAGAGAAAATACTACACAAATTGTATTCTCCAAACTAGGCAACATAAGTACAAATATAACAAGTTGATTATTTGGTAAATCTAATTCTATTACAGCTACTTTTCTGGATATTTTTATCTAAATTTCCACAAGTACATCAAATTAGTATATGTAGTTCTGGCCATGTCAATAGGATTTATCAGGAAAAAATAACTAAAGTGAACCCAATGTGTTTGAAGGATCTTATTTAGCATAGCAATTTAATTAAAATGAATATTAGATTAATGTGGAGATTAATGTGGGTATGCTCCAAATCCCAACTTCTATCAGAAAAATTCAAAAAGATTGAACCTTTTCATGCCCAATCCACAACAAACTACGACTTCTACTAACCCATTAGCAATCAATGCTCAAACAACCCAACAACTACAACTCAAATCAAATAAAGCATGATAACAACAACAACAATAATAATAATAAAGAGAAAAGCAAGTGAAGATATCCAACCACCTCTTGAGCAGTTTGAACTACTATCAAAACTTATGTTGCTATGGATTCAAGAATACCAGCAGGCCCTCTTCTTCAGCTTGTATAAGGAGAGATAGGGAGAGAGAATAAAAGACAAAACTGAGAGCGAGAAAGAGATAGCAGAGAAATTGGAGAGAGATCAGAGAGAGACAACAAAGAGTCTAGATCTAGATCCAGATCTAGATGGAGAAGGAGCCAATAATTTTTCTCTGAGAGAGAGAGAGAGAGAAACACAGAGAGAGAGAGATCGGAGAGATGAGAGGGACCAGAGGTAAGGGAGAGAGGGAGTTGATAATTTTTCTCTCTCTAAGAGAAAGAGATGGATCGAGGGGGGAGAGAGAGAGAGAGAGAGATCGGTGTGATAGAGAGAGAGAGAGCGAGAGATCAGAGATAGAGATAGAGAGAGAGAGAGAGAGCAACAGCAAGAGATAGAGATAGAGAGAGAGAGAGAGAGAGCAACAGCAAGAGATAAGAGATAGAGAGAGAGAGAAAGAGTGAGAGAGAGCTCGAAGAGAGAGGGGTGGAGAGAGAGAGAGAGAGATGAGAGGGCGGAGAGATATAGAGAGATCCAAAAATTTTTCTCTTTTTTTTTCCTTTTTCTCTCAACTTTTCGTTACTTTCATTTTCTATTGGGTTTGAGAAAGAAAAGAGAAAACGAAAAAAAAAATTTGATATATTTTCTCTCATTTTCTTTTCTCTCTAATTTTCCCTCTAACCAAAAAATGAAAATTACTTTCCCTTTCTTTTTTTCTTTTTTTTCTTTTCCTTAACTTTTCCTCAATCCAAACACAGCCTTAAAGTACGCAACTACCGAAGAAGGAGAAATCACCCAAGGATTCTAATTTACCTCAAAAGAATAAAAAGTTAAGAAATTTTCTTACGGCATTATGTTGAAGAATAACTAAAACTAAGGATTCGGGTTACACACGATATATCAGTCTAATGAAGGAGAAGTTGTAGAATTTTTGTTGGAAGTTATTAAAAAATTTAGAGAGAAAAATAGATTTAAAATGGTTTTTTCTGTGTAACGGAAGCTTTTAATGTGGCCATCACACATATAAGAGATTATTGCACCTTATTGGGCCTATTTAATAGAAATTTAGTGCTATACAATCATTTGGAAGGGTCTTTCTCACTTTCTAAAAGGAGAGCCAGAGGAAGAAGCTAAATACACAGAACAATAACTCTCCTCTTCTAAAGTGCTCTCTTCCCTACTCTGGCAAACGCCAGTCAATACTTCCAATCATAAACTTTAACCATCTTTCCCTACTTCGAATCTCTCTGAGAACAAGCAAGTTATGTTCGGATTTATCTCGACCATTCGTGTCATTTTCAAGGAGTTGTTACTTTAGGTACTTATAAATGTTGACTCCAAAATTTGCTTGGGCCCGAGATGGACTGCTCCGAGCAAATCAATCGAATAGCTGGGGAGTGAGTAACTTGAGAAATAAATAGAAAGATATAGGGAGATGTGTGTTTTAATGAACTTCTCAGATTCGTGCCTATACCCTCAGGGGATGTTGTAACGCCTTACATCCCAAAATATAAGTAGCGTTTAGTGACGTATCATAAATGAATACGCTAAACCTAAAACATATGCATACATATATACAACAGTCACAAATACATACACATATATAATAAGATAACAATATTAAATTAAAACAATAAATTTCTTCCAAAAATAAAGATCAATACAAGTTTATAGGAGGGCCAAACTTTTTTTATTACATCATCGAAAAGTTTTAGTAAACAAAAAAAGATGAATAATAAAGTTTCAAAAAGAAAAAAGAAAAAACAAAAAGCAAACTAGAAGAGTCATTCTCGTGTCCTTTTTACAGTAAATGTACTTATTAAGAATCTAGTAACTCCTTGAAATATAATTCCAGCTGTGTTGGGTCTTTCTCCTCGTTAACCTGCAATCAATATCTGAGCGTGTCAAACTAAGATCATTAGAACGACCTTGTAAGTGTTACAAAAAATATGGATAATAATACACAAACAGACTATGTGTGTATGTGTCTATATATATATATATATATATATATATATATATATATATATATATATATATGCATGAAATAAGTGATATAGAAAATATATGGTAGGATAATAAAAAAATATCTTATAGATTGAATTATGAATTTAATATACTTGCCTTGAATATAATAGTGGTCAACATGTAGTATCTTCATGTTCTAAATGATATGGTTGCAAATATACAAAAGCAGAGATAAATATGCATATAAAACTTATTATGTCTTGTTAATGTCTAATGTGAATTAGTTTGGAATTGTTAGGAAGAAAAATCACATATTTTAGTAGGGGCCTGTATATGCCCAGGACCACGACCCCATGACTCTTGATACTGTCCTAGGACGTACTGCTAAGTACTCACAAATGATGGATAAGTATAAGCTCCGTACCGAAGCTCTATAATATGACATGACAGTAATTCAGTAATCACTCAGAACCTCCATTCTAGGTCCCTAAAATTCGGCTATACAACCTGAAAAGATAAACCTCTTAAAATATGTATTCAACTTCCTCATTTAGTTCCCCCATAAGTCTATTATTTTATTTTTAATGTTTACGTGTTATGAGCATATAAATGAATATAAACTTACAAATAAACAAAGATGCAAAATGTACACACATTTAGTGTTGTTAAATCATAGATGACTATCAATTTTCATAGACATGCACGAAAATCCAGTGACCCATCGATCGGAAGTACTACGCTTTTGCATGCTCAGCCTCGGGCCAACATGCAAATGCGAGACTTGGGCTTAGACTTGGGCAGTGCCTGCAACACCATTCAGGGCTATCGAAGGCAGGCACGCACAAAGTGGGCTCGACTATGTGACAAAAATGCATATAAATGACGATCAAGATAATTCTATAAGAGAATTAATTAACAGTCTTCATTACGATATCATAACAGAAATCAAAGTTGAAGAAAACGAAGATAGATGAGGAGTAGCAAAGTTTCCCTTAAAACAAAAAGAAATAATAAATAATAGAGAGAATTTTCTCAATATACAGACGGGAAATTCTATTTGCGCACTGTATTTTACTCTTGGCGCCCTAGTTCCTCTTTACGTCCAACTCATATTTTAAAATAATGTCATTTTACTTTTTGCGCCCAAATATTTTTTCAAAAATACTCCTGCTCTTTTTCTCTAACTCCTCACCCATCCGATTCCATTTAGCAAAAAAAATATTTTGGTCGGGTATTAATACCCGACCAAGAAACATTCTGGTCGGGTATTAATACCCGTCCAGCAAGCGAAGTCTCCCAAAAAAAATAATTAACGATAAATTTCAAATAAATATGCATAAAACCTAAAAAAAAATTTAAATCGTACCTTAAATTTGTCCTCTAACACCAATTACATATTGGAATTTTTCATTTGAATAAGAAAACTCAAACTCAAATTCCAAACTCAAATTTCACTTGTCACGGTGAAATCGAAGAATTTAAAATTCTCCTAATCTTTTCAAGAACATTAATGTAAAAAATTTTAATGGGTCAAGAAATTAAATCAATGATTTTATAGAAGATGTGTTTTTATTAAATACCAAAAAAAATTATTTAGGGTTTTAGAGAGAAAATAGAGAAGGAACACGATGAGTCGTAGTTCCAAATTTTAAAAAGTTTTAGTTTGGAATTTATAAGGGTAATTTAGTCAAAAAAAATAATGGCAAACTTATAATTATCTTTAAGTTTCAAAACCGTGCGTCAAGAGTAAAATGCCGTGTGCAAATAGAATTTCCCATATACAGACACATGTTTCTTTTCTTGCAATGGAAGAAGAATTAGTACCATGGCTGATGGATTATCAAGGAGGAACCTCTCTCTCTCTCTCTATATATATATATATATAGGGCAATGAATGAATAAATGAACTATTGGATCCCAAATGAAGCTAATAAGCAGATCACACATTTCTCAAATTGTTGCTAATTTAGTGCAACTATATTAGGCAAATATAGGATATGTGATCGTAAGTAACATTTTATAGACATCATGCACCAATTAAGACACCAATTAAAACTGCTGACATCATGTAATGATCATGAGAGTTTAGAAGTACGTTAGAGTTTCACTACATTATACATCAAGACTTCTCAATAATTTAGTTGAAGACCCATGTGTTGGGATCATAAATAAAGTTTTGTTGAGTTCTGTTGTGATATTCCAGTAGATAAACAAACTTATTATAATTTCTAATGAAGTCTGTTTAAGAGCATATTATTTGGCATATAAATATAGTTAACATGCACTATATGTTGCTGGGAGTAGTTTAATAATTGTACAATGTACATATGTTTAAATATATATATAGAGAAAAGAAATATTTTTTCTATGGCTGGAAAATAGAAAACTTAAATTGGAGGGGAAAAAAGAGATACAAAGAAAATTCCCTTTTTTTCATGGCTGAAACCTTGAAACTTTTTTTTTAAAAGGAAACCAACAAATAATAAATGATCACGTAGTTGAAATTTAAATTTGAATCTAAGTTATTCTGGTAAGATTAGATGAGATTCAAACAAGAAAGAAGAAAAATTTAACTGATATATTGACAGTGGAATTTCATAATTTGCAATTTAATAACTTTTTTAATGTCATCCATGAGAAATATCTAGCAAGACTAAGAATTGATAAAAAAATTTGTAGTAAATAATCAAGTTTAAAATAATTAAGCATACTTTAGATATATTAACCATCCCAAAGCTAAGTTAACATTAATCTTATTAAATTCTCATATCAATAAAATAGATGAAAAGAATTGAAGCTAAAAATTCAAATAATTATATAAAAGTGAAAGTAGGAGAAAAACACTCATCTTTTATGGAAGATTAAAAAATTTGGACGACCACTATTGCCAACAATTCGGATCTTCTTCTTCTCTCACTCTCTACTTCTCTTTTTTACTTTTCTTTCGTTCTTTCTTTCATTCTTCTTCTTCTTCTTCTTCTTCTTCTTCCTTTTACCTTTCTTTTCTTCTTCTTTTTCTTCTCTTCTCTGCGTTCAAAAAAGAAGAGTTTCCTTCTCTCTCTATTTTTTTTAGTTATTGTTTAATTTGTTTAGTTTTTATTTAGATATTAAGGTTAAGATAAAATTGCATTTGATAAGTTTAAAACTAACTAGATCCAAACTAACTAAATATGTTATTATCAAGTTAACTAGTATTTAGATAAACACAAATTATAAGATTGTAAAAAATCATATTTGTTAAGCAATAATATTATTATTACTATTATATTTATTTTTTATTCTTTTAAGAAAAAACTTGTTTTGTTTGGATTTAATGATATTGGGGTGTTACAGGAGATGGGGCCTTCTGGTGAGTACTTTATTCAGGGGAGAATTAAGCACTCAATTTCCCTTATATCATTCGAGTTTATAGGCTATAGACCTCTTTTCAACTAGATTACGTCATCCTTTAAGAGCATAATATCGTTTGGTTTAAGAAAAAGAGTATTCCCCTTATTTTGTAAGGGAATGAGTTATTTATAGTAAAGGATTTGTAGGAGTTGAGATCCACGGAGACTTGTGGAGTTAAAGCTTTCCTCGTAAGAGATAAGGTAGTTTCCTTATTGATAATGATTTAGTAACAGTTTGACATGATAAGAAATTTGGTAGGTTTTATGAGTTCTGATAAGTTGGATCGGATCCAACTTCCCCATTTGGACGATGTGAGGTGGCGATGGGCCTTGGCGACCATGGGCCACATGGGCACAGTTGGGCCTTTTAGGGGATAAATTTGGACTCTAACTTTAACTTCTAATCTTGAGTTTAGTCCACTAAGCTCTGGGAGTATCTTGCATCTTCGTTAACTTGATCTTTCTGTCTTGTCATCACAGGAGCGAGCTGTCGTATCTTGAAGGTGATTCATAAAGAGGTAGCCAATTGCATCATTAGTTACTAATTTGATGATTGGGATCACATTATCATAATTCTTACATGTGGATGGCAGAAAATCTTGCGGTAGAGGCCAAAAGATTGCCTGAACTCCACGAGTGAAGACATGTGGTTAGTGATTAGTATCATATTTGTATTTTTTCTCCCAAATTTTATCTATTTATATATATAAATAATTGTTACTCAGGTATATTTAGTGTATTTTTTATACGTAACAAAAGATTTGTAAGGAAAATAAGAAGATGAAGGATATTTGTCAAGAATATGAGTAAAAAAAATCAATTAAGATGAAGATAGAAACTCAAGTGCAGCAGCAATTTCAAGAGCATATTTGTCTATGATAAAGGTTAAACTAAAAAAAATTGTGTAAGAGCAATATGTAGATCTCGGAATTATTTTTGACACAAGCCCAAAAATAGTTCAATCCGAGTTTGTATGCAAAAGTTATGATAATTTTACTGAAGTGCTATAGAATGGAAAATCCGATCCAACAGGTTACGGATGTATTGAACTTAATTTCGGGTTTTGGACTTGAAAATAATATTTTGAACTATCTAATCTCAACCATTAGTTTCTAATACCTATGGATTGAATTAGAATATATATCTTGATATTAGTTTGTATTGGATTAGCATTATATTTTTTGTACTGAGTTTGAGTAGCAGTAGGATTGTGTTTGGATTATAAATATCCTATAAATTCTTATAAATGAAGAGGATGTTTTAGATGCAATTTTGTAATTTTGGTTATTAATAAAAATTAGGATTTTGTCGAAGGGATGACGGCTGTCGTACTGTACTCCATAGGTGACTCCATTGTGCAGAAGTGCTTTCTAGTAAGTAGAGATATTTTTTTCTTAGCCGTTTAGATAGATTTAATCGCTTTTTAGTATAGATTTCTCTTGCTTTCTAGAAAAATATAATTTTCATGGCTTTCATAAATAAGTATAGGCTTTTGATAAATAATAGTATGAGTAACTAATTTGTTTTAGCCCTAAGATGTAGATGAAATTAGTTTAATAGATCTAATATGGATTTATCTCATCTTTTTCTTAAAAAAAAAAATTAAGTCATGATTTTTCTATAAATAAAATAAAGATAGATTTCATAAATCATAACTCTTTGATAGATTATACTTAATTTATATTTTGATAATCTATACTTAGATGAGATTTAAAATTCATATTGTTTGTTTTAATTTATAAAATTATTAACAAGATTTTCCTATAAATAAATTGAAGAGAATAAACGTATAAATCTAATTTTTTTGATAGGTTATATTTAAGTTTGTTCTTTTAATAGTCTATGCTTAAATTAGCATTTAAAGTTTATTTCTTTATTTTTATTTATAAGATTATCTACTAAATATAATTTATTTTTTTAAGAAAGATGGTATTTTCGATGATTTATACTTACACGTTACTTGATAGGTCATATTTAGGGGCTCTTAATTAAAATCAATTAAAAAGATCACCTTTTTAGTGTGTTAACTTGATTGCGCATAATTAAAAAGTTGGGAAGAAAGAGATAATTTATTATTAGGCTATTATTTTAATGGATTCGAAATCCTAGGCTAAACTTTAGAAATTTAAAACTAATCTTCTCAATCTAAAATCTCATAGTTAATTTAATAGAACTAAAGAATTAGAATGATAGTAAAACACTCTAAATCTTTGTGGGATGATCTATTTGTGCTACAACCGACACTATGTATTTATAGTAAATTTATGTTAGTTAGGCGGTTGAGATTGGACTGTTCATTTGAATCCTATCAATTTAGTAGATGATTGAGATACCATTAGGGAGGCAAACTGCTATTACCATTTCCCGAAAGCTCAGCCTCCTTGTAGGTTGCCATGTATTCACTGCGCTCCCTCCTTCAGGGGAGTTTGTAAATTCAAATGAACTATTTACCTACCCGCCGATATGGAAGAGGGGATTAGATCCTAATTGGTTGCCTAGAACGTTAAGTTTGTTGTCATTGCTATGTCACCTCGATTAGTGGATATCAATTCTTGCTTTGGAGGTTGGGATAAGTCATCTGATTCTCAATGTTACCCATTTCTTTGAAGGAGACAAAAAACGCCATGAGAGTCAGCTGCAAAGGATGAAGGCTCTAGGGTCAGTGGCTTTATAGTTCTTGTCTTCTGAGAAACATTGCTCAATAGGCGGCTTGGGGGGATGAGCTAGTCCATGAGTTATCTGTCCAGGACTCAAATTGCCGAGTTCTCAACGACTTCTCGCTTTTGATGGATGCAAATTAAGAGGCATCACGAGGTTTCATGCCTTGTGAACATTAGCACTCACCTTGGAGGCTTTAAGGACCTAGAAGACTTCAAGTGTTTTACAGGAGTATTGGCGATGTAAAGTGGAAGGGCTTCATCCTAGGGCTTTAGCTATCCTGTGTCGATCAGTCCATTTCTGTAGGAAAAGTGTATTTGAATCAAAAGTTGGATCACTGGATTTGAATGGTCATGATCTTGCGAGTCACAGTAATTTGTACTCGTCTTTGTATTGCAATGTATAAGTCCTGGTTGTTACACCCCGACTTTGTAACTATATTTCTTAATGAATAAAAAGTTTACTTATGTCAATCATCTATAGTATTGTTTGTTTTCATTGAATAGCTTGATGTTCCAACTTGTCTTCAAGAGATTGCAAACCCCAAAGAGTTGTTAAGTATTTTTTGGACGGATAACAGAATACCTATTGAGCATGTCGTTGGGCACTTGTTGGGCATGTTGCCAAAGTACATTAATGGCGTATATTCGTAAAATTTTATTAAGTGTCACCAAGAATTTATTTGGCATGTAGCTAGAGTAGATAGGTGAACATACAAAAAGTCTCGAGGGCATGGGGTCGAGTTGTTATCGGGCATGTAGCTGATACATGAACGTTTCCTACTCGGAGCGGCCTTGCTGACTTGGGTTCATCTACAAACGTATCTCGCTAGCTGTCATGCCAGTGACACCGTTTGTCATGATTAACCACGACTCTTAACTTGATTGGGGTACTTGGTGTTGTAGTATGTGACACTTCCTTGTTGATCAAAACGTCAGTGGTTACAGTCGGTTATCAGTCGTGGTCTTCAACTTGAACATGCGGGATGTATCAAATTTCTGTACTCATCCTGAGTCCTTGTTTCCTTCAGAGTTTTTTATTTTTTTTTTCTTCCTTTTCATCCAAGGTGAGCAGCTACTTCTTTTATTGTTGCCATCTTATAATGCAAGCCCATCTGATCTTCTTCATTGTCTGAGTTTAGGTCTAGTTATATATAGTACTAGTTTAGTCATCGGCTCCCTACATCATCATTTTATTCGATTAAGTCTTCTCCTTCGGAATCAGCCTCTTGGATCCCTTCCTCAAATTTTTGGACTCTGAGTGTTCATTATCTATTCAGACAGTGTCCTGTGGCCATGCTTGTCACTTTTTATCCTTCTCCCAGCATCATCCCTAAGGATGTCTCCACCAACAGCACCCATGTTGCCGAGTTTGATAGAGGGCACCACCTAATTTTCAATAGTAGGGCTACGAAGAATTCTTCCATTCTCGATGCCAAGGTTTCTATTACAGTGGAAGAAATGGCCATCTTAGATGGTAAGGTTTCATTTCCTGCTAGAAGCCATCTGCAGGAAACACTTCATCAAGTAACCCTTCAACAACAAATTGTGGAGAGGCAAATTCGTCTTCGTCCAAGTCCCAAAAACTATCTTGGACAACAAGCCCATGTAACGGTGGCAACATTGTTCGAGCATGGCAACTAGCTTAATTTGGATTCCATACAGCTAACATAGGCCAAGAGTCTGTACGAATTATTGGCATTCTTGCAAAATGTTGAATATCTTAAGGAAGAGTATACTCTAGTCGCCACAAGCATCAGCAGGACTCCGGAAATGTTATTCCAATTTTCATTTACTTGAATCAAAATTGCTAATGTTTGATCTTTTGTTTCTTTTGCAGAATTCGATCAATACAGAAACATGTTAGAGGAGAATTGTGTTGCCATCTTTCGTTGAGCTCTACGCCATA
Organism: Dracaena cambodiana; assembly: GCA_036321105.1. Classification (NCBI taxonomy): domain Eukaryota; kingdom Viridiplantae; phylum Streptophyta; class Magnoliopsida; order Asparagales; family Asparagaceae; genus Dracaena; species Dracaena cambodiana. The sequence goes on along the minus strand of JAYEPQ010000012.1, from coordinate 30,433,575 downwards.
AAATGCAAACTGACGCGAATGGAAAATACAAGGCAGAGCCAAAGGCTAAAGTTTTTGGGGGCAATATTGACGAGTAGTGTTGCCGTGAAAAGGCTGGCGGCTTCCTCTGGCCCCTCACAATCGAAAAGATAGAAGAAGAAGAAGGTTGTCTCAAGTGTCACCGATATGATATGCCTTGAGGATGAGGAGAATGAAGAAAAAGATGAAACACCCCTTCGCCCATCATGGGAGGGGAAAGTCACCCTCTAGGACTGGGTCATCCTCTCCACGCACCTCTTAATCTTGCAGGGAAATCCATGTTCCTCCCATGAGCAATGTTCTCAATCCAGAAGGGATGACTTTTAAGACTAGCGTCATCCTCCTACTTGCTCAAGATGATGAAGACTCCAACTACAACAATAAGTCGGAAGTGGAGTTCAATGGTGATTATCTTGTTACCTTGCTGAGATTCAAAAAGTAAGCCTAAGCTGGTTAGATTTTCGAGCGTGAACGCAACTCTAATTCCTAGCAACCTAGAATTTCTAAAGGAGCATGAAGCCCGGAACAATACATCGTAACTAATTATTGTACAATCCGCCAAGTGTCAAACATCAATCATTCGATCAATACCAACCCTTAGATCACACCTATTACTGCTGAGCGAGCACACAAAATACTGCATGTTGCTCAATTTGCATCCACCCACCACTATTCATGACATGCTGAAAAATGTAGGAATTTACTCCCAAATCATCTGAATCCAACACTGGTTTACCAATCCATGGTCGATCTGATCAACCTCAACCATCGTTCATCAACTCGAAAACCATCTCCTAGTTGTCATTAGCTTATGACCTTTGATGTTTGGAACTTAACAAAAAATCCCGGTAATATGGGACATGTGCCAAATTCCATCGTAGAACATCTTTGGTTTTGGTGTTTAGCATTCCACCTGAACACGAGATCCTGAGGCCATGTCTTGTTGTTTGTTCTCGCATCCCATAACAAATTCCGTGTGACTTCATCACATGTTCCTGCAACAATGCGTGAACGGCAGTCTCTCCCCCTAGCGTCGCCTTGTGCATCTTCGTTTGTCTTTACTCCTCTGTTCATCACAAGTGCTGGCATGCATGATTATAAGTCATGTCTTCATGTAGTGTACTCTGCACCACTTTGCGCGAGCCAAGCCCTTTCGAGGTTTCAACCAAGATATGATTGGAGCTCCACCACCTGCCTCATGCCAACCATCATAGAGCACATCATATCGACCTCTTTTTCCATGTGTGAGATCTAAGCGTTTCAATCTAGTCTCGACTAATTAGATCTATTTTTTCTTTTCTTCATTTTTCCTCGTTTTTATTGATCTTGATGCCTTCACTGATCACCATTATCGACTTGGCGTCAATTTCATCATAACTTTGAAATCAATTTTTAGACATCAAATCCCCTAATCCGATCTAGAAACACTACGGAATCGATAAATTGAGAAAACAAGATGAAAAACACAATCACAAGAATAAGAACACAAAGAAACAATGTTGTTTAGTTACATGAGAACAAGATTAATGTCCAAGTAGAACTCTAGCTCTCTAACTTGTTGGGAAAAATAATAAAATCCCCACTTGTATGTAAACAAGTTAGATATAAGTAAATTAATAAGTCACAAATAACACACAATATTTACATGGAAAACCCTTACGGAAAAAGCCACGGGACAATCAGAGAGCGAATTCTACTATTCCAAATAAATAGTACAGCCTTCTGAGTCTTGTCCAGAGAACTCAGGAATATACAGAAAAGAGAGAGTGATATAATGTTACCTCGAATACAAAAAAAAACCTCCAACCTTATTAGAGAACTGTAATCTGTAGTAAAATCATCAGACTAATACCGTGATGGATATTACCTAAAGAGAGTATCCTGCAGAGGACACCGTGATTTTTCTCTCCTCTCTTTTTTTTCTCTATCTTCTCTTCACTCTTCTTCTTGAATGGATGACTTGGTGTGTGAAATGAAAATAAATGAGAGCACCTATTTATAAACTTCATTGTGACACTATTTCACCAACCGATACTATTTCACCAAGCCGCACTATTCCACTAACCATTATTATGCCACCTAATCACTCTCACCTAATCACTCTCTTAATTTTTCACCTAATCTATTTTTGGCTTGGATTAACTCTAACAATCTCCCCATCCAACCTAAAAAAAGGGAATGAACTAGAACTCTATTTAGAGACCATATCGGCTACCTTCCGGCAAAAGTCTTGCTTCTCTCTAGATAACCCTTTTGTAATCATATCTACTCCATTTTTATCGGTATGAATATTCTCAAACTGCAATAATTTTTTATCAAGTATATTTCTAATACAGTGATACCTCACATCGATGTGCTTGGATTTAGAATGAAAACTTGAATTTTTGCTGAGATGAATGACACTCTGACTATCACAATAGATTATATAGGTATTTTGTGACATACCTAGTTCTTGCAAAAAATGTTTCATCCACAATATCTCTTTGCAAGATTCTGTAATAGCAATATACTCAGCCTCTGTAGTTGACAAGGCAATACATTTTTGCAACTTGGATTGCCAAGACACAGCTCCCCCTGCAAAAGTAATCAAATTACCAGATGTAAACTTTCTTGAGTCAATATCTCCTGCCATATCTGCATCAGTATAACCTATTAGTATTGACTTACTTCCTGTAAAACAAATACTTATTTTGGAAGTTTCTCTTAGGTAACTGATTATCCACTTAACTACAGCCCAATACTCTTTACCTGGATTTGTAAGGAACCTACTAATAATACCAACTGCATATGCTATATCTAGTCTAGTACATACCATTGCATACATTAGACTACCGACTGCTGAAGCATATGAAATTCTTCTCATTTCTTCTTTTTCCATCTCACTTTTGGGACATTACTCGGAGCTTAGTTTGAAATGTCCTGCAAGTAGAGTACTAATTGGTTTTGCTCTGTCCATGTTGAATCTTTTTAGTATTTTATTGATATAGGTCTCCTACGACAACTATAACCTTTTCGCATTCCTATCACGAGATATATGTATCTCCAAAATTTGTTGTGCTGCTCCTAGGTCCTTCATGGCAAACGATTTGCTTAAATCTTTCTTAAGCTTGTCAATTTTGGACATGTCGTGACCTACAATCAATATATCATCAATATAGAGCTATAGTATAATGAAATCACTATCATACCTTTTGACGTAAACACAATGATTTGAAATTGTTCTCTTATAACTATGATATATCATAAAAGAATCAAATTTCTTGTACCATTGTCGAGGTGCTTGTTTTAATCTATACAAGATTTTTCTCAAGTTACTTACCATATCTTCTTTACCTTTGATTTTGAAACCTTCTGGCTGCTCTATGTAGATCTCTTCCTCTAAATCACCATGAAGAAAACCTGTCTTCACGTCCATTTGTTCGATCTCCAAGTCCATATTTGCAGCCATTCCAAAGATGAGACGAATTGATGACATTTTTATTACCGGAGAGAAATTTTTTTCAAAGTCAACTCCTTACTTTTTGCCAAAACCCTTCACAACTAACCTTGATTTATATCTTGGTTGTGAGTTCCTCTCTTCGGTCTTTATCTTGAACACCCACTTATTCTTCAATCCTTCATTTCATTTGATAATTTTACCAAATTATAGGTATGGTTCTTGTGCAAAGAATCCATTTTCTCTTTTATAGTTTTTAACTACTCAGTTTTCTTACTACCTTCTTGCATTTCTTGGTAAATTTCTGGTTCACTTGCATCAATAACCATGACATACTCATTAGTTGGGTATATGCTAGAAGGATAACGGTCTTTGTCAGACCGCCTTAACTGAGGCGCTATTGACGGTTGCGTTGTAGTGGATTGCTCTCCCTTTTCTTCTTGAACAGGAGTATCGATATCTGCTTGATGTTCTCGCACTTCTTCTCCTTCATCGTTTGTGACTGGAGAAGGAACTGGATTCAGATCTACAACTTTACTTGTAAAAAACTGTACTGTTTCTTTCTTCTTAAAATTTTCAATGGTTTGATCTTCAAGGAAAATCACATCTCTACTTCTTATTACCTTCTTGTCTTCTAAATCCCATAACCTGTAGCCAAACTTTTTATCTGCACAGCTAAGAAAAATACATTGTTTTGTCTTATCATTAAGTTCTGATCTTTCATATTTAGGAATGTGAACGAATGCACGCCAGCCGAATACTCTCAAGTGTTTGTAGGAGACTCTCTTTTCTGTCCACACCATTTTTGATACATCACACTTTAAAGGAGCTGAGCGTGATAAATTGATTAGCTTTATCACAGTTCTTAATGCCTCCCTTAGAAGGTTTTGGACAATTTGGAATGTGATAGCATACACCTAACCCGTTCGACGATAGTGCGATTCATTATTTCTGCCACACCATTTTGTTCAGGGGTCTTTGGAATGATCATCTCATGTCGAATTCTCTTGCTCTTGCAATATTCGTCGAATGGCTCGATATACTCGCCATTATTGTCTGATCGGATACATTTAAGAGACCTCCCTATTTCTCTCTCCACTTTGATGTGAAATTATCTAAAGACATCTGCAACTTGATCTTTAGTTTTTAAAGTATAAGCCCAAACTTTTCTTAAATATTCATCTATAAAAGTAACAAAATAAAGATCACCACCAAATATTTTAACTTTCATAGGACCACAAATATATGAATATATCAAATCTAATACGTGAGACATTCTATTTGATCCACTTCTAACAAATGAAACTCGATGTTGTTTACCAGCTATGCAATGCACACAAGTATAAAGATATGTACCTTTCATATTGGGCAAGTGTTTTTCTTTAGCAAGAATCTGCATTCCCTTCTCACACATGTGGCCAAGCCTCTTGTGCCACAACTCTAGAGAAGATCTTGCTCAACTGTGTTCACCACACATTTGCACAGTTTTGCTTACATCTTCTAAAGAGTACAACATTTCTTTCCTCTTGTCACAATAAGAGAATGTTTTGTGAGCTTCCAATATCCATTGCAAAAGGTACTGCCAAAACCATCTTCATTTAGTTTTCCTGCAGATATTAGATTCAAATGAAAATCTGGAACATACCTTACATTTTTTAGCACCAATTTACAACCAAGACTGGTATCAAGATGTATATCTCCCATGCCTTTAATTTGAGAAGTGTCTTTGTTGCCCATCCTTACAATGCCAAAATCTCCATTTTGATAAGTTGTAAAGAAACCTCTATGTGGAGTAGCATGATACGAGGCTCTCGTATCGATACCCAATCTGCATCTTGACATGTAATACATAGACATAAATCATTATTTTCATATACAACTAAATCACATTCAGCTGTAACTGTAGTTTTTTCATGGGCTTCATATTTTCCTTCATGCTTGGATTTTTCATCTCTTTTTCAAATTCTGCAGTCCTTTTTTCATGTGTCCTTTCTTGTGACAAAAGTAGCAAATAATATCCTTCTTCGATCTGGATTTACTTCTGGATCTAAAGTAGTTGCTTCTATCTTTTGATGTTGGCTTCCTAGATTCTCCAACACAAGTGCTTCAGACTATGATGCGCCCAAGTTTTTTTATCTGAGTTCTTCATTAAACAAACTGCTTGTAACCAAACTCATAGAAACTACGCCTTCTGGTGCAGAGTTACTTAGAGACACCACCAATATCTCCCAACTCTTCGGTAATGAACTGAGTAACAATAAAGCCTGCAACTCATCGTCAAGTACCATTTTCATAGAAAAAAATTGATTAATAATACTTTGAATTTCATTCAAATGTTCAGCAATAGAAGAACTATCTTTATATTTTGAGCTAACTAACTTTCTAATCAAGAAAGTTTTGTTACCTGCTATTTTTCTCTCATACAAACTCTCTAATTTCTTCCACAGAGAGTGGGATGCCCTCTCAGTGGAGACATGATAAAATACGGTATCATCCAACCATTGTCGAATGAAACTAATAGTTTTTCTATCAAGATTTTTCCAATCATCATCACTCATGTCCTTTAGTTTAGACATATCACCTTTTAAAGGTGCATGAAAATCTTTATAATATAAAAAATCTTCCATTCTTGGCTTCCAGATCATCCAATTAGATCCATTAAGAGTAGTCATGCGACTTGTTATATTTTCCATTGTTTACACACAATAGCTTATAACTTTAGCTCTAATACCATTGTTGGGAAAAATAATAAAATCCCGACTTGTATATAAACAACAAGATAAGTAAATCAACAAGTCACAGATGACACACAATATTTACGTAGAAAGTTCTTACAGAAAAAACCACGGGACAATCAGAGAGCAAATTTCACTATTCCAAATAAATAGTACATCCTTCCGAGTCTTGTCCAGAGAACTCGGGAATATATAGAAAATAAAGAGTGATATAATATTACCTTCAACACGAAAGAAACCTCCAACCTTATTAGAGAACTATAGTCTGTAGTAGAACTACTAGATTAACACCATGATGGATATCACCTAAAAAGAGTATCTTGCAGAGCACAGCGATCTCTCATTTCTTCCTTTCTCTATCTTCTCTTCACTTTTCTTCTTGAATGGATGATTTGGTGATTTGGTGTGTGGAATGAAAGCAAATGAGAATACCTATTTATAGGCTTCATTGTGGCACTATTTTACCAACTGGCACTATTCCACCAACCATTATTATGTCACATAATCACTCTCACCTAATCATTCTATTAATTTTTCACCTAATCTATTTTTCGGTTGGATTAACTCTAACATAACTCATTGTAACTCTCTTCTCTCATAATTATCACGAAGTCAAGATATCTTGAGTTTTTTGCTCTGGAGCCAACAACAAACATATCATCAATGTGAATGCTATCAGACGAATCCAAATCATTTTTATTATTTGGTATCTTTCCTAAGCTGAATTACCAACTAAAAATGGAATTTTTCTCTTCTCAGACTCCTTTTAGAACCCTTACAATGCCATCCTCGTCTCTAGCGTCCATTTGCCAGCCATTGCGGATCGCAGCCCTCGCTGCCTACACTCGCCCTCACGTCATTGTCCATAGATTAGTTATTAGTTTTGTATTTATACCCCTATCATCCTCTCAAAGAGGTCCAATATTCTCCCCATTAAATTGGTATCAGAGCCCAAGTTGTAGCCCAAGAGAGAGTAAAGCCAGAGGATATAGTAGCTATGGTGCAAAGATGGTTGCCGATTTAGATCAAATTCGAGATTGTCTACAGATAGTTAGATGGTGTCCGGAGCCCATGACTTCCGCAGATGATTGAGATACAATAAAAAGGAAGATTGTCAAGTATCAGATTATAAGTATAGTCTCATGTTAAATAGAACATAATAATTAACTGATTCTAATAAAAAGGTGTTCTCACTACCTATCAGTTTAAACTTTTTTTGTTAGATTATTTTCTGGTTTATATTTAAAATCTATCATCCTCCCATAGAGGTCTAATTTTCACCCCGACAAGGCTCTTATTAGCTTTTTCCATAGGGGAATTAGGCAAAATGCTAATGATGTGTGGTGTGTAATTTGGTGGGGTTAAATTTAAGGTTTCTGCACGTTGTCAGTCTCTTTCAAATTACATCCACAACCAAACAATCTATGAACATCCTCTTTCTTAGTATAACGACATTATCGAACTTACACTTTCAATTTGATGTAGGGTGTGCTTAGTAACATTCATATGTTTTTTTCACTCCCTTTTTATACTTAACCTTTTATTTCACTGTTTGCTAAAGAGGACGGCTTGGAGTTCTTTCAGAGACTAATATTTTTCATTTCTTTTCTTTTACCATAGTTATGTTCGGGTTTGCATTGCTTACAAGCAAGTAGACTTGGCAAGTGGGCTGTGCCTGGCATAGGCACGTCGTGATAGGCCCGGCACGTCCATCCGGGCGTTGGCCCGGGCTCGGCCCGCTGGGCATGTGCTGTGCACATTTTTAAATTTTTTTTTTTAAGAAAATAGTAAGTTGATTATTCAGTAAGTTTAAGAGAATAGTTAATTAAATTAGTTTTAACAGGAATAAATGTTAGTAAAAATAAATTTTTATTATATTATATCTTAATATATTGACATAATTGCTCTATAAATCTCTTTAGAAATTATATAAAGCCTGAAAAGAGGGGAGAAGACCCTGGTCGTTACTCTAAATTTATTCTTAGTATTTTTTCCAAGAGATTTATGAGTTAAAAAAATTAAATGAAAAAAATTTACAAGTATAAAAATTAGAAAAAATTTCATTAATTCTCTAGTGAGTTCTCTACTTCTACTTTGTTAGACGATCATTGTTCCCTGCCTTCTACATCAAGCCAGTTTATCAAGTAAACACACATTTCCAATGTGTTTGTTGTCATCAAGCTCCTCCACTCCGTGAGTACTCTGCCACCTACACTAAAAGCAGTATCTTGATGTTAAGCCTTACTTTGATGTTGAGCCTTACTTGAAACTTAATACCTACTTATTTGAGCCTTCTTAATCACTTGATGGTTGTTTGATGCTTGATCGAATATGGAAGAATTTATTTGAAAGAATTTTTTTTTAGAAATTTTTTAGAGAGTTGAATATTGAGAAGAGTTTTGAGAGAATGAAGTGATGCAAATAATAGCATGACTACAAGGGAGCCAGTTCAAGTTTCAACTAGGCTGGTTACAAGAGCACAAGAAAATAAGTTCAAAGATTCACTTAATGGGCTGATTCAAGAGGTTTGGGCTCAAGCAAATTCGTGGAGGCCCATTGATGATAGTTCACGAGTTCAACAAAAATGCATCAATATGATTCAACTATTAGAAGAATCCGGTCAAAACTGATTATTTCCTTTTGTTTTATTTCTAAAACTTTTCTTGTATAGATCAGCCAAATTAAGGGGCTGATTGTTTCTTTTTGTTTTGTTTTTATTTCTAGAACTTTCCTTGTATTGATCAGCCAAATTAGGGGCTGATTATTTTCTTTTATTTTGTTTCTATTTCTTAAACTTTCCTTGTATTTTTTTAGCCCATAAATAGGTGTCTAATGGAATAGAAAGGACATACAGTTTACAGATAATTGGTGAGTTTATTCTCTTTAGTTCTTTGAAAAATTATTCGAACTTATCGGAATTCTTTTGTGGCGTTCATCATCGACTTATCAAACGGCTTTTCACTACCGTTTGTAGCGTCTTTCTTATACCAAGATTTTTGTTTCGCATTAAACAACGGGTTGAGCTCAATTATATCGAGGTTCTTGTTTTTGTTGAAGTAACGGGTTGAGATCTCCCAACCAAACCTGATCAAGGACGTTCTTAGATTTTTCTTTTATTCTACGGGTCTCGTTATTCTTGATGGGGTTCGCATCATTTGGTATCGAGCCACAGATTTTCTCCTCTCAGGTTTGCCTATCCCATTTAAATTAGTTTCTTTTTTTCTTATCTAGCCAAATTTGTTGTGGCCGAATTGGTTCTAGCCCTGGTCCCTATTCTGATCATAATCTGTTTCGAAATTTTGTTCTGTTATTAACGAAAGAAAGAATCTGATCATAAAAAATTGGGTCCGAAAAAAAAAAGATCCGAAAAAAAAGGTCCGAAAAAAAAGGTCTGAAAAAAAAAGAAAAAAAGGGGTCCCAAAAAAAGGGTCCCAAAAAAAAAAAGAAAAAAAAGGGGTCTGAAAGAAAAAAGGGTCCGAAAAAAAAAGAGTAAAAAGATTCTTTTTCGTTTGTTTCCAATAAACCCGAAAATCACCTCACCCCAAAGACCAAAAATTTTCGTGGAAATTTTGCTGAATTGTGTTTTGAAAATCTAATTACTCATATCCCTTGTTTTCTTACCATTTGAACCTGAATTTTCTTGGTGAGTTCTTGGTGAAGTGTTACTGAAATTTGGAATATTGTTCGAATAGTTTCAAAAGAACTGAAAGAGAATTATCGAGTGGAAAAAGGCAAGAGTGGTGAGCATATTAGAGGGTAAAAGCATTATACTAAGTGAAACACGAGTGTAATAGAGTGAATCATTATTTGAGTGAAACACGTGAGGGAGTGTATGAGATCTTTTTCCTTTTTCCTTTTTGTTTTCTAACTTTAATTTGCAGCAATCATGTCTCACAATAGTAACAAGAGCAGGTGCTACAGGGATGGCTAACCCAAAGTTGCTCATGGAGGCCATGATGAGTGAGATGAGGCGTGTGGTGAGATTAGAATTGGAGCAGATATATAAGCGGATTGATCGGATGGAGAATACACATTTGGAGCAGCCTCAAAACACTCATAAGGTGCATAGGAGGGAAAGAGTTCAATATCGGGGAGTGAGAGATGAAGATGAAGAGTATTATGGGGCTGGTTTTGATGTAGAAGAAGATCGGGGTTCAGTTGTTGGTAATAGGAGATATGGAGGGCAGTTTAGAGAAGATAGGAATTAGGAAGATAACAATTTGGGTAATATCAAGATGAAAATTCCAGCGTTTAAAGGAAGAAACGATCCCGAGGCTTATCTTGAGTGGGAGAAAAATATAGAGTTAGTGCTCGATTGCCACAACTACTTTGAGATGAAGAAGGTAAAACTTACTGCCATTGTGTTTTCTGACTATGCTATTGTGTGGTGGGATCAATTAGTGTTGAATATGTGGCAAAATAGGGAACGACCGGTTGAGACGTGGGAAGAGATGAAAATAGTGATGAGGAAGCGGTTTGTGCCCAGCCACTACCACCAGGAGTTGTACAATAAATTGCAAACGCTCCAACAAGGTAACTAGAGTATTGAGGATTATCATCAAGAGATGGAGATTGCTATGATCTGGGCTAATATCGAAGAAGACTGAGAGGCTACTATGGCTAGGTTCTTGAATGCCTTGAATCAAGAAATTCATGACAGGGTGGAGATACAATATTATGTGGAATTAGAGGATATGGTGCACTTGGCTATCAAAGTGGAGCAACAACTCAAGAGGAGAAGTGGTACATGTGCATCCCATAATTTGGGTTTTTTCCCATGGAAACCGAGTCATGTGAAGAAAAAGGAGAAACCAACTGCAAAATCTAAATTCGAGCCAAAACAAGAGACAACCAACCATGGTACTCAAGGTAAATCTGATCCTTCCACTTATCGAAATCGTGACATTAAGTGTTTTAAATGTCAAGGCAGGGGTCACATAGCAAGTCAATGCCCGAACAAAAGAGTCATGGTAATAAGGGGTAATGGAGAGATCGAAACCAATGACGAGTCCGATACAGACTCTATGCCACCATTGGAGGATGCAGATGATGAAGAATATGCAGTTCAAGGTGAATTGTTGGTGTCAAAAAGACTTCTAAGCTTGCAAGTAAAGAAACTTGAAGAAGTGCAGCGGAAGAACATCTTTCATATTAGGTGCTACGTCAAAGACAAGGTATGTAGTATAATTGTTGATGGAGGAAGTTGTACTAATATTGCAAGTACAATCTTGGTGAAGAAATTAGGACTGCCCACACTGAAACATCGTAGGCCATACAAGTTACAATGGCTGAATGATATTGGCGAGGTAAAGGTGAATAAGTAGGTTTTGGTTTCATTCCGCATCGGAAAATATGAAGATGAAGTTTTGTGTGATATAGTTTCGATGCAAACTGGACATTTGCTATTAGGCCAACCATGGCAATTCGATCGGAGAGTTAAGCATAATGGCTTCACCAACAAATACTCGTTCGTGCTCAATCAAAAACCCATCACTCTTGTACCAATGACACCGAAACAGGTTTATGAAGATAAAGTGAGTTTCCAAAAAGAGAGTGATCAAAAGAAAGAGAGTGAGGAAAAGCAAAAGAGTAAAAATCAGAGACTGACCGAGCAAAAATGAGAGAGAAAAAGAAAATCAAAATTCAGCCATTGAGAGAAAATCAGAGAGAAAACAAAAGAATTTCTATGCAACAGTGAGTGAGATTAAGCGAGCAATGTTTTCAAATCAGCCGATGATTGCACTTTTGTACAAAGAGGCATTTTTAAACACTAACGAACTTGACCCTACTTTGCCCAGTTATGTTATTTCTCTTTTGCAGGAATTTGAGGATGTCTTTCCAGAGGAAACACCACATGGACTACCACCAATTCGAGAGATTGAATATCAAATTGATTTTGTTCCCGGTGCGATAATTCCAAACCGACCAGCCTATAGGAGCAATCCCGAGGAGATAAAGGAGCTTCAACGTCAGGTAAGTGAGTTGTTGGAGAAGGGGTACATGAGGGAGAGCATGAGTCCGTGTGCCATTCCGGTTTTACTTGTCCCTAAGAAGGATGGAACGTGGAGAATGTGCGTCCATTGCCGAGCCATCAACAATATAACGGAGCATCGTCATCCTATTCCTCGCTTAGATGACATATTAGATGAGTTGCATGGTTCTTGTGTGTTATCTAAGATTGATTTAAATAGTGATTATCATCAGATTAGAACGAAAGTAGGAGATGAATGGAAAACTGTTTTTAAAATAAAATATGATTTGTATGAATGGTTAGTTATGCCTTTTGGGTTGACTAATGCACCAAGCACTTTTATGAGACTTATGAATAATGTTTTACGTGTATTTATAGGTAGGTTTGTTATTGTCTATTTTGATGATATATTCATTTATAGCAAAAACTTGGATGATCATACCGTACATTTGAAATCGGTTTTAGATGTGCTTAGGAAAGAAAAGTTATTTGCTAACCTGAAGAATTGTACTTTTTGCACCGATAAGCTTGTATTTCTGGGATTTATTATTAGTGCACAGGATATACAGATTGATGAAGAGAAGGTACGTGTAATCCAAGAGTGGCCGAGTCCCATAAGTGTAGGCAATGTTCGTAGTTTTCATGGACTTGCTAGTTTTTAAAGGCAGTTTTGAAAAACTTTAGTAGCATAGCCGCACCACTTACCAAGTGATCAAGAAGAACGTCGGATTTTGATGGGGAGAAGAATAAGAGAAGGCGTTTCAGCTAATCAAAGAGAATCTAACAAATGCCCCCTTATTGCCTTTACCTAACTTTTCTAAAACGTTTGAGATTGAATGTGATGCTTTAGGTATTGGCATAGGTGCAAATCTTATGCAGGATGAACGACAAATTGCTTACTTCAGCGAGAAATTAAGTGGGGCAGCCTTAAACTTCCCGACTTATTACAAGGAGTTATATGTATTGGTTCGAGCTTTGGAGACATGACAGCACTACCTATGGCCTAAGGAGTTCGTGATTCACACTGATCATGAGTCCTTGAAACACTTGAAGAGCCAACACAAGCTAAATAAAAGGCATGCTCATTGGGTAGAGTTCATTGAGACATTTCCATATGTCATCTGGTATAAGGTAAGGAGAATGTGGTCGTCGATGCACTTTCTTGCAGGTATGCATTACTCTCTACATTTAATGTAAAATTGCTTGGTTTTAAACACATTAAAAGTTTATACATTGATGACCACAAATTTTGTGAAGAGTACCACGCTTGTGAGAAAAACGCTTGTGGTAAGTTTTTTAGACATGATGGGTTCTTGTTTCGAGAAAATAAGTTATGTGTGCCTAACTGTTCTTTGAGGGATTTGTTAGTGCAGAGATTCCATGGAGGGGGATTAATGAGACATTTTGGAGTTTCTAAGACCTTAACTGTTTTGCAGGAACACTTCTATTGGCCACACATGAAATGAGATGTTGAGCATATTTGTGGCAGATTTGTCACATATAGGAAAGCTAAATTCAGAGTGTAGCCCAACAATACATGAGAAGGCAAGGCTCAACATTGAGAGAAGAACGGAGCAGTATGCAAAACAAGCCAATAAAGGGCGTTGCAAGCTTGTTTTTGAACCTGAAGATTGGGTGTGGTTGAATATGAGAGCAGAGAGATTTTCGGCGCAAAGATATTCCAAACTACTGCCAAGAGGGGATAGTCCTTTCCAAGTTCTAGAGCGCACCAATGACAACGCTTACAAATTAGATTTGCCCGGTGAGTACAATGTTAGTTCTACTTTGAATGTTTCTAATTTGAGTCATTTTGATGTAGATGATGATTTGAGGGCAAATCCTTTTCAAGAGGAGGGGAATGATGCAAATAATGGTATGATTACAAAGGAGCCAGTTCAAATTCCAACTGGGCTGGTTACAAGAACACAAGAAATGAAGTTCAAAGATGCACTTAATGGGCTGATTCAAGAGGTTTGGGCTCAAGCAAATTCATGGAGGCCTATTGAGGATGGTTCACAAGTTCAACAAAGATGCATCAATATGATTCAACTACTAGAAGAATCCGATCAAAACTGATTGTTTCCTTTTGTTTTATTTCTAGAACTTTTCTTGTATTGATCAGCCAAATTAAGGGGCTGCTTGTTTTCTTTTGTTTTGTTTCTATTTCTAGAACTTTCCTTGTATTGATCAGCCAAATTAAAGGGTTGATTATCTTCTTTTGTTTTGTTTCTATTTCTTGAACTTTCCTTATATTTTTTTAGCCTATAAATAGGCGTCTAATGGAATAGAAGGGACATACAGTTTACAGATAATTGGTGAGTTTATTCTCTTTGGTTCTTTAAAGGACTATTCAAACTTATTGGAATTATTCTGTGGCGTTCATCATCGACTTATCAAACGGCTTTTCACTACCGTTTGTGGCGTCTTTTTTATACCAAGGTTTTTTCTTCGTATTAAACAATGGGTTGAGGTCAATTATACCGAGGTTCTTATTTTTGTTGAAACAATGGGTAGAGGTCTCCCAACCAAACCTGATCGAGAACGTTCATGGATTTTCCTTTTATTCTACGGGTCTTGTTATTCTTGACGTGGTTCGCATCATGAAGGTTTTTGTGTGAAGAGTGAAAATGGAAGAGATAAAGGATTATTTATTGGGGAAGAAATTTTTTTTTCAAAAAAAATTGCAAACCCCCAACGACGATTTTAACCGTTCGAGTGCAAAATTTGCAAGAATCCTCCCAACGACCATAAAAATAGCCGTTGGGGGGGGGGTTATGTGCAAAAATAATTTGCAAAAAACCCTCCAATGGGCCGCAACGGTTACTTTTATAAGAAACTAATACCCGTGCCCGGCACATGCTAGGCACAGCTCGGCTATCCCCAACTCGGGCCATTGTGCTGAGCACGGCAGGCTCATACGAGCCGTGCCGGGCGAGGCGTGCCCAACGGGCCGCCCAACCCATTTGCTACCCTTACAACCAGGTATACTAACAATACAACAACAACTAAGTCTTTTATCCCAAGTACTTGGGGTTGGTTACATGAACCAAAAGAGAATCACATCGGATCAATCACGTTGATAATCTTTCTCTATGTTATACATGACCAAACCATCGTAAGAGATTTTCTCGCATCTTCTCATCGATGGGGGCTATACCTATTTTAGCATAAATATTTTTATTTCTTACTTTATCTCTCCTAGTGTTGCCACATATCGAACGAAGCATACTCATCTCTATTACACTTATCTTCTGTAAATAACGTTTCTTTATAGCCCAATATTCTGTGCCATATAATAAAACTGGCCTAATAGCAGTTTTATAAAATTTTTCCTTCAACCTTAACAGAATGTTACGGTCGCATAAAACTTCCGTTGTACTTTTCCATTTCAACCAGTTAGGTTGTATCTTATAATTGACATCATTATCGATCTCTCCATTATTTTGAATAATTGAACCCGAATAACTAAATTGACTGCTCATTTGTATCTCTTACCCATCAAGTGTTACAATACTATAGTCAAGAGTCTGTTATTTACTAAATTTATACTCTGTATATTATGTTTCGGACCTACTCAATTTAAAATCACTAGATTTTAATGTGTGCCTATATAATTCTAACTTGGCATTCACCCAGTTTTTATCTCATCAACTAAGACAATATCATCAACAAATAACATACACTAAGGTATCTCATATTGAATAGCTCTAGTAACCTTATCCATCACTATAATAAATAAGAATGGGCTCAATGCAGATTCTTGATGCAATCCAATTGTGAGAAAAAAATTTACTTGTTAAACTACCACATGTTTTGATATTGGCCACTAGTCCATCTTACATAATTTAATTATGTCAATATATTTGATGGGGACTCTTTTCTTCATCAATGTCCACAAAAATATCTCTCGTGGTACCTTATCATAGGTTTTCTCTAGTTCAATAAATACTATATGTAAATCTCTATTTCTCTCTTAGAATCGCTCTATAAGTTGACGAAGTAAATGAATAGATTCTGTCGTCGATCATCCTTGCATGAATCCAAACTGATTCTCTGATATTTTAACAGTCTGTCTCAATTTATATTCAATTACCCTTTTCCAAAACTTTATAGTGTGACACATGAGTTTTATTTTATTGTAATTAGAACAACTCTGAATATCACCCTTATCCTTATATAGAGCTACTAGAGTACTCTTTCTCCATTCTTTTGGCATTTTTTTAATTAGCCAAATCTTTTTAAAAAGGTCTGTCAACTACTTTCAACATCTCTCCTAAATATCTCCATACCTTAATAGGAATTTCATCTGAACCAATAATTTTTCTTGATTTCATTCTCTCTAAAGTCTTTTTTACTTCAGATTATTTAAATCTACGCATAAACCTACGATTCATATAATCAGAATGAACACTAAGGTTTGTCAAATCTTGAGTAAAACACTATTATACAATCTATCAAAATAATTTCTCCATCTTTTTTTAATCTTTTCATCTCGAATTAGAAATTTTTTGTCCTCATCTTTAATATACTTTACACTACATAAATCTCTAGACTTTTCTCTCTCTTATTCGAGTAATTATATATATATATATATATATATATATATATATATATATATATATATATATATATATATATATATATATATCATTTTATACATTTTTATTATCCAATTTCTCATACACTTATTTGTATAATTTAGTTTTTGCATTCTGAACAGATTTTTTTGGCCTCATTTTTGGCTAGCTTATACCTCTCAAAACTTGTTCCATCATTGTTCTTCTTTAAATCTGTATAAAGGTCTCATTTGATTTTAATAGCATTTTTTATCTTTTCATTCCACGTCCTTACGTGGTGGAGCACCATCTTTCGACTCACCAAATATATCTTTACATATCCTCTTAATGCAGCTAGTTATTTTGTTCTATATTATATTAGGATCATTATGGTCCCGCCAATCTGTTTTTTTACACTACTCTATCTAAAAAACTTTTTAATTATTTTCTAATTATCACAACTTAATCTTACGATCTAACTTATACTTAATATTTCTAAATCTTTTTCTAATTCGAATATCTAAAATTAAGAGTCTATATTGGGTAACTATATTCTCACATAGCACTAACAATCGATACAACTACCACTATATGCCCTCCTAGTTAAAAAAAATCTATTTGGCTCGTAATTGATCCACTTTTAAAAGTAATTAAGTGAGAAACTCTCTTTTTAAACCAAGTATTCAATAAAATTAAATCATAAGACAAAGCAAAATTTAGAATTAAGTTATCTGCTTCATTTCTTTCTCCAAAACTAAATTCTCCATGTACAATATAAAACTCATTACGACTAGTTCCTATATACCCATTGAGATCGCCACCAATAAATAGTTTTTCTCTATTAGATATTTCTTATATCATCTCATCTAGATCCTCCCAAAATTGATATTTACTAGATTTATCAAGTCATTTGTGGTGTATAGGCACTAATGACATTAAAAATCTCTCTATTTAAAATAATTTTAACTCATAAAATTCTGTCACCCTTTCTCTTAATCTTCACTATATCCCTAAATAATTGTTTATCTATGATTACATCTACCCCATTATGATTTTTATCTCTACCTATATATTAAAATTTATAACCCCAAGACTCTATAATTTTAGATTTCTCATCTACCCACTTAGTCTCCTGTACGCACAAAATTTTAACCCTCATTCTAATCATAGTATTAACTAACTCTAATAATCTATCTGTAAATGAATATATGTTCCATGAGACCAACTGAATCCTATGTTCATAAGCTAATTTTTTTTACCCTCTTACATTTGACAACATATCTGGGCACCGAAGTAACGCGTCGCTTCTGGAAGACGACCTAACAATTCTCATACATTTTTTACTACATCCGAGTTTTGATATAGTACATCGCTCAGTAGGAAACACCACAACAAAATTCATATTTTAGCTCATGTCATAATATGTGACAATATTTTACGCTAGCTGTCACCGGCTTACAACAACCTTCCTCCTTTATTCTGGTTTATGACAGACAGTAAAAAAAATAAATTTTTAAATACAGCATTGGCGGAGTTATAAGTAGATATACTAACAATGATACACAAAATTCTCTTTATCTGTTCTTAATGCTAAACTTCTTTTTGCCATTTCGCGGTTGATTATTACAGCCATCCCTATCTCTGTCTGCATCATTTTTTATTTTTTATTTTTTAAAGCTTATGCTACTCCGAAAACTAGTTTAACCTTTTTAAGTATGGGTAACGTAGCCATCGATATGTGCTAAAATCTTTAATTTTTAATAGATTTTTCAGCCATTTGATATTTGCATCTCTATCATTACCTACAAGTTGCATCCACGCACAAAGCAAGCAAAGTCGATTGTTCGCTGTCAGGACTCCCCACTCCCTACTGGGCCTAAATTGTACTTAGCCGACGGTCAGGTATAATATCCTTTACTTCGCATGCACATTTTACAGTGAAAGGGACAATTTCACCATGTTTTAAGATCGGACACTTTCTGATTTCAAAGCTTTCACAAATATCATGATTGATGCCCTTAAATCTATTCAGTTCTCCGCTTCTAGTGTTGTAATTCAATTATGTGCTGGTGCATGCGTTAGTGTATTGCCATAGCGTTTTCCGAGAGTAGCAGTAAGCAAGACATTCGCGTAAATGATGCAGATTATTGCAGATACAGCAAAAGTTATAGTAGATTAGCCAAATCCAACGTCTGGTTATGACTCAGTTTTATTCCATGAAAAGCAGTTGCATAGGAGCGGAACTGGCTCCCTGTTACATGAGATTTATCGGTGAAAAAACATAGTGTTTGTTCATCGCAAAATCCTTATTTTCCTTCCATTGAATATTGATTACAATGAAAGAGAACAATAGAAAAGTAAACGTGAGGATTTATAATTTTATCACTCTCTTTTACAATATATTATGGGTTCTAGTGTGGCGATGGATTCTATCTAGTAGTACCTTTTGACGATCCCATGTGAAGATCTTCTACTTGAGGAAGATGATGACGGGCCCTAGGTCTCTCTTTGCTAATCTCTGTGAATTCAAAACTCTCATGTATAACTTGAACTCCAAAACGATCAAAAGATCCCCAAAGGCTATCTCTAGAGGGTATTTATACCTTTGGTTTGATATGAGAGTTTCCAATAAAATAAAATTGGAAAGTGTTTGTAGTTATCAAGAATTCTAATCAAATATCTTAGTCTTGATTTAAATCTCTTGATTTTGAATTCTGATTGTACTCAATTCAGGTATAAGATATATCCAAATTTCAATCACAATCAATTTAGAATTCTGATTATCTGTTTAGTGGAGTTAAGAACTCAGAATGCAGAGCTATGGCCTTAGCTCAGCGTTTTACTCAACGTGGGGCTATTTTATGGCCAGACGCGGAGCTATAGAGTTAGGTCCGCATCCTGCAGGAAATTTACCCTTATTTATTTATTTTTTAATTTTTCTCAAAAAACAGGACCCCCTTTAAAGTTTTCAAATTGGCTTATGACTTTGCAAATTTTGAAACACTTCGGATCACTTGTTTAGTGCACCTTAACACGAAGTTAGCCATCATATTATTCTCGTGTTTGGGCTTCAACACGCGACGCTATTAGCCTCACGTTCTACTTTAAACTACTCCGATCTTCGTGCCAAATACCAAGGGGTGAGTTTTTTTTTATTTAAATAAAGTTCTCTTCTCTTCTTCTTCCTCACTCAAAGATTTTCAAGAATCCCAAGAACTCAGGCGATCAGAGTTTACTACAACCCAACCAGATTTTCCCCCCATTTTTGTGAATTTTCCTTCATGATTTCGAAACCAATGGCACCCAAGAAGAGCATGACTTCGCGTGCCTCCTGTCCATTAGCTGCCGGCGCAAGCAGCGGCGGCAGTGGCCGTAGCGGCGGCCCAGTCTATGACGCGCCCATCATAGGTAAGATTCCCCTTCCTTGGACCTTTTGAAGTAATTTAGGTGTGATTTGGCTTGGTTTTGACCTGCTAATAGCCTTCTTCACTGGCGAAATCATTGCCGTTCTCCGGTCAAATGACTTGGAGAAGAAGCAACCTCTAGTCTTCTTCTACGCGAAGATACTGCGTTAGTTTCGCATCAAACGCTTAATACGTGAGGTTATCTCTGACTGTCACGTTTACTACGCAAAGTTATGGATTTAGCTTCACGTTTTAACTTTTTAGCCTCGCGTTTTGATTTTACACGAAGTTACTGATTAACTTCGTGCGATATTATCTTTAGCACCGCATTTCCATATTTAATTTTTTTTTCAATTTTTTCTCTAGAATCGTTTCTAACTCTGATTCTTCTTTTCGTAGTTGGCTATTTAGTGGATGCTCTCTCCCACAGACATCATTTTGGATTTGCTGGGGGCGCAGACCTAGCAACCCAATTCTGTTTCACAACTGATCTCCCTGCCTTCAAGCCAGGCCCTAGGGAACGTAGGGAAAATCTGTTAAGATACAGCCCTGCCACCGTAAGAGAGATTATTACAGATGCTCCTTTCCAAATGATGAACCGAGAAACATTAGAGAAGCCAGCGTTCCTTTTTGGTGACGCAATGCAGCATTCAGAGCAAATGGCTTCACCAAACTGATGATTTGCTGATGTTCTTGCCTGACATGGAGCCCAGCTACCCTTTGGTATATTTACAGAGGTTGTCCTCCCATCGTGAGTTAGAATGGGAGCTAACTCGAGACTATAACAAAGTCGTGACTGGAAAATTTGGCATGCACAAGGCTTATCAGGATGGTCCTACCAGGTGTATCACTGGACTCCTTCATGATAGAGTTACCAAGGAGCACCAAGTTGGGGAGGTTCCGATTCAAGCAAAGACCTTCCTCAGTGATTTCGTAGCCGAGGGTGGCCAATATCCTACCAAGGACTTCAGAATGCCTGGCTGGATTCATTCCTCAGGCAACATGTGGTGGTTTCGCCTTGTCAAGTATATGGTGGATCGTCACGAACAAATCTTGAAAGAGATTGGCCTCTATAAAGCCATCCAAAACATCTAGTTTGGCTTACCCCAGAGCTCGTATCATTTGTTTAGCCTTTTGGGGATGTACAACCCTGAGACCGGTACCTTCTTTACACCAGTGGGTGAGCTAGGACTCGCTCTCCATGAGATGTATAAAGTCTCGGGCTTGTCAATGGGCGAGGTCCCTTACGAAGAGTACAACCCAACCACTGAGGAATTAAATATGCTAAGGGTAAGAGACGAGCATATTTAATACATACTGAGAAGTAATGTGCCATTATCATATTTGTGCCAACCTGGCTAGAGTGAGAAACCAAGGGATCGGTCACAAAAAATGAGCTGACTATCTTTTCATGAATCTAAGGGAGAGCCTGCCCATGGTCTGCGAACTTAAGCCTATTAATAGTGAAGAAATCAACCAGCATATCGCAAAGATGGAAGCCACATCGTCTACCATGGAGTTGAATGAAGGGGGATTCAATCCTGGTACCATCTTCACAAGCTTCCATTATCAGGCTCAGTTCTCCATATCTGATGGGGGCATAATTGCTGGGTTTCTAATGCTGTGGTTAAAGAGATGTGTCATCCCTTCATTGCCTAAGGATACCATTGCAAAGAACATGGTCTATCTTTCCATCCTATTGGCTTATGGACGACCATTCGGGCTCCTTCTCGCAATGGTTAGCAACCTTCAGAGCAGGCTTCGTGCACTCTGCAATGGTTTCATCCCTACAGATAAGGCCAAAGCCACAAAAGGGAAAGCTGTCAAAGGGAAAAGAGTACAAGAAACGGTTATGGTGAAGACACCAAATCTTAGTGTGGAGATGCCCTATACATATCTGATGGCCTGGCTTGTCATGCACTGCCCCTCATTAATGAGTGCGATGGACTATAGTCCTATTTACAAGCCATTCTTTGTGGAGATGTATGAATGCTCCACTTGGAAGACCCACTGTATGTCGGTGATCCGTAAAACACTCCAACACCATCAAAATTACGAGATCAATCGTTACTTCTCCGACTTTCCAGGTGGAGAGTATGGGTCAAATTTCAAAGATGCTCTAGAGCCAGATAATTTTCAACTCTATCTCCAGGGGCATTCTGGTGGCTACTAAGCATTCATCCCAGGCACTTGGTGTATTGACAGGATACTATGTGCTATATTGAGTCATACACCCCTGCCGCTTCACTCGCAAGTTTTGCTATGCACAATTATATGTGGGAAATCCCAACAAGCAGCTGGCATATGAGAATAATTTGTATGATGGAGCTTGCGGTTGGTTTCACTTTGTGGCAAGAGGGATTGAAGCCGAATTCATGCTGCCACAAAAGTCGCTAGTTTTGAGCATGGCGCTCAGCTTCTACACATGGTACAATATTGCCAATACAGTAGTACCCAACTTCTCAATCAACCACATCTGCTGTAAAGAAATAGAAACATTTCACTCTCGCCGAAAAGGGGCTAAGAGACTTAGAGTAAAAGGAATGGATGAATTCCTTGATGTAGAGGCTGCTCCCTCAAATGGTGGAGACTCTGATGATGATGATGCCAATGGTGATGATGGCACTGGTGCTGGGGACACTCCTCAAACTATCAGAGATGATAATACTCGTCCTTGAAGTCCAACACCTAAGCACCATCGATTATCTAGAGGCGGACCAGCCCGCAAAAGGAAGAAGTTAGCTGAACAAACCCTATCGATGGTCATTCCTAATGAAGCAGCGGTCTAGTTTGTAGCTGATCTCCTTGCTTCTACTCTACATATGGCACCGACAGAAGAGGATGTGCTAGCAGAATTTGTAAGTGCTACTAATTCACCGAATTTTCTAGTCATTGGGTGTACCGAACACACTGCGACGCAACCACATGGTAGCGAGACGGGTGCGCTTCTAGAAACTACCGTAGCTCCTCTATCTAGCCCAACTACAGGACTCGTTTCTACTAGTATGATTCTGACCACTTATTTTCTTGTATTTTATTTTTCTTATATGTATGTTTGACACTTTTATCTACTTGTGAGATCCAGGTAGTCATCTTTATTCGCCGATGCACTCAACTACCAGAGTAGAGTCCGAGAAGCTGGTGGATTATTTAGGCACTACCGGCTTAGTGGGCGGACTGGGTAGATCTGTAGAGGAATTCGATGCAGACTAGTTCATGCTAATTCTTTGCTCTACTCCTACTTCAAATCCTCTTACTAATGTGCTAGGGAGTGATGATAGGACAGAGATTGTTGCTCTTGAGGTTCGAGAAGTTCCTCCCTCTCCAAGTTTCCATCTCCAACACTGGCTATTTGTTCCAAAGATTTTTTTCTAGTCATTGTTGGCGTGCCGTCAGCTCCTCCGCCTGCTATATCAACACCCTCAACAATTATGCTGTTGATATTCTAACTATTCCACCTCCTGCTCCAGCCCAGTTACTAGTTGGAGAAGAAGATTACTTGAAGTTCTCATTCGAGGCTACGTCTGCTACCAGAGGGGCTTCAGGTGGAGGCACTCCATCAGAATCTACTCCAATAGGCCTGGTTGCTCAAATGATTAATGCTGGTGAAACTCCTCCTCGGGTTCCTAGTTCAGCCACTTCATTGTTGGTTTTATTGGCCCCACATATCATGAGCTTGGTACAAGGACGAGCTCCATCTTCATTAACTCCTGTGGAAGCTACACCTCCTTCGGTCATTTCTCCCTTAGCGTTGCCTACCCTTAACTTGGACACTACTGATCCTCTTGAGGAATTTTTTAATCATAGTGTCAATGACTTTATGCGGCTGCTGAGGAGATGTATCAGCATGATTTTGGATGGGAGGAACTTCCTCGAACTTGGACATCCAATGTTGGTCAGTTACTTGGTCAACATTGAGAGAATTGGAGGACTTGAACGAGCAGCTCCATACTGAGCCCGCCTAGAAGCCTAGAAGAACATGTAGAAATGCTGAACACTCTTTGCCAAGCGGATGTGAAAGTAATTACTGAGATTGAGGTGGTGCGGCTTTGAGTAGAGTTAATGGCTCGTCAGGAAGAGCTTAGGTGCCAAGAAGAGAACTAGTCTCTAGAGTTAGCGGATCTTCGAATCAGCAGGAGATAGTTCTCAAGAGATTGTTAAAAGTAGACTTTGAGATTGAGGGGAACCAGACGGCGATTCTTAGAGCTAGGGAGACCATCGCCAAATCCCAGGCCATTTTAGAGGCTAGTGAGTCTAGGCTGGAGGTCAATAAAATGACGAGAGGAGTTGGTCCTACAACAAGGACAACTTGAGCAAGAGGGCATGGTGAGGAGCCGGTCCATTGAAGAAGCCCATCAATGGTTGACCCAGCAACTTGTTATCAATGACGACGACTTGCATCATCAGGCTTTATACTCTGTAGAAGAAACTTGTCGTCAAGTTATCGACCACACGGAGAATAAGCTGCGGATTCTGAGAGAATTTTGACCTCCTTATATCTTTTTTCTTTTCTACTTTTTGCTATAATAAAGAAATCCAAAATTTTGAATTCTTTTATTCTTTTGTAACTTTATCCATATTCTTTCAATTTATGAATAAAGATAATTTTTTGATTCTTCTATCTGTTGGCTTCAAATTTTTTCTCGAGCAACAAATGATGATGTAGGTAATCTAAAATTTTGGTGAAAAGCTGTCCAAGGCTCGCTCGCATAACTTGGATTGCTGACACCGGGGTGATTGGGTTAGGATCATTGATTTCGGCAGAGGCGCTTATTGAACATGCCCACAATTTTGACAGAGGCGCTTAATTGCACACGCCAAGATGATCGGGTCAGGATCATCGACTTCGACAGAGGCGCCTAACTGCACATGCCTATTATCTTGATAAGGATAGTTCAAGTTCTCTTATGCGTAACTTGAATAAAGATTGTAATAATCCAAATCATACTGTCAGAGATAAGAGCTTAACATGACATGTTTTAATAAATAATAGTAATCCAAATCATACTGTCAGAGATAAGAGCTTAACATAACATGTTTTTTTAGCTAAAGCTTACGTATAGTATTTCTTCAGAAATTTTCCATTAATAGGCATCATCATTCTATCGCCATTTTGATTCATTAGGCGATAAGCTCCACTTGAGTATACCGTCTCCACTACGAACGGTCCTTCCCACTTAGGTTCAAATTTGCCCTTGGTTTTATGGGTGATGATTATCGACCTCTTAATGGCCAGAACTAAATCTCCTTATTTGAAGGTTCGTTGTTTGACGTTTTTGTTGAATGCTCATGAGACTCGCGCATGGTATAACTCAATTTATTGTTGAGCTTGGAGACGTTTTTCATCTAACGCTTCTAATTCTCGCAGTCTCTGTTGGTGCCATTTCTTTGTCGTCATTTTTGCAGCTAATGCTACCCTTAATGACGGTATTTGAATTTCCATGGGTAAAACAGTCTCGCTCCCGTATACCAAGGAGAAAGGGGTAGCATTGTAGGAGTGCAGTCTGTGGTACAATAAGCCCACAAACACTCTCCTAACTTCTCATCCCAGTCTCGCTTATTGGCAGAGACGAATTTTTGAAGAAGTTTAATAATTGTTTTATTAAAAGCTTTAGCCAAACCGTTAGCCGTCGGGTTATATGGCGTTGAAGCAATATCTTTTATTCTGAATTTGTCATAGAATCGTAAAAACCCCTAGCTGATGAATTTTGGTCTATTGTCATGAATAATCCTTTGAGGGACGCCGAAGCGATAGATGACGTGATGTTTAATGAATTTAATTACGTTCGTTGTTTTCACCTCCCTCCTGGGTATAGCTTCGGTCCATTTTGAGAAATAATCGTTTATTATAAGTATAAACCGATGTCCTCTAGATGCGGGGGAGTTATCGACCCCACTATATCCATTTCCCATGCTTCAAAGGGCCAACTGGCGACAATAGTATGTAAGTATTCCAGAGGTTGGCGAATGAAGTTAGCGTGTACTTGGCATGCATGACAACGTTTAGTGTATGCCATTGCATCGATAATCATTTTTGGCCAGTAGTACCTCAACCTCCATATACGATCTCTAAGTTTTGGACCGGGTTGATGAGCTCCGCATATTCCATTATGCGCATCTTTGAGTACCTCATTGGCCTCTTCTTTTGAGATGCACCGTTGCAAGAGACCGTAAGTTGACTTTCTATACAATGTTTGAAGTGTGGGATCATAATAGAATTTTTGAGCCTTCTACTTTATAGAGCGGCTTCTTTGGGATCCTCTGATAGCATCCCATACAAGGCGTAATTCACGAATGGAAATCACAAATCGCTGGGAGCCAGAATTAGGCCTTTTTGGCACACTTATTTAGCTTGAAGAATTGTATCTAGATGGAGAAGTTCTCTACTTTCAATAGTGATACTCTTAGTCGAACCTGGTGGAATCATCAATGTTGCAGCTAAGGCTGCGAGGGCGTCTGAGTAGACGTTCTCATATCGTGGTATATGATTAATATAGAATTGCTCAAAATAATTTGCCAATTCAATGGCTAGTTGATGATAGGGGATGAGGGCTTCATATTTGACTTCATACTCTCCCGTCATTTGATTGACGATGAGCTTAGAGTCTCCATATGCCTCTAAACAATTCACCCCCAGTTGCAAGGCCATTTTTAGACAATAATGAGCGCATTATACTGTGCAACATTATTTGTGCATGGCTCTATCAACGAGTAACCATTAGAAATTATATGCTTGTGTGGTGATATAAGTACCACCCCACTCCTGTAGCGGACCGCCTTGCAGCGCCATCAAAGAACATTTGTCATGGCCGTTCTTTAGTAACTGCATTGACTTCTGATGGCTGATCAGAAATATTCTCTGATAACTTAGAATTTATCGAGACTTGGTGATCTGTGAGAAAGTTGGCAATCGCTTGTCCCTTCATAGCTTTCAGAGCAACAAAGTGGATGTCATACGGTGATAATAGCAATGCCCATTTTGCTAACCTGCCATTTAATGACCATGATTTTGTCATGAGGATTTTTAGTGGATTAACCCGATATATGACATGAATAGCCGGCCTAGAGAGATAGTGATGCATTTTCTGGATAGCGAACACTAGGGCTAAACACTCCTTTTTAATTGGAGTATACCGATGTTCTGTTCCCATCATTGTTCGACTCCGATAATAAAGAGCGTGCTCATGACCATGCTCATTATGTTGAGAGAGCAACGCACCTAATGTGTGATCCATGGCCCTTATACATACAAGAAACAGTCTTCCTGGGATAGGGGCCATTAGGACAAGAGGTTTCGTAAGATATTCTTTAAGGTCATCAAATGCTTGCTGACATGCTTCGTCGCATATAAAGAAAATCCCCTTCTTCATGAGTGTAGCGAATGGTTGACATCGCCCTGATAAGTTAGAAATAAAGCGACAAATATAAACCAACTTACCTTGTAACCTCCTTAGCTCTTTAAGATTCCAGGGTGGCGACATTTCTTTAATCACCTTCACTTTTTCGGGATCAAGGAAAATCCTTATAGAAGTAACCACAAATTTGAGGAATTTTCCGCTGGATACCCCCATGAAGGATTTAGCAGGGTTCATCTTTAGGCGATGTCTTCGCATGAGATTGAAGACTATGCTTAAGTCCTAAAGATGATCCTCTTTATTCTTACTTTTGACAGCAAGATCGTCCACAAAACACTCCA
The DNA here is from genome assembly GCA_036321105.1 of Dracaena cambodiana. Lineage (NCBI taxonomy): Eukaryota > Viridiplantae > Streptophyta > Magnoliopsida > Asparagales > Asparagaceae > Dracaena > Dracaena cambodiana. The sequence continues at coordinate 30,405,759 of JAYEPQ010000012.1, read as the reverse complement.
CGATTTTATGTAGGTGTTTTTTAAATATGACGCTCATTGCGCATTGATAAGTGGCTCTGACATTCTTAAGTCCGAAGGAGATCACTGTATAACAATATACCCCTAGTGGTGTTCTGAAAGCTGTGTGCTTTTCATAATCTGGGTGAATCTTGATCTGGTTGTAACAAGAAAAGCCATCCATAAAGGACATCCTCTCATAGGCGCATGTATTGTCGATCATTACATCAGTGATCGGAAGGGGAATATCATCCTTCGGACAGGCGGCATTTAGATCCTTAAAGTCAATGCATATCCGGATTTTGTTGTTCTTCTTGCGAACCAGCACTATATTTGCCACCCAGTCAGGATATTGTTCTTCCCGAATGAATCCTGATGTTATGAGCTTATTTATTTCGGCAACCATGGCCTCCATTAGTTCTGGTCGTAAACACCTTTGCTGCTGCTTAACTGGCTTGGCATCTTCTCTAATATTCAAACGATGCATAGCAACTTGGGGATCTAGCCTGGGCATATCTTCATAACTCCAAGCGAACACGTCTATGTATTCCCTAATAAAGGATACAAGCTCCTCCTTCTCTGTGGGAGTTAGTGTTTCGCTTATAAAATGAGTTTTGGATTCTCTTCAGTTCCCATGTTAACTTGCATCATCTTATCTTCTGTAGTTGGGTCTCGTTGTTCAAAATGGACATCCCAGAGAGTATCCAGTTGTTTAGCCCCAGACTCATTTTGAATGTCAATTGGTTCCTCATCGCTCTCAGGCGCGACCGAAACCATATTGGCGGCTAGTGATTGGAACAAGGCACCGGTACTCAGATTGGAATCATGTTCTTGTGGATATACGTCTCTATCGGTTGAAGAAGTTTCTTCCGGCTTATTTAGTGATGTGGAGGGAGTGGATACATATCTTAACCCTCTTTGAGTCTTGTGATAATAATCCGAGCTTTTCCCTCTTGGTCTAAAAGAGGGTAAGAGATTTCACTGACCTTTTTCAAAATTCAATCCCGATTTCTTGGTAAAATTATAACCCATTTTCTCTATTATTTGTCGGGATTTTTGTTCATAGAAGTGAAATTGAGGTGATGTTTGTTCATCACTCTCACTATTTTGCCTTTGGTTTGGTGATGTAACCACTTTACTGAAGACAATATGTTTCTGAGGTACCTGTCGAGAAGGTACTTCAAAGAAGTTATCTAGTCCTTTCGTTATTTCGGATCGAGAGAGGAGGGATGACCTGATTGGCAAATAATATGCCGCTAGAACTTCAAATTCGGACAGACCATTTGCCTCGGTAGAAGTGCAAGAAGGTTCAGACTCTGTAGCAACAACATACTCATAAATTAATTTTATGTTTTCATTGATAACTCATTCGTCTTCATCACTAGCAACCTTAGTTACATTAATCTTATTAAAGTCTATATTAGGTTTTATCTCATAATCACCCCCATCTTCTCCTGAGGACTCATGTTCAGCTTCGTTGCCGCTATCATCGGGTTTCTCAGATTCTTTGGGAATCTCATGGGTAGGCTTATATAGCATTGCGTCAGTGAAATAATTCTCCAATCCTTCAAATGGTTGTTTATCTGCAATTAAAGTTTGGATTTCTCCTTACTCATCGTAATATTTCATGCACTGATGGAGAGTTGACGGGACTATTATATAGGCATGGATCCATGGTCGCCCCAAGCGGATGTTATAGGACGTATCTGTGTCGATGACGTAAGTTATCTTCAGATCTCTAATATGACATCAGAGTCGAATCTTGCAACGGGGACAATTGTCATTGGCATTGAATCCATATATTGTGGTATTCGTCATCGTGAGGCGATAAGGTGAGATCCCTAGCAACTGCATCAGCCTTCTCGAGATGACGCTTAGTGCGAACCCTGGTTCAATTTGAATGCAGTCTACTTTTGTAGATCCGACATATCCGGTGAAATATAAAGGTCCATTGTGCTTTATATTTCTTATTTACATGTCCTCTGGTGAGAAAGTTATCTGCGGGACTTGCCTCCTCACTTAGTCACAGCGGGGGCAGGAATCCCCTTCTTCGTTGAATGGTTTGACGATCTATGCCAAGAAGAAGTCAGAATCTGCTAAACCCTCTCTCAGTGCTTCTTGAGTTGACTTAGATAATCGCAACAGCTCGTAGAGTGTGACTCGAGCTGGGATGTTAGTCAACTGAGCTATGATATCAAACTAGAATGAGACGTCTTTGGTTTCTTCATCCTTCTTTGGATTTTTTTGAAAACGAAGTCCTGTTTGCTTTCCAGGTGCCCCGTATAATTCTTTGGTAGGGCGTACTCTTGAGTAATCTTTAAGGCAAGCCTTGCCGGATCGAGTACTAGAGAGGCCTACCTCATCTTGGTGGGTGGCCATCTGATGTGATAAATTACTGCAAGCGCACAGTGTCAGTTGTAGCGCTGTACAGGTCGTCCCACGGAGATCTAAGGTGTTTTGCGATTCTTATTAATTCTATAGTCTAACGGATTAATAAAGAATTTTAGGTTGAAGTTTGCTTGTTCTAATTAGCCTAGGATCTAGAATCCACTAGTTTCCAACCATGTTCTTACTTCTATTATCTTCTCTCTCATAAAAATTTGATCTTTTTAGTTTAATCTTTATTTAAAGTGCCCTAAGCATGAGCTATCAAGTGGTGTGCAAGCATAACTCATCAAAGATACTACTTTTCATAAAAACAAACTAAATTTTTAGATAATTCAATGGAAAAGATAAAATCAACAACCCCAAACCCTAATTAAGAATAGGCTATCAAGAAACCTAATTCAAGTATAACCTATCAAAATCTTAATCTTCGAGTTCTTGTATTTTAAACTTTTTATAGAAGAATCATGTCTTTATTATTTTTATTTAAGAAGAAAATACTAGAGAGCAATTACATGATGGATCTTAGCTTCATCTACATTCTAAAGCTAAACTAATTAGCTACTCATGATTCTAGAAAGCAATAAAATCTAATCTAGAAAGCAAATAAATCTATACTAGAAAGCAATTAAATCTATCTAAAAGGAAAATAAAGATTAGAAAGCAATGGCTTACCTCTGGAGCACGGTATTGTGGCCGCCACCCCTTCAGCAAAATCCTAATTTTATTAATAAAAATTAATCTACAATTACACCGAAAAACCTCTTCCCTAATTTACAAGGATTCATGGGGTATTTATAACCCAAATACAATCCTACTCATACTCAAATTCAATACAAAAGATATGATACTAATCCAACACAAACTAATCTCAAAATATATAATCTTAATCCAATCCATAGGTATTAGAAACCAATGGTTGAGATTAGATGGCATAAAATACTAATTTTCGGGTCCAAAATCTGAAATTAAGTTCAGTGCACCCGTAACCCGCTGGATTGGATTTTCCACTCTGCAGTACTTCGGTAAAATGGCCATAACTTTTGCATCCGAACTCAGATTGATCTGTTCTTAGACTCGTTTCGAAGATAAGGTCGAGCTCTACAAATGTTTCCCACATAAAAGTTTCCAGTTTAAGCTTTATCTTGGCCGAATATGCTCTTGAATCTGCTGCTGCTGCACTTGAGTTTCTGTCTTCACCATGATTGACTCTTTTTACTCGTATTCTCAACAAATTTGCTTTTTCTTCTTCTTTTCCGTGCGAAACCTTTGTTATCTATAAAACACACTAAATATACCCGAGTAGCAATTATTTATATACAAAAATAGATAAAAATGGGAGGAAAAATGCATAATATGATACTTATCACACCCCCACACCTATCTTTTGCTAGTCCTCGAGCAAAACCTAAATCTAAAAAGAAAAAAAGAAAAATCCTAACTCACTTTCGCTGGAATTGCGATTGTACTTAGCACGTGCAACAAGCCTTTAAACCCCTAGGTTACCCTAGTGGACGAGTGTTGTCTCGTGAGGGTTTGCAGTGAATATATCAACAAAATTCAAGAAGAAAATAGATTAAGGAATAAAGAAAAGAAAAATAAAGATAACCGAAAATCAAGAAAAATAGAAATTTTATACAAAAGAAAGAAAAATCTTTTTTATTTTATGATATTTTCATCAATTAATCTCACTAATATACAAACTCAAGAACGCATTTAGATTATCAATTTTCAAATCGAGTATCATATCAAATACACTTATCATTTTAATCAAAAATTTAAATTCTATCTTTCAATACCCACTAACAGATAATCCATTGGTTTCTATACATCTACGTGCACGTGTGATAGTCTATTTCGGCTTTGGACTCCAACTCTAACTCATGATTCATCTCCTCCCTCATAACAATTTTTCTTTTTTTTCTCTTTTTTTATTTTTTTCTTTTTTTTAAAATTTTTTTTAAGAATATTTTACCTTTCATGCGAATATTTACGCTTACTTAGGCGCAACGTACCCGATTACTTGGTTCATACTCTTTTTTTTCTTTTTCTTTTTTTTTAGAATATTTTACCTTTCATACGAATATTCATGCTTGCTTAGGCGCAAAGAACCCGATTACTTGGATCATACTCTTTTTTTCACTCTTGAGGCTATTGCCTTAATACCAGGCGCATTCCATTATTTTATCACTCTTAAGGCTATTGCTTTAATACCAGGCTCACCCCATTATTTTATTCTCACTTTTTTTTGTTTAGAGAGAGAAGACTTACTCAATCATTATCATCTTTGTCCTTAACCTAATAAACTATTGTGAAGTGAAAAATAGATATATACTTGCCTCAAAACTACTGTTAGCGGTATTTATTTTTCAGATTTTAATCTTTTTCATAAAATTCAAAGTGTATCATCCAATCTACTCTCCTATCCAATTTCAAATCTAAATTTGTTCCTTTATTTGTAATTAGATTGATTTACTGATAAAAATACATAAATTTGTTGTTAAATTTTTTTCTAATTTTATTTTCTGTTTTTTTTAATTTTTTTTTTCAGTTTTTTTCCTTCTTTTTTTAAATTTTTTTTTTAGTTTTTATTCAGTTTTTTTTCAAAAAAAAAAAATTAGTTACCCTAAAAACTACCCAAAGTGTAAAATAAAGAAACCCAAAAATCTAAAAAAATCCTAAAAAAAATAAAAATAAAAATCTCCTAATTCACTCCCTCACACCTAAACTTGTGTATGCCCTTATACACAAACCAAGTGTGATTAAATAAATAAAAAAAACTATGATATACATATTATACATTTACTAGAAAATTCAAATCGGTGACGACCTCTTGATCGCTTTCCACTCTCATAGTGTGTCCTTTTATGTTTTGATATGGATGAACTTAGTCTTTTTGTCAATTTTGCATTTAATCTCTCCATCTTATTTTTGATTTTTCTTAATTTATTTCTACCCTTCTTTCTTTTATTCAATAGTAAAGTTTTGAGGTTAGAATGCGTACCTTTACCGTTCATATTCGACCCACGAGCATCTTTCATGGCAGTAAGTATTTTGGTTTGATCAACATGTGAAATAACATACTCACTTTAATGTAGCGAAATCATGAGCTCGATTTTGGATCGTCCTTCCAAATCATTAGGTACCATGACCTCTTCCTTCTGATGTTCCTTCCATTCTTCAATTATTGTGTGCTTGTCATGCAAATTTTCTTCAATCCTGTCATCAAAATTCTCAAAAGAAAATGGCATACTAGTGGACTTATCATTAGTCAAGTTATTATGAAAGGATATAAATTCTTCTTCACAATTTCTTCACAATTTCCATCAAAAGAATCAAATGATAATGTGTCACTAGCAAGCTCACCATGGGATAAATCATCAAGCAAAATATTTTCTTTATCATCAGTTTCATTATAATTATCTTTACAATGGTCTAAAATAGGTTGATCACAATGTTGAATTGTAGACTCATCATGCACAAAACTATTTAATTCATTTTGAATCATATCTACTTCAGAAGATGACTGGAGTGATTGCTTGTTGGAGTCAGATATGTTCAAACTATTAGATGGTTGATCTACAAAAAGTTTAGCTTGAGAAATCGCCTTGAGAGGATCTTCCATACAAGCTGCAGTTTTAGAGGATGAATTTTGAGAGGATGATTTTAGCAAACTTTCTATACCTTCCTCAATTCTATGTCTTCGTTCCTCAGACTCATGATTGTAATTTTCCTTATTTTCTTCAAATGATTACATCTCGAGATCATGAGTGAAATTTGAAGGTGAATATGATGGATTCGTATATATATTTGATGACTGATATGAAGTGGTTGTAGCTAAATTCTCATGACATGTATATTTTGCTTCTAATCTTTTTAATCTTTCATCTAACATGTTCAATTGAATATCTTGTTCATGATTAAATGTAGAACATGAAGATGAATAGCCCATAAAGAAAGGATCAGATGGAGGACTCTCTTAGTATGGCTCTTGATTATATACATAATTAGAATTATTTATCCATTCATAATTGTAATTTTGTGTATAAGGCTTATTATATGTGTTGTGAATTTGATTATGACCTAGTCCTAGCGAACTTCCTATCCATGGACACTGATAATAATTATAATATGGATCACGACAATGATAGCAACCAATTTGATTTTGAAACATTTTTTTTAATTTTTTTTTTTGAAAAAGGTGGAGAGGGGGAGAGATGGAAAAGAAATAAAAAAAAAAGATAAATTTTTTTTTTGTATTTTTTTACTGAACCAAAGACATGAAATACATATATCAGGAAAATTTTGTGGCGTTTCGTACCTTAAGTACCGCTAAATAGCGGTATATGCCGCTAATTAGCAGCAAAAAGAGAGAATTTGGTTCTCTACTTTTTGTCGTGAACTCAAAACGCTTAGCTCGTCCTGTTTCTTTTCCTGTATCTGTACTTTCTAGTCCCTGCATACTCAACACACACTGTTAATCCCGTAAAACATTAGAAAAAGCAAGAAAAACACCGTCGATCCCCGGCAACGGCGCCAAAAACTTGATGTGATAAATTACTGTAAGCGCACAGTGTTAGTTGTAGCGCTGTACAGGTCGTCCCATAGAGATCTAAGGTGTTTTGCGATTCTTACTAATTCTATAGTCTAACGGATTAACAAAGAATTTTAGGTTGAAGTTTGGTTGTTCTAATTAGCCTAGGATCTAGAATCCACTAGTTTCCAACCATGTTCTTATTTCTATTATCTTCTTCTCTCATAAAAATTTGATCTTTTTAGTTTAATCTTTATTTAAAGTGCCCTAAGTATGAGTTATCAAGTGGTGTGCAAGCATAACTCATCAAAGATACTACTTTTCATAAAAACAAATTAAATCTTTAGATAATTCAATGAAAAAGATAAAATCAACAACCCCAAACCCTAACTAAGAATAGGCTATCAAGAAACCTAATTCAAGTATAACCTATCAAAGTCTTAATCTTCGAGTTCTTGTATTTTAAACTTTTTATAGAAGAATCATGTCTTTATTATTTTTATTTAAGAAGAAAATACTAGAGAGCAATTACATGATGGATCCTAGCTTCATCTACATTCTAAAGCTAAACTAATTTGCTGCTCATGATTCTAGAAAGCAATAAAATCTAATCTAGAAAGCAAATAAATCTATACTAGAAAGCAATTAAATCTATCTAAAAAGCAAATAAAGATTAGAAAGCAATGGCTTACCTCTGGAGCACGGTATTGTGGCCGCCACCCCTTCAGCAAAACCCTAATTTTATTAATAAAAATTAATCTACAATCACACCTAAAAACCTCTTCCCTAATTTACAAGGATTCATGGGGTATTTATAACCCAAATACAATCCTACTCGTACTCAAACTCAATACAAAAGATATGATCCTAATCCAATACAAACTAATCTCAAAATATATAATCTTAATCCAATCCATAGGTATTAGAAACCAATGGTTGAGATTAGATGGCATAAAATACTAATTTTCGGGTCCAAAATCTGAAATTAAGTTCAGTGCACCCGTAACCCGCTGGATTGGATTTTCCACTCTGCAGTATTTCAGTAAAATGGCCATAATGTTTGCATCTGAACTCGGATTGATCTGTTCTTAGACTCGTTTCGAAGATAAGTTCGAGCTCTACAAATGTTCCTACATAAAAGTTTCCAATTTAAGCTTTATCTTGGCCGAATATTCTCTTGAATCTGCTGCTGCTGCACTTGAGTTTCTGTCTTCACCATGATTGACTCTTTTTACTCGTATTCTTAACCAATTTGCTTTTTCTTCTTCTTTTTCGTGTGAAACCTTTGTTACCTATAAAACACACTAAATATACCCGAGTAGTAATTATTTATATACAAAAATAGATAAAAATGGGAGGAAAAATGCATAATATGATACTTATCACCATCACTATGGCCTCCTCTTTCGAGTCTGTGAGTGCGTTAGTAACTATATATTCTGCTTTAATTTTTGTGGAGATAGTGTTGCTAGTCTGCTTCCTTCTTTAGACATTAGATGAGGTCCATTGGTCGTCCTGCAGAAGATCAGGATGAACCCACATGACTTCACCTCTTTGTGTTGTCACAGGAGTAAGTCCTCTTTGCGCAATCTCATGTGGGTCATGATTCCTTACAATAAGTTTTCCTGACGGTATTGGAGTTACTCCTGTGGGGAATTCATTAGTTCCCACTACCAGGGTTGCTATAATGGCGATAACCTTCTTCTATTCTTCTTTTAGTGTTAGAACTTCTGCCTCTATTAATGCCCTGAATTCTATTCTTGAGAGGATAACAGTCCTTTGTCGTGTCCGACATTTTGGTGATATAAGTAGTAGTTAGGGTTATTAGATTTTCTGGCTTTCAATTTTCTAGAAAATTTAACATACCCTTCCTGAGGAGGAGATGGAACAAAGTGGGTGTTTGCTCTATTTTAAAAGTATAGGTCCTCTCCTGCCGGGGACTATTTTGACCTACATCTTTCAGGTTTTGAGATATTGGATTTGAAGAATTTGCTTGCTTCGTGTGGTATCAGATGTCACTGCCGCCTTCCCTTTGTTCTTATAATTTTGTGGGTGTGGCCTATTATTCCTAGAATTTCTCGTACCACGAGATTCTTCAATTCGACGGATCAGATTCTCCACTTGCTCTCCTTACTTGAGTAAATCTTTCCAGGTCTTGGATTCTACGGCTCCCATTTATAGCAGCACGTTAGTCCTAAAGTTATGTCTACAGGTCTCCACTAGGGTCTCCTGGGTCACTCCATGTCTACAATGCACAGATTTTTTTCGGAAGCATTTTATAAAATCTTTCACTGTTTCTTGTTATTCTTGCTTTGTCGCAAGGAGGGAATGAACCAATATTTTGGTATCATCCTCAAAGAAATGTGTTAAAAAGTGTTTTTCAACACCGTAGCAGGTAATAATAGTTTCCGGGGGCAACTGCATAAAACATGTGAAAGCAGGCCCTCGCAGGGTACTTGCAAATACCTTGATTATTACTGGATCATTTCCCATTAAATATCCTGCTTGAGACAAGAAATAATATATATGTTGGCTGGGGGATCTTTTCTCGTCGTACGGTCCAATTTAAGGGGTTTATATTTTTCTGGGTATGGAGCAAAATCCCACTCAAGCGGATATGGTCTAACACCCCCAACTCTTTTAATTCCTTTTTATGATCAGGACATCCAGTTGGATTTGTAGCTTTTCAATCTTCTCCTCATGAAGATCATAGAAGGAATATTTGTCATCCTCCTCATTCACAGAATATGCTTTTTCTTTTTTAATTTTTTCATTTGTCTTAAACAGTGCCTCCTCGCCTTTCTTTAGTGGTCTTTCCTTATCTTCGACTATATTATGAGTATCTCAACCACTTTCGAGAGCATTATCTTGAGATCATCGATAGTCTTTTGTTGATCTCGAATCATCTATTCTTGAGCGTCTAACCTCTAATCAATGTCATCAGATCTATCCACTATGTGCGACACTAATTTTTGATGTCTAGAAGATGCACAGGAGCGAGATGAGGTTATAGACGAGTTGTCACTATCATCATCACAAGAGCCTTTTATAAGTTTCTTGTAATTTCGAGGGGCGACCACACCTAATTTGAGATGGGTGAAGTGATGAGGTTGTTCATCATCTACATCTGACTCATTTTCCCTTTCCATGTCTTTTTTACCTTTTCCCACCATATTTGAAGTCACTACTTTTCATTCTTTTACTTTGATTTTGTTCCTCAGATCATTTTTTTTATCTTTTTGAAGTACTTTGGTCTAACTCGGTTATCCTATCAAATACTGACACTCTTTCCTTACTGTAGCAATAATTATCTAATACGGCTGATACTGCTATTATGAGTTGCTCACATTCGCATGTTAAGTGTGACTGGGCTTGAGTTATACTTTTTTCTTTATCAAATAATCTCTGAGATCGGTGACCTTGGATGATGAAGAATCGTGGGGCCCACCTGGTTGTTGGGAGGGTCCAGGGGCTCACTGAAGCTTCTCAGAGTTAATGGTGTTGAATTGTTGTCCAATAATTTGATTATCAGCCTTGATTCTATATTCCGGCTGTTTTACGCGGAGCTGAGTGTTAGCTTCGTGTTTTAAAGCATTTACGCAAAACTGGGATATAGCTTCATGTTTTACACTAGTCTCGCGTTTTACGCTGGCTTGGTATTGAAGAAATTTATGTTCTGATTTTTGCTTAGCCTTGCGTGGAAAATCACACGCTGGCTTAGCCTTATGATTTATGCAAGAATACTTGGCTTCGCGATTAACGCTTGGCTCAAGTTTAAGTTCGATAGCCTACGTGGAAAATCACACGTGGGCTTATCCTCACGATTAACGCGATTTTGAGAGTCGCAATTTATGGAATTGTAACAAGCCTTGCGCTTAACGCAAGTTTTGCTGGCTTCGCTTTACGCTTAGCTCAGCTTTCTGCTGAAGTCTGATAGCCTCGCGTGGAGAATCTTCATCACATGCTGGCTCAGTTATGATGTTAACCTCACATTTTAGGCGGGTGTTAATTTTTTTTGGTTTTAAACCCAGAAGCAGTAGCCTCGCATGGAGAACTATCATCACACAGGCGTACAGCTAAGTTCACATTTAACGCGATTTTCCCTGGTCTTGCGATTAACGCAAGTAGCTCGCGAGTTAAAATTGTAGCCTCGCATTCTGTCTTTACTTGAGCCTCACGTTTAACGCGGGCTCGAGGGCTCTCCGCCTTGCTCGATGATTTCGATTGCGGAGTTGGGTTCTAGTCAAACCAGTTCCTAGGCCTTCTTCGGTAGTAAGGAGGCCTTCCTCTACTAGGGTTTTCTGTCCAAACATCGGCTCTATAGCCATGGGCTCCATGGGTCCCCTTTTAACAGTGGATTTCTTATTTCCCGATTTATGGGTATTGGAGCTCACGTGGCGATGGCGCCACGTTTCAGTCAAGTTACCTGATCCAGAGGAGAGATACTCCTCATACTTTAGCTGGTCGATCTCCACGACGAGCATATCTACGACCGATCCAATCTTTTCCATATCGAATAGCGCCATGATATCTTTGTCAACAAATGAGATGCCTTCCACTGTGGTCGCCAGTTTGCTCATCGCAAAATCCTTGCTTCCTTCCATTGAATATTGAAAAACAAACAAGAGGATTTATAATTTTATCATTCTCTTTTACAATATATTGTGGGTTCTAGTGTGGTGATGGGTTCTATTTAGTAGTACATTTTGACGATCTGATGTGAAGAACTTCTACTCGAGGAAGATGATGACAGGCCCTAGGTCTCTCTCTGCTGATCTCTGTGAATTTAAGACTCTCGCGCGTAAGTTGAACTCCAAAACAATCAAAAGATCCCCAAAGGTACGTCTAGAGGGTATTTATACCTTTGGTTTGATATGAGAGTTTCCAATTAAATAGAATTGGAAAGTTTTTGTATTTATCAAGGATTCTAATTAAATATCTTAGTCTTAATTTAAATCTCTTGATTTTAAATTCTAATTGGACTCAATTCGGGTATTGAATAATTCCAACTCTCAAGCACAATCAATTTTAAAGTTTGATTATCTGCTCATGCGGAGTTAAGCACTCAGAACACAGTAGCTCCGCATTTTACTCAACGCGGAACTATTTTATGGCCAGATGCGAAACTACAGAATTAGCTCTGCGTCCTGCGGGAAATTTACCCTTTTTTATTTATTTTTGAATTTTTCTCTACCAACAGTGTTTGTATCGGGTGGGTTGAAAGTGAATGGAAAAACAATTCCTGATATGTCATTGTCACCGCATTTCAATGACTTAATAATTAATAAAAATCAGAGGTAAACATCTGGCATACATGGAATAACAATTGGCAATAACTGAGTTGTGCAATATGTAAATTGACATGGTATGCCTTGGAATATGCTCTAATTCAAATGGTTATTAGTTGAAATATAGAGATAGGATGATGGAGGAAAAGAAAGAATAAGTTTGGCCAAGATTTGTCTAGGAATTTACTCAGGATTTCAACAGTTTGTTTTGATTTTATAATAGTTAGCTTTTATCATGTTTGCACTTTTGGTGATATTGGAATTTTTAATATATTTCTTATAAGATTAAAATCGAAATTAGTGAATTATTTGATAATGTGACTTACTTCTTTCAAATCTTTCCTTGAATGACTTGTGCGAGAGTAGGTATATGACTCATTGAGCTGTGATTCTTGTGACTTATCAAATCCTTATTTTATACCAATCTCTATTTTTGTAATGCTCCAAATTACACTGCAAAAATTTTGGCGATGTATTATATTTTTGGATTTTTGAATAAGACATTACTATGGGTACACCAAAAATAGGTATACAGACCTTTTTATAATAAATAACCATGCAGTCAGAATACACAATAGAAAAAAAACTAATCTTCCTATATCAATCAATGACATAAATATAACCTTATCCATATTACAACGCTAGAAGGAAGAAGGAAATATAATCATAGACAATAAGCAACTATGAGTACATTGGTTGGGGTTAGATATAAGCACCCTCCAAAATGGAGCTGCCAAGATACAAAATACAATTAGATAATATCCAGTACAATGGCCAAAGTACAAGATACATTTACAAAAAAAAGTAGTTTCTTCCTCGGGCTTTAGTATTTGGCCTGATCCTGAAAGTAGGGATTATCGACTGGCGAAATATTTCATCCTTAACTGTATAATATTTAACACCTTAGCATGTGAAGGTAACCCAAGAGTTAGACCGAGTAAGGAATAAATCAATTACATGATAGAAATTATCAATTACAAGAAAAAACAGTAAAGAGCATATATGAAAGTTTGAAACCATGAACCAAAAGGAAAATGTTGGAACCTAACAGGACAAAGTAGAAACCATAGATCTCAAGAATAATACTGAGAATCATGTGTCAGTTATCATGGCAAGTAATTCAGGATACGTGCATAAAATAATAGTGAATAAACGAATAAAATCCTAAAAGCATTTTATAGTAAACAAGTAAAGCGAGCATACTAGTTTTTAGGCATGGTTACAAGTTTAATATAGATTACTTAACTTGAACATGGGTACTCATATTAGTACATTAGCACGTCACCAGTTGGGGCAAGTACTCTAGAGTTACTCTCACGGATCCTAAAGGTAACTCCCACAATCCTAAGAGGTGACTCAAGTCACTTGACATGCACTTTACTCCGTATAACACTTAATTGCATATGCACTTAGTTCCATATCTATCTTGACTTTTGTTTACATTCTCATGTTGGTACACTTATACAATTCCAGTTAGAATAGGACTCTAGAGGTAGTGCCATGGATCACTCGAGATGAGTCCTATAGACCTAAGAGGTGACTTCTGCCGTATGGCATGGTGTTTGCTTTGTGTATCACTCTTATTTGTACTTAGTTCCATACCAATCACGGCTTATGTTTAGACTCTCATATGGACACACTAACACATCACTATTTGGCGTTGGACATTAGAAGTACTGCCACATATCTCTAGAAGTAGCTTCCATAGACCTAAGTGTTAATTCCTACCACAAGGTGTGCATTTTACTCTGTGTAACACTTAACTCTATGTCTAGTAGTTCATACCAATCTCGGCTTATCTTCTGTTATCTCCAAGAGTTCAAAAAATGGCTAACACGAACCCCTGAGGTACTATAATCGATCCTTGAAGGTGACTTTCATGAAACTAAGAGGTGATTCCGGCCATATGATGAGTACTTTAATTTGTATAGCACTTAGCTGCATATATACTTTTCTCCATGCAGTATTATCCAATTGAATATTAGTTCAAATCAAGTGTGTAAAATCATATTAGGTTCGAGTAGGATTATGAATTTATGAGTAGAAATTAATCAAATAGTTACATTTTAAATGACTTGTCAATAAATCATGCAATTCTGTAATTAAATTGTCTTCAAGCTAAATATTGACAAAGATAATGAGGTTGGGCTAAACTTCAAGTGATGGCAAGAAAGAGAAGTATTGGCAGAGAGGAGTAGTTAGTGAAGGTGAGTCAAGTCAATGAAGATAGCCAAATTGGCGAAGATAAGTAGTATCTCCGCAGTTGGTAGAGGTGAGTACTACTGGTGGAGACGAGTAATTTTATCGGGTTGGTGGAGATGAATCGGTGCATTCGAGTAATGATATGGGAATTAGATAATCAAAATAATCATGCAAATGAAATCATGGGGGAGTTCATAGATGGGCCTTCTTATTAGGCAAAATTTGCCGAAGGAAGATCTACGAGGAGTTTTAGCATTTCCTTTCTTACTAGATGTCCTGCAATTTCTAAAACTTTAGGTAATTTTTATGTTCTTATATAAATAGAATTAGAAAAAATAATAAAAAAGAGAGTTGTAGAGTATTAAATTTTCTTATAGAAAAGCTTGGTGTGGGCTTTTCATTGTTAAGAATCAAAAGATATGCATGTTACGGGATATTGCCACTATGTAGCAACTAGGACTTTAAGCTAAGTTTTGATTAAAAAAAATTAAAATTAGCGAGAAGTTATAAAAGAGAATTTGTAAATCAATGAACTATCTTTCCAATGAGCCTATGGGGGTTTCAGTGAAACTACATGTGGACCATCTGCTAAAGGAAGGTTTGTTGGTGGACAAGAATAATCCGTGATTACGTCGATGTTGGCAGAGAAAAAGCAGGTTCAAGATTTGGTAGAGATGATAATTGTTTGAGCATTGACAGAGATAATAATGGTTTTCAGACATTGATGGAAATGATAATAGATTCGAGCATTGGTGGAGATGAAAATAAGTTAAGTGTTAGTGAAGGTAACTTTTGCATAGCACACCCAACTTCAAAGTTTGATTTTGATGGAGTTAGAGAGAATTAAGAAAAGTATAAAATATGAAATTTATGGAAATATTGAATTCTCTTCCCAACAAAACTAAAATCTGGTCAATTGAAGCTATGGCCAAAAGTTATAGACAAAGTACTGAGAGGGTTTTCAGTGAAAAAATGGTTAGCAGCGATGGAGTACTACGCCACTCAATGCAACTTCAATGGGGTTACGAGCAGAATTAGGAAAGTGTAAGTATTTAAATTATAGAAAATTGATTTTTTTTTTCAAATAAGACCAAAATCAACTCGATTTGAGCTATAAATCGAAAGTTATGAACAAAATATAGAATGCTTGCATAGGTGACAATGCAAGAGCTGTTGTGGTTTTAACAACTTCAACTTGGGTTTGGACAGGGTTAAAGTCAGGATTAGCAAAAAACATTACAAACAAAGGTTTTAGAAAATTGGATCGATTTTTAAACAAAATAAGAATGGACTATTTGGTGTAATGAGTGGAAATTAATGATCATTCTACCAAGATCTATTAATTTGATAGTAAGACCTTGTTGAGTTGATTTAATTGGGGTTTAGTAGAACTAGGGTTGTGTTCTTGAAGAAGGAGTTGAGAAGATGCATTTCTAATTAAAATTCTTAATTTTACCTGAAAATGGGCGTTTTAGAGTTGTTGGTACAATAGACATGATTTCTTGTCTTTTGTCCGAGGGGCTATGCTTGAATTCAGCTAAGCCAAGCTTGGGCTTGCAGCTGGAAGAAGATGGAGAAGGGAGGAAATGATGAGTGTTGAAAACGAGTGAATGGAAAGAGACTTGGCTTAAATACATATGCTAAAGGGTTAGGGGTGAGGAGTGGTGGTGTCATAGAAGAGGTTTGGGAAGTGTCCTCTTCCAACTACTCTATCTTGCTAATTGTAAGACTGCCCTGGTCATACATTTGACTTAAGTCAAACAGTCTGAATTTAGAAAAAAGTAGAATTAGGGAGAAAATACAAGTAGTGGGTTTCATAATGACAAGATCATTACAAATTTCATCTCCAAATCTCCATTACAAAAACAATTTTTTATTTCGTCCTACATCAAATTCGATATCAGACCTTAAATCCATCATCTTCATTTTCCTTTTTAGATTTATATTTGCTTTTTCATAACAAAAATATGGAATTGAAAACTAAAATCAGATTAGAAAAATTTATAGAGAAAAATAAGAAAAAATAGAAATTAAAAAAACAACGAAGAAAATTCAGATAATTGAAACTTCATCTCCTCCTTCAACCCACGACAACAGCTCATCATCGAATCACCTCCATCTCCTCCTACCACATCATCATCATCTTGTCTTCCAACAACTTTCACTCGCTTTTACCATTGATGATGCTGCTCCTCCCCAAGCCTTATCTGATTTTAATAACTGAATTCGCAATCTCTGCCATGCCTCTTGTTCATCATTAGTTATCACCTCTACAGTAACCTTCAACCATTGATCGACATCATGTCCATTCATCAATTCTAGAGTTGATGCATTGAATCCCAAGTCAGATCACTCTCGAATCAATTCTAGCAGTTCATCTCCAATCACTAGATTGAATCTAATCAATCTCATCAATGATGACTTGATTTAGTCACTCAATTACCATCTCAGATCTGAGTCACTGGAGCTCCAATCAACGTCGCCACCACCCTCCATCGCCACTCACCCTTTGCCGAGCAATGATCGATGCTGGAAAAATCTAGCTCGCTTAGCCTCGTCTGATTATGCTAAGCCTAGATCTAGCTATCAATGTTATCGCCTCTATCTATTCGTCAGCGTTTTGACTGGATTTCATTGATCACTTCTTCATTGAGCACAAATTGGTGCTATCTTCAATACATATTCCAGCTGCCACTCCCTACTTTCTCTGCTTCTTCTTCCTCTTTGATTCAATCACTCATTGATCAAGCCCTACCTTCCTCTGACGAGCCGTTACTGCCTCCTAATTATCCTAGTCTTCTAATGCTGCCCTGCCGCCAAATCCTTCCCCTCCATGATAAGACTCTGCCATAATTGACTTTGATCGTTGGCGGCTTCCATGACCAATGATGAAGTCCACTCCTGATTCTTTAGATCTGATATGTGCTTATGATTTTGTGGTTTCATCTGCAAACATGTAGATCCATACTAAAGCAACATATCGAACTCACTTTGGGTTAGGTTTAGATCAAGTAGATTTAGGTCCAGACCTAACCTAATGGCAAATTTCCAAACTTGTTAAGGGCATAGGAGTCATTTGGAGCTTGTTTGATGCCCAATCCATATCTAATTAATGCCAAAGTTGCAACATTGAATATTTGGGTATTGTCTAAACTTCTTACATTAAATTTCTTGACTTAATGAAATTCATATTTTGTGAAAATTATATCAACAGCAAACCTGATTTCAAGTAAGTGGAGCATGATGCACTTGATGTGGTACCATATTTTTATTATTTTAATGATTATAATTGTTATGAAGATTGTGTGAGTTATTTATAATAGTTCTTCTGTTACTTTTTCATGACTTATGCTTAGTATGTATGCAGTTATAGATCATGTCTAATTTGGAACTTGTTGCAACTTCTTCTTTGTGAAAGATATGCTCTGCACCTTATTTTTATTTTTTCATCAAAATTTTAAAGATTAAATAGTGTACAAGTATGAAGGATTCAAACACTTCATTCATCATGTCCCTCGATCAATTGTTCTACCTGTGGAGAATTTTGGTACTATAAATATTAGTGCATCTCGAAGAGTCTAGAAACTTGCATGCCTGCTTCCAAAAATTTTGGTGATGATACAGTTAAGCCATGAATCCAACACAAACCTTGTCGCACATCTAACAAAGTTGATGATCTGATTTTCCTATCAGATTCAAATGTAGAAGCACTAAATCGGCATCATATTCATAAAGAGTGCCCAAGGCCTAGCACACTTATAGTCTCACTTATCTACTACATAAATACTATGAGAAAATCTAATAATAAATACTACTGAGTGAAGATTCTTACAGATCTATTATTGAGATATATGGCAAAGTGCAAGATTTCTCACTTGAAAATTGTATTTTCCTTGCCTCTCCGATTTGTATTCCTAGTTGTTCATTCTTTGTAACAACAATAAATTTTACTGTATCTGACTAGTTTAATTTTATTGTACTTAGTTCAATGGATGCCACGTCTCCACTTTGTAGCTGCTTCCCAAAATGAAGGACACTACTAAAATCTATGCTACCCTACCCAACAGTCGCAAGATCTTCGTATAACCGTAACTACTGGCACAATAGATAAAGTTGGTTACATTGAGGGTACACTATTCTAGATATGTACAGTAAAAGAATCAAAGAAGGAATGATGGCCAATAAAAGAAATATAAATACTATCTGCAAAATTATAGGACTAGGTCCACATCTTACTGGCGCTTTGCTTGATCCATGAAGTAGGAGTCTCCATTTGGTGCAAGCTCTCCTTCCACTTACCTAGGTTTGGAATCTAGGAGATTAAATCTAGGAAGAAACATTAAAGGAAAAAAAGAGGTGTACTAACATAGTACTAGAGTATTAGTGTATATGGGCATGCTCATGTTAATTATGGACTTATAAGTTAAGTATGTAAGCAAGAATGAATAAGTAACCATGATGAAAAAATTATTATATATATTAATCATATATTCTACTGGTTTTAGTCATTGTCAAAGTTAGTTATACAAACTATATTAATGAATAAAATAGCGTTATTCTCCATCATCATATAAATGCCCCTACATAAATAGATCCAAGTTTCAATCGATGGCGCTAAACTATGGTATACTGCTAGGTATTGTCATTCACACCCTGCATTAAAGTAATGGATATACCATATTAGGTACTAGTCATCACTTGGTGATCTAGTATCCCTAGGTCACTTCAGTAAAAAATTCTTAATCTTAACATTATAATAATCATATACGACATAACTTTTGTCCGTCATATAGCCTCTCCCAATCCCAGTACATGATACTTGGTACACATGACCCATAAAGATATTATGACATGATTATTTATTATCGTGTAAGGTCTAATATTGTCAATTTTTCAATCATTCAGTCATTGTATCATTCAATCATCTAGGTTCATTTACACATATATCATAATTCCCTCAATCATATTGTCGCACCATGTCCTCTATATCATGTCCATCATGTATTATGCCTTTGGTTTTTCATATAAGCTTATCATGTCAATCATTCATATACTATATGTTACTAAGGCTGTGTGCCCCGTTTCATGATATCCTAACGTAACATTCTTAATTTTATGTCAAATGTATTGGGTTCTCCTTTATTTGTGTTCAAGTATATAGTATGTTGGGTTTTCCTCTATTTGAGTTTCTGATATCTTGTGAGTTTCCATAGTGATTTATTTTGTTAACTATGTAAAGCTAAATTAGTTAATTCATAAGCAATATTAATTACATCATGTTAATTAATTTGAATTGATTCACTAATTGTTGAGATATAAATGAGATATGATCATAATGCTAAAATATTTTGAGATACTTTCCTATTAGATATTGAGATATTTTCCTAAATTAGGATAGTTGACAAATCTTTGATTTGACTTATTTAGGATAGTTGACAAATCTCTGATTTGACTAATTGAAGATTTTATATAGTTAGTATCAATTACAAATCCTGTAATTATTCTTTTTATTGCCTCCTTCACCTATAAAAGGATGGCTCATTGTATAGTTCAAGAACAAGAAAATATACGAAAATTTCTTCATTCCTTTCGCTCTATTTTCTTCAACATGATATCAGAGCTACCAGAATTCTGGTGCCTCTTCTAACTTCTTTTCTTCTAAATTCTGGTACCAGAATTCTGGTACCAGAATTCTGGTGCCTCTTCTTTTTTTCTAACTTCTTCTAACGCTCTATTTTCTTCAACATGATATCAGAGCTACCAGAATTCTGGTGCCTCTTCTAACTCACGATTTATCTCATTTCTCATAAGGTGCAAAGTACTTGATTACTCAGATCATACTTTTTTTCACTCTGAGGTTATTGGCTTAATACCAGGCTCACCCCTTTTTTTTTTTTATCTCTCTAAGGCTATTGCCTTAATGTTAGTGTGTCCTTATCTTGGCTGAGCTAGAGGATTATTTTCTTGTAACTATTAGTTGCCATTATTGCTGCCTATTTCTTTTGCAGTCCGCCAAGCTAGGGGAGTTTTTTTATGCAACAGTCCATCGGGGTTTCTGTCGTCTCAAGAGGTGATGTCGACTTACAATTTGACGTGGGCATATCCTTATAGAGGGACCCCGATGACTATTATATGATCAACTCCTACCACTCTACACCAAACTACTACAAGCATCAAGTTTGTTGGTTTTGACAAAAGGAGGTTGCATATTCCCAATTTTGTCTTTGGTGATGTAGTTGACCTTGAGGATACTCAGAACATTGAGCCAATTCCTTGTTATTATGTTCGGAAAGGTGTAGTGTTTATTCTTCCCCCTTTAGAATGCCCTTATTCTTTGTTATACTTAAGGACATATGGAGGATCAGTTGATAAAGTGAAATCTTATGCTGAGCCAAGATTCCCTCCTAGTTGGGCAATTCATCAAAGGGGATGTAATTTTATTCAAAGTGGTTCCTTAATCAAAGTGATGGGTTTACTTTTAGGAGTAATCACCTGGGATATACCGGTGACCGAGGAGCCAGTGATGGCTATAAGTTTTAAGAATGAATTAATCAGACCAGGAAGTAATTACTTAGCAACGAATTTCTACACACCTAGTTGGATCAACTCCAGTAAAACTAAGTAGTGGGCATATGCCTCAATGGTTTTATCTTGGATAACTATGACACCAGATTGCATTAAATTGGTTTCTATCAAGCCATACTGACTACTCAATATGGAATCAGTAATAACCCTACTCAATTATTTGTATTGCTGGAGATGTATACTCTATCTTCCAGCACTTTCTTCACATCCAATAGCGAACTTGGCATGGGGCTTCATGAAATGTGGATTGTATTAGGATTGTCGATGGGGGATTATCCCTATGAGGAATACTTCCTAATGCTGCAAGAATTGGGTGTCTTCAAAGACCAGAATGCCTTGGTATACAAGATGTTGTGGGAGTTAGTCTGCCATTTCCTGATTGGTATTGACATGACCGAGTCAAAAGGAGTTTTTGTCTGGCATAAGAAATGGGTAGATTATTTCTTTGCCAATTTTGATGGACAAGGGCCAATTACAATCAGTGATGCATCCTTAGTTGGAGAATTGAAGAAGCGTTTGGAATAATTTAAGGTTTCTAAGAGAGTGCTAGATGAAGACGAAGAAGGTTTTTTGCAGGTATTGTCCTTCTTAGCTATCATCATTGAGCCAGTGTTGATTTGACACCTGGCTCAACTTTAGCTAGTTATTTGGCTTTATGGCTAAAGAGGTGTGTAATTTCTTCTGCACCAAGAGAGTGCCTTACTCTAAAAAAATCTCTATTCTCCTGTTTTGCTAGCACCGGACAATCTCTAGGTTTAACCCTTGTGATGGTCTGTAGAATCCACGGAGGATTGCAGGCTTTCTACCATCATTTTATTGGAGGGTAGAAGGCAAGCCCTAGGGTTGAAATACCATATGCCTATTTGATGGCATGGTTCATAACCCACTGTGAAGGGTTGATATCTAGTGGGTCGATGCTGACGAATAGGACTTCTTACTCTGTAAATCTAAAAGAAGGTGGTGGAAACACCAATATATAATGGAGTTAAGGAAAGCTGTGGATTGTTATAGCACCTAGAAATTCTTCAGATTCTTTCCTGATATGAATGTTGTTGATCTTGGGGTCTCTTTTGTGACATGGGTTCATTACCTGCTAGAATATTCTGATGGTTACAATGTATCTACCCTTCACATTTGGTGTACCGGAGCAGCAATGGTTGTGAGCTATCACAATATTTTCTAAGCCGGTTTGCTAGGCAATTTGGCTACGACTAACTATATGTAGGTAACCCTTATAACAATAGCAGCTTGGTTGATGGTGCCAGATAGAAGCAATTTATTATAGCTTCTACTGGTATCGCTTTTCGAATGCCACCAAGGATCCTTTGCTATTGATGACTTTGGATTTTTGGCAGTGGTATAGCAAAAGCAATACTATGGAGTCAAAGTTTGATCTTTACTATACTAGGTTAGTACGCATCCATAGGAATTATGCTAAAGCTCCCATTAAGTCCAAGACTTCTAAGATTGCAGGGTTTAAGGAATACTTGGAGAACTTACCCATCTTAGACCACTTGAGGCAGAAGTTTCTTCCAATGAGGACGAAAAGCAAGATGAAGAACCGAAGGATGAAGATGCAGTTGCCATGATTCAACATATAGGGAAGGTGAGAGTGTTGCACCAGAGGGAGATTCTTATGATGCCTCCTTAGTGTGCCTCACCATCCTAAAGAGAAAGGAAAGGGCTAATGATTCAAATAATCAAGTTCCTTCAACTGCTGCTTCAGAAGACGTACCCCAACTTCTACTGGCGATACACCACAAGCTACCGGTGGTGTTGTTATTACTTCAGCACCCTCAGTTCATCCAACTCTTTTACCAAAGGCTTCAGTGGCTATGACTACCGTTGTTTTACCACCACCATGGCAAAGAAAGAAGCGAGTGACTCGTGTATTGGGCCAAGTCCTTCAACTAGCCACCATGTCAGCCACAATTGTAGCATCAGGAGGGATCGTTGAAGCCACCTAAGCAAGTATGAATGAAGCTTTGGAAGAAGCTGCGCGAGCTAATACTGCTGCACGGGGGAAGGTGATACTCTTCTAAATTCCATAACTTTGGATCCCTTGTCACTTTCTCTTAACTCTTCCAATCTTCAGATTGCCAAGCTTACTTTATTATTATCTAGCACACCTACGGCTAGTGTGAGCAAGGATGCATCCATCATTGCAGGGTATATAGGCGAGGCTGGAAGTAGCAAAAATTTGCAACCTTCATTAGATGTTCCCCTTCCTGTTGCTTGTGATGCCATTGTTGCCCATGTTGATAGTCATCCATGAGAATCTTTAGAGCACGGTAAAGAGACTAGGAGCCTATGCACCTCGATGGAAATGACTCGAGAGGGGAGGACCAGATGGCTTTAGTCTCAACCATTAACAAAGGAAAGACTATCTTGATTAAGGATAGCAAAAGTAGTGACAATAGCCGCTCGCTCCCATAAGCGCTCTGGGAGATGAAGGTGGTACACTTGTTTCAGAGCCCACTGACATATATACAACAGCTAGGGCTTCATGTATCAATTACTTATGGCCTTTAGTTTTGTTGCTTCGCCAGCCATGTATGTAATGTACATGTATTTTTTTCCCTTTCACGTTTGCAGCTACTATACGCAAATTTTATCTTTGCTGTAACATAAATTTTATGAGGCTTTGTGCTTCACCAGACTTCGTACTATTACAAATTTCACTTCTTTCACATGTGATGAACACTGCTGCACTTTGAGTAACCTTATACCAAGATCGATCATTCGGTATGCCTTTTTAGATTTTTCTTGATTTTTGGACTTTCCTCTCTTATGTGGGTGCCCATGCTTACTTTGTTGGACATGTCGCGGTCTTATCGCTTGACATCTTTTTTTTTTTTTTTCCTTTTTTAGATATATCCACCATGCATCAGCATAGTATGTACGCACTTATGGGTTCTATTCTTGCATCAGACGCTTCAGCAACAAAGAAGACACATGTCGTCCCTGTTGCGCCAATGGTGTCTCCTGTAGTGAATTCCACACCTATTTGGGTGAACACTTCAACTCCTCAGGTTGCCTTTCATTCAACTCATTCTTGAACTTCAGTCTAGATGATTTGATGATGGGAGTTCTATTTCCCTCAAAGTCCAAATGGCAGGCAATTGGTTAGCATTAATGAGGTCTATTCGAGCCAACTTATTCAAAAATATGGAGGCCACTTTTTACGAGATATTTTAGAATTGTGTGGACACCGTGATGACTAGTGAGCGTATTCCCAGTAAGGGTTTGATGGACATGCACTTGCCTACCGTGTTAAGTGCCACAAATTTAATGAGGTTGGAGGAGTCACAACTGATCTCGACCTTGGTCGTAGATTTTCTATTGGCTAACAATGATTGGAAGAATTCTCTTTATAGTCTTCCTTCTAGTAACATAGAGGCAAAATTTCAACGGTTAACAGAAGAACCCAAGGAAGCAACCCAGGTCCTCATGAAAGAATTCTTTAGAGGAAACTCAATTTTTGGATCATGGCTTGTTTTTTGAGGCAAGGGTCATGGATTTTGGTTTTGCACAGCAGACTTGCAACCTTGCCAGCTTAAAGAAGGCTCTGGAAGAGTTGATAGCATAAGTCCGAGCCAGTGAGCTAAAAGACCAAGAGTTGTCTACCTAGTGTCTTAAGATTGAGGAGAGGTTGTAGCAAGTCAGGAGCTTGTGGAACAACTGGAGATCCAACAACAATCCCTCCAAATAAAGCTCAGCTAGATCCTGCGAGGTTCGCAGGAAGAATTGAAGAGGTTGGTTAATGAAAATGTTCGAGCTGCCGAGGAGAAGCTCAAAATTTTTGCTAAAGCTAAACTTTGGTCTTTAGGATGACCATAAACACTTATATCTTTATTCAATAACAATGTCTAAGTTAAGCTCTGATTAATTTATTTATTTCATTTCATAGGTTCTTAACTTTTGTTGTGTTTATTCTGTAGTTATATCACACATCTTCATTTCTATGCATGGGGGCTAGGGTTTGTTTTGGTGAGGTTAACTTTGCCTTGGTGTTCACTTGACTTGATTTTGTGGTACCAGAGAATTGAGGTTGATTGTGAATTTGTTTTATGTTTGAATGTTATATTGACCATAAGTTTGGTGTTGAACTTGTGATTTGACATCATGGAAATTGTCATTTGACATCATGGACAAGAGGTTTTGTGTTGAACTTCGTCTTTGTAGGAATTATCTAATAGAGGTATAATGGGTAACTTGTCATTATAATTCTACTTGTTGCTCGAGATATGTTAAATACTTGGTAACAATTTTGAATTATTAGGAGGCTTGTAATTTTCCTTGTGATTCTACAGGCAAGGTCTAACAGGTACAATATTAGACATAATAAACTTGGTAGACTTTGATCATTTAAGAGGTTTATTGTTAATTAGCAAATTTATTGAACTGGGCCTTTCTCAGAGGTTTACTATTAAACTTGATCGGCTTACTAGAGTTGGGCTTTTCTGAGGTTTAATATTAACTTGATAGGATTAAGGAATTTTAGGCTTTTCACAGGTTTTATATTAACTTGATATGCTTGAGGAATTTTGAGAGTTACCTCACCTAATGCAGTTACAATTTGTATTTTTTTTGGCAAAGAAAGACAAACAAGAGCTATATTGATTCATCTCTCCTCTTTTTTTTAGACACCGAAGAATTTGATCAGCCACAATTTTTTCAAGATCTAAAGTATCATCCATCACTTCATTCTAGGGGCAAGCATTGCACTAAAATTCTGCTTTGGAAATGACTAAGCAGTAATGGCTCCTATTTGTTGATCACGCTCGAGATACCCAGCATCATTGCATTTGGATTTCCTCACAATAGGTATAAATACACTCGAGGGGATCTGGGGTGTCAATGGTGGCACACCGATGGCCACCTTATCTGATTGCGGTATGAATCTCTCTATGACAGAGGTTTGACCCCTAGCAAAGTTGCCAGCTAATTTCCGTCATTTGTAACATTAGCAGAGAATGCAGTCATTGCGAAAACAAAACAATTTTTTTTATTTGATATTTAGCAATTGTAACACTAAGATATTCTTTCACTAATCAAGAGGATTACAATCAAAATTTTTGAAGAGTGTGAGGATGGAAGTATGACTAGAGTGATCCTTTTTACTTCCTTTGACTATTCGGTATGGAACTTTGTTGAACTGCAACTCTCTTTGTATGATCTTTTGGAATTAATTTTTTCGATCTCTTTTATCTATGTACTCGGAGTGGTTTTATAGCTTGAATAGTTAAAACTGCCCCTTGATTTCTAGAAGATCAATGGTGGAGCTACACTACGATTTGATCTAAGAGATCATGGGAGAGCTGCACCATAACTTGTTTAGTTTGAGTAACCGCCCACCAACAAGGATGGGATGTCTTTGTTGGTGGAGCTGACTCTTATAGTTAGCGAGGTTGGAATGTCTTATTTAGCGAAGTTGGTTTAGCCATTTGTCATGACTATCTTAGGTGTTTGTTTTCTTCGGTTTGCTGAGGATGGATGTCTTTGTTGATAAGGTGGACTTCGTCTCTTGAGGTTTTAGATAGGTCCTTGTTAGCGAGAAATTTTACTCCATTTGGCGAATTTGGGATTCCTCAGTTAGTGAAGTTGAGTTACAATTTTTTTGTATGGCGAGGCTGAGCTCTTTAGTGTGGCAAGGATGGTCATTGACCTGACTTGTACCCTTGCCAACAACATGATGATGTGTCAATTTCCTTTGGTTGGTCTTAATCAACGAAAGGTAATTTTATCTCCTACAATCATACCTACTACAACTCCTTAGTAATATAAACTTTGTCAGCATTTATCAGCCTAACTTGCCACTACTTTTAGCTTGCCCTTCCTTGGGTTTTGGCATAGGCTTGTTATTGTGTCTCCAAATATCTTCTCTGTTTCGGTTCTTGAGTTCTCTGGACTGGTGGTCCTACTACAATTGGTCTTGGTACTTGCTGGAAAGGAACTCTGGATATTGGTTGTTGTCTTGACAATGCTCTCAGACAATTAACTACTTGATGATTCGTCGACTCTCATAATAGGTACAACCCAGAGCTATTCTGCACTCTTTCTGAATAGGTCTCGTTACAATGTAGAAACTGCACATCATTGGATTCACTTTGTTAGCCAGTACTTGCTGTTTTGTAGGGAAACATCCGAACTTCTGGGAAGAGCCTACCCCTTTATTAAATGGCCTCTTAAATATCATCGGTCTCCCTTCCTTCAATACTTGCTCTAGGTGACATGCTGCCTCGAATTTATCTACCTCTTGTAGTCTAATAGGATAGATGGTCCCTTAGATGGTGCTTTAGCCTTCTTGGAACACGTGTACTTGCTCCTCCTCTTCAGTCACAAAGGCTGGGCCCAAACAATTATTTCACAAACTTAGCTGTATGCACTTCCATAGTCAGATCCCCTTAATGCAATTCCAAGAACTTCATCTCATCTCTCTCTCTGTCGATGCATGTAAACCCCAAGTATGAAATACCTCCACGAACCTTTCCCCGGTGAGATGTTCCTGGTGCCTTATCTCTTCGCCCATCCATCATGTCCTAGTTATATCAGTTAATTGAATGCACACCACCATCACCCGATTCTCCTTTGGGATTTTACCACCTTCAGAAGATTTTTCATATCAACAATCCATTTCTCAGCCTTCAGCGGTCCTTCAGTTCCATCAAACACCAACAATTACAATCTTCAGAAGTCCAACACCATCGTCCTTTCGAGCTCCTTGGACTACCACATTCATTCTAGTAACATTATCGTGGTCTATTATGTCTGTGCTATCCCTTGGACTAGGTTTCTAAGCTCAACAATCTCATCCCTCGAACTAATACTGATGGAAGATTGGACCGACATCCTTCTACAATGGACCAAATAGGAATTAATAAATGAATTCCAAGGATAGACATTTCAAATAAATAGAACTCCATAGGATAGGGATAATATTAGATCAAATAGATATCCAAGTCAAAGAATAATTATCAAGAATGAGTCATAGACATATTCTTATGTGCCAGTAGTCCTATGGCCTTCCACTTAACGTAGACTCTAATACCACACTAGCATGCCCATATATTTTTAGCTGCTTTCCAAAATGGAGGATGCTATTTAATTCTACACTACACTACCTAACATGCACAAGATATTGGAATAAACGTAAATTCTACTACAATAGATAAATAAATAATATATCTGAAACTGAAATTACATTTATAAAAAAAAAGGTTGATTTATAATGGGGGCATTATTCTAGATATGTACAATAAAAAAAAAAAATCAAAGAAGCAACAGTGCCTGACAGAAGAAATATGAACATTATACACAAGATTATTAGACTAGATCCATATCTTTCTGGTGCTCTGGTTGATTAATGATGTAGGAGTCTCCATCGTTGCAGGCTATCTTTCTGCTTCCTCAAGACATGGCTTTAGAACTTAGGAGATTAGATCCAACAAGTGACACTTAAAAGAAAGAAAAAGGCATAGTACATAGTATCGGAGTATCAGTGCATGTGCACATGCTCATGTCAGTATTGGTCCAAAACATATAAATTAAACATATAATCAAGCATGAATAAATAAGTGACAAAATATTTACTATATGTATCTTGATCATGTATCTACTGGCCTAAGTCATTGTCCAAGTTACTTGTAGAAGTTATAATAATAGATAAAATAACGCTATTGTCCAAATCATCATATAAGTACCTATACATACCCAGCGTTGGGCCTCAATTGCATGGTGCTGAACTATATCATATTATTAGGCATTACCATTCATACTTCTTATTGTATTATAGTAATAGACATACCATATTAGGTACTAATCATCACTTTGCGATCAAGTATCATTTAAGTCATTGTAGTAAAAAAATTCTGGACCTTAACATTATAATAATGCTTATACAATATAACTGTTATCCATCATATAGTTTCTTTCATCCTCGAGTACATGATAAATGGTATAGATGTCCTATAAAAATATCATGGCATGATTATTTATTACCGCGGACATGTCTAATATTGTCAATTTTTAAAATTTAGTTATCGTGTCATTCAATCATTGAGGTTCAAATACACATATATCACCATAATTCCCTAAATCATATTGTTTCACCATGTCTCCTATATCACGTCAATCATGAATCATGCATTTGGTTCATCGTGTAAGCTTATCAATTTTCATGTCAATTATTCATATATTATATGTTACTGTGGCTGTGTGCCTCGCTTTATAATATCCTCCTGTGTCATGCTTAATCGCGCGTCAAATATATTGAGTTCTCCTTTATTTGTGCTTAAGCACATACACTATAGGGTTCTCCTTTATTTGAGTTTTTGATATCATATGAGTTTTCATAGTGACTTACTTAGTTTACGATGTAAAGCTATATTAATCAACTCATAAATAATATTAATTTCATCATATTAATTAATTTGAGTTGATTTACTAATGGTCATATCTAAACATGTAGTCAAGACATAACAATTAAAAATGAATGGTTACGTTAAATTGCTTTGTAATATAAACTATTATATATGACAGACATACTTCTATGGAGACATTTTGTGTCTAAGATGAGCAATATTATATCTCAAAAGCAATATAGAATACAATTAGCGAGAGGAGTGAGAGAGAAAGGTGCTACTTACCACCTCTTTTCCTTCGATTTCTTAAATTTTCATTTAGAAAACCATATAAATTTCCTCCTTACGGCTCTGGCCGAGAGAGGTGAAGTAGTGGGAAAATTTCGTTGAATGAGGGGAGGAAAAAAAAAAAAGTAGTTAGGTAATTGAGTACATGCCTAATGGCATTTTCGTAATTAAGTAGAACTTTCCAATAAAAGACTCATCCTCCTTGTGCCACATATTCTCTCTTGCAACACAAAACCCTCTTTTTATAGCACATGCCAACTTAACTTCTAGGACGCGCATTTAGAAATTTAGTTTAAGAAGAGGTGTATAGTAAGAAATTTTCGATTTATTTAGGAGTTCTCTCATAGTCATCTTTTAAATCTTTGTTATTTTGATATTGGATCCTTAAATCTTTGATTTTCGATATTAGTCCTCCAAAACTATTATGTTACTCCACTTTAGTTTCTCCATTTGTTATTCCATCTAATTAAATTATGCATTTCAAATTATACCCTAATTAACTATTGGAAAAGACTAAACTATCCTCAATGTGCATCGTTCCCTCTGTCAATCTCCCTTCTCATCCTCTCCCATCTAAACTCCAACGACACCACCTCTGCTGTCTTCTCCCGCCTCTCTTCTCTGCCATCACGCCCTTCCCTCCTCCCCCACTCTCCTCAACCCCATCTTCTCCTTCCTCTCCAAATCCAATCGCTTCCACTCCGCCATCTCTCTCTACCACTCCCTCCTTTGCTATAAAGTTACTGTTTGGTTTTTGCTGAACTCTTAATTTGTGTATTACAACGTTGTTTAAGAGGAAGTTGGATTCAAGGGGTAGCATCAGATTGGAGTTAGGAGTCTTGTATTATTACATAACTTTGGGACCTAACTCTACTGTCATTTGCCAAATTCAAATCTAGTCTGCTACAGAAAAAGATGAAAATCAAACCTAAATTAACTTCGAGACTGCTTCAACTGGTAGTCATTAGTTGTCCCTTGTAGCTTTCTTTATCTCTTGAGCACTAGAAGTCACTTCTCGCTCCTTTTGATTTCTCTCCTTCATTTGCTCCAACCATCTACAAATATTTACTAGCTTCCTCCTCTTGATCTTTGTATCATGAATTGAGAGGGGAAATTCATCTAAAGCTCGTCATGTGAATCATCATCATCATCATCATTACTTCCATCCAAGCTGCCACCGGGGGCACCACCAGATCTCTACAGATATACTGCGGAGGTGATATGGTTGTAGACGGCTTCCACGTCCTTTGGATTCTCATCGTAGTCCTTTTGATTCTCGGCGTTCTGATTGTCATCAAGCCACTCGAGGACCTCCTTGAGAGCTGCCTCCACTTTCTCCTTCTCCTTACTCTCAAGTTTATCAGCAAGCTTGTCCTAGTCACCAATTGTGTTCTTCATGTTGTAGACATACGTTTTCCAGTTAAATTCCTCTGCCTCACATACCATGCAATCGATCTCAAACAACCTTTGTCATTGGTAATGGTGAGTTTTTCAGACTTGCCACTAGCTTTGTCTAGGGGTAAGCATCGTTCAGTTCAGTTCAGTTTTAGGGAAAAAAATTCCTACCGAAAACCAAACCGAAATATTAAAACCGAAACCGACAGAACTTTAAAAAAGAAAACTGAAACTGAATTTTCGGTTCGGTTCGGTCGGTTTTCGGTTATTTGGGTTTGAAACTTAATATGTGATAAATACTTGTATTTTATAGGAAAGATAATTTTTTTTCTTTCTATTTTTTTCTTTTTCTACCTATGAAAATAGCAATAACATATTTTTCATTAAAAAAGAAAAACATATTAAAAATAAATAAAAAAACTATACTTGTAAAATTTCAGTTTTTTCGGTTGGTTTCAGTTGGAGGTAAAACCACCGAAACCCGACTCGAAATTCGAAATTAATTTCGGTTTTTAAACCGAACTGAAAACCAATTAAATCAAAGATTTAAAATAAGAACATATTGAAAATAAATCAAAAAAAAAAAAAACTATAATTGTAAAATTTCGATTCAATTCGGTTCGGATCGGTTTTACGGTTCTGTTCGGTTTTCTCAGTTTTATGCTCAGCCCTTGCTTTGTCCTCTGCCTTAACATTATGGATGCCATTGGCATCTATCTCGAATGTCTGTCAATTCATCTTAGGTTAATGTTATACTAGATAGTTTCGAAACAAGTAACCGATGACTGGATGAAAATATTTTACTTGCTCATAAACTCGTTATATCTTAATAGAGACAGTGGTTTTTAATACTGGTAAGTGATGAATACTAGAGATTTGTTGATCCTAAATGGAGATTTCATATTAGGCTCCTCGCCATCAAAATAATCCTTCAAAAACTGCTGAACCTATGGAATTCTAGTGCTGCCACCAACGAGCAATTTCATCAGTATGGTGCTTCGCCAAGTCCACAGCCTTCTTTACTAGCCCCATGGTCTTCCTGAACAAATCACTGTTCAACAATTTGAACTGAGCTTGGGTTAGTGGCTCAGAGAAATCGAGGCCATCATAAAGTGACTCAATTTCCACGCGGACTTGGTGTTGATTGCTCAAAGTTCTCTTAGCACGCTCAGCTTCACGATAGCTCGATTATCCTTGCTAATGTCCTTTCCATGTTTCTTGTTGATCAACTTAATCAAATGGTTGTCCGTTCAATAAGCAACGAGGGCATAACATATACGTCCCCAGGAAGAAATTTCGGGAATATAGTAGGAGAAATCATAAACTTTATCATATTGCGTCATCTAATTTATGACATATTCCCTTACTGTGCTATTTGCAGATTCATTCAGCATCCACATGTGCAAATAAGACTATTAAAATGCTAGAGATTGGCCGACAAACCACATTTGCAAAGTTTCACCACTCCGGCCCCACTCAGACTTGAATCTGGTATGCAATTGCCACGGGAGGAGGCCATTTAAGTTTATAGGGTGCCTAGATTAGATTTAACTCTTCATGATTCCTTTCAAATTTTGAACCCACTGCTTAGAGCTCACAAATTAGACATCTAGGGTATGGAGGAGAGGAAGAAAGAGGAAAGAGAGAAGAATTTCTATTTTACTTCATAGAAAGAAAGAGGGAAGTGAGAAGTGTTCGCCATAAAAATTGATTTTATTGAACTTAAAAGAAAGTTACAATAATAACGGGTTTCCATTTACAGATGATGAGAAAACGATTCCTCTTTGTTTAAGTCTGGAATTCTCTTGTAACTGTGGAGGACGATTTGCTCTCCGTTAACGATCCAAATACGAACTCTAGAGTTGGCAGCTGTTGAGAAGTTCCAAAAAGGAAGAATTCCTTTAAACTCTAGATTTTTAGTACAAGTGCTCAAAATGAAGATAATTCAATCCCTTTTTTAACCAGAACTTGGTTATTTGTAGGAGTTTAGAGACTTTTGAATTGATGTAGTTGTTCAATTAATAGACCCTTAATGGAGAATTAATTTCCTATCTTTAATCCATTGGGTAACTGCAATTTTTTATCTTCTGGATTTGTAACTGAAATACGAATCTTAGTTTTAGATCCGTATTTTAGCTCTCTGCAGCTCATGTGTTATGCTCAGACTTGCGTTTGGGTGCCAATGAGGATGATTTTTATCCTTTACAGTTTTGATATGAAAATGCAACACTATGGTATCCGCACTTTAGCTATACTTAACTCAAAATGTAGACTTAGAATGCATCTCTCTGTAATTAATAATCCACGTTTTAGTTTTTAGTATTATGTCTTGCTTGATTTGACCCGCATTTGGGTATAAGTGAGGATAATTTTGATCCTTTAAGGTTTTGGAGTGAAAACATGACCCAACAGGATTTACATTTTACTTATACTTAGCTAAATTATGGACTTTTGATAGGGTCCATAAGATAGCTTTGTTACTTAGAATGTGGATCTCTCTGTGATTAATGATTCACATTCGTATTGGAATGGGAATAATTTTTTATCTAAGATTTTGAGATCGAAATGCGATTTTGCGTTTAAAACTCTTGAAAAGTGGGTAGATCTGTGTTTGAGTCAAAATGCGACCCTAGGGACTCTCGCAGATCTCTCTTACTGAGGATCCATATTTTGTTTCTTACTAATTAGAATTGGTTATTTAGACCTGCATTTTGGGGTGAATACGAACAACCTTAACTTTCTAAGTTTTTGAAAACGAAATGCGACTCAAAGGGGCTTGCGTTTAATCTTTTACTTAGCTCAAAATATATGCTTTCGCCATCCTTCACTTAGTTTAAAATGTAGATCTCTATAGATGAGGATCTACATTTTAACTCCTTAGCCATTTTCAAGGATTTTGAGATTCGCGTTTGGTTATATTTGGAGTAATCTTTTGTCTATTGATATTATGGAAGCAAAACACGACTCTAAAAGGTCTGCGTTTAGGTTCTATAAGGGTATTCTCTTTATTAATCTTCTCGTTTATTCAAAAACGCGTGTCACCCTAGTTTTCTTTTCATAATTTTTTTCAACAAAATCCCTTGTAAAGGTTTCTAAATTCCACAACTTCGAAAGTGTTTTTAAACACTTTGGATATAAAACGCGACTGATTTAGATTTTAAGTCTTGCTTGAATGCGACCCTGCGTCTAATTTTAGGATTTGTGTTTAACATGGTTTAAACACAACCTTGCGTTTTATTTGAAGATTTGCAGAATGCATCCCTGCATTTGATTTGATGATTTGCATAAATGCAACTCGCATTTGAAATTTCCGGATCAAATCCGCATTTTCAGCAATTTAGATGAAGCATCGCCGCTGCTTTGCCACCTTTTTGATATGGAAATTGAAGTGTTGTTGCACTCGTAATGATGAGAAATCTCTTCGAGATTTGGATTGTACATCTCGGCCATTGAATTTTCTATAAAAGACACGAGATCTTCTCAAGAGCCACGTTTGTGATTGAACTTTCTTCAAGTTTCTCCTAGTTCTCAGCTTTCGGGCTTTCCTTCTTTAGCTTTTGAGCTTTCAATCTCTTTCTTTTTTCAAGATGTCAAAGAGAGGTTCGTCTTCCAGTTAGGCCACTGGCAGTTCTAACACACCTCCAGCTACTTTTGGCTTCATTCCCGCACTGGCCTGAGAGGAGCCCCCATCTTAGGTGGGTTTAACGAGTTCAACTCATTTGGCAAGCGATTCATCACCATGGAATTTAAAATGAATTAATTAATAATTTAATTAAAAAGAAACCATAACCTTTTA
The DNA here is from genome assembly GCA_036321105.1 of Dracaena cambodiana. Classification (NCBI taxonomy): domain Eukaryota; kingdom Viridiplantae; phylum Streptophyta; class Magnoliopsida; order Asparagales; family Asparagaceae; genus Dracaena; species Dracaena cambodiana. The sequence continues at coordinate 30,370,926 of JAYEPQ010000012.1, read as the reverse complement.
GAGATTTTAGTTGTCACAAAACGTAGTTCTTGTACTCAAGCTTTCAAACAAGGATCTCTCTTATCAATCTGTGTTCGAAATCTTAAGAGAACCACTTAATGGTTTATTCTTTAGTTCTGAAATGCGGATCTCCATTGAGTGATCTATGTTTGATACTTAGTTAACATATCACTTTGTGATCTACCACATTTGCTTGAAATGCAGATCTCCACTATGTAATCCATGTTCGACACTTAGTCAATTGATCACCTTGTAATCTTTAATTTTAGCTTGAAATGTCGGTCTCCACTTGTGTGATGCGTGTTTGAAACTTAATCAATAGATCACTTTGTGATCTATCGCTTTTGCTTGAAATGTAAATTTCCACTGAGTGATCCATATTTATCACTTAGTTAATAGATCTCTTTGTGATGTTTCATGTTTGCTTGAAACGCTGATCTCTACTATGAGATCTGCATTTGACATTTAGTCAATAGATCACTTTGTGATCTAAAATTTTAGCTTGAAATGCGGGTATTTATTTGCGTGATCCACATTTGATACTTATTCAATAGATCACTATGTGATCTAAAATTTTATCTGGAAACACAGATCTCCACTTGTGAGATCTGCGTTTGATACTTAGTCAATCGATCACTTTGTGATCTAAAATTTTAAATTTGTTTTCCATTCCATCCTTTTTTTTTACTGAATTGTTCACTTTTTCCTCTCTTTTTTGTAGTGAACTATTCTCTAAATCCCACTCCTAAGCTCCACTATTTCGAACACGTGGGTAGATATGATGGTACAATCAAGTTCAGAATTAGGAGGGAGTTCCCCTTCTATCGTCAAGGTACTAGCATGGAGTGCCATGATAAGATACTCGGCCTGAGTCCTGGTATCGTGAGGGAATTCAAGACAGATGTTGTCTTTGATGAAAAGATAGGAAAAAGACGAAGAAACCTTACTTCTTATTTGGAGACATGATTGAACTATTAGAGGACTGTCTTTTCGATGGAAATTATTAGTGGTTGAGACAGGTCCGAGGACAACACATGTTTTTACCAAACATGGAGAGATCGTATCCTCTCTCTTATCTTCAAGAAATTTCCGTAGCTAGGAAGATAGATTGGTATTTGACGAAGCCTCAAGGTGGGGTCCTTGGAGGTTTTGGAACAACCTTGGCGTTTTCTACTACTGCTAGCAAACATGTTACTGTTTTGCTGCCTAGTTTATTGAAAAAAGAGTATCCTATTGGTGAGACTCTCAGAACTATGAGTACTTTTTTAACTGCTTCACCACAGAACTATGGGTTCATTCTTCAGAAAAGGGATGGTGGTCCATTTTGACTGCTTTCATTTTAAAGAAGTTGGAAAATTAGTTGATGAAAATAGGACTTTATCGTACTACTAGAGCTGTACAACATGGAATACCATTTAGTGGTTTTCATTTTTTTTAGTATTTTAGAATTCCACAATCCAGAAGCAGACACATTTTTTACTCCCGTTGGTGAAATGGGCTTAGCGCTACACGAGCTATATGAAGTCTTTGGACTGTCCATGGATGAAATTCCTAACAAAGAATATGTCTCGACTGGGGAGCAGCTGCATTTGCTGAAGGCTCATGATGCATTATTTATGACACCTAATGGGAATTGATGTGTCATTTCCACATTTGTGGCCAAATGACTAAGTTGAGAAATCAGGGTGTTAAGCAGAAGGCGCTGGTAGAATACTTGTTTCTGAACTTGTATACTGATGGCAATGACCTTTCGACTCTTTCAGCTTGCACTGAGGCAGAGATAGAAGAAAGAATAGCTCATTTTGGGACTCAAGCCTATGTCACACAGTCGGATGAAGACAAGTTCAAGGCTGGTACCTCATTTGAGAGCTTTCATTATTAGGCCAAGTGCCCCTTTACTAATATGGCTTTATTTGTGGAATTCTTGATGTGATGGTTGATGCATTGTGTAGTCCCTTTCATTCTGCAAGAGGCTTTATTTGTTAATGTTGTATATCCCGCAGTTCTCCTTGCATATGGCCATCCCTTGAATCTTTTATCAGTTATGGCTTGCGATATTCTAAGCAGCCATAGAGCTTTGATGACATGATTTCTCTAGGTAGAAGAATTCCAAAATAAAAAGGGTAACACGAAAACACTAAATATAAGACTCCAAATGCAATGGTCGAACTCTCATATACATATCTAATGGTTTGGTTCATCCTACATTGCCCTTTTAATGATGCTAGTCCATTAGTGTATTGATCTTTTTGCCCCTATAGTCCAGAATTATGAAAAGTCACAGTGGCAGGGACATTATAGGGCAATGATTCGGAAGTATCTTCAGCATCATGGCAATTTCCACTTGTATAGATGTTTCCCATACTTTACAAATGCAGACTATGGTGAAGAATTTGTAGATTCACCTAGTTCTAATCAATTCACCTCTTTATCTACCGGAAGTTTTTGCTGGTTAATAAATATAGGCCAGGGCATCTTGTATTTAGCTAGGACAATACTTGTTATTTGGAACGCTACTACCCAAGTCGTCATGCTCCTCAGTTTGGGTATGAACTGCTATATATTGGGAATCCAAATCCAAGTATGAAGGTGGTAGGCAATTTATTTGTAGGGGCGAGAGCATGCTACCATTTTGTTGGAGGATGTACATTGGCTCATTTCAGCTTACCATAAAAATACTAGAACTTTTATACTTCTTTTGGTTCTTATGACAGGTATTTCATTGCAAACTCAAAGCCTCAGATTACCATGTGAATGGAATGTGCCCCCGAGATATCAAGTCTTGGTATTTTCAGAAGAGACAAGCAGGGTTTAGCAGAATACTAGGCCTAGACGAGTTTCAAGTTATTGAACTGGAACATGATGATACTCCTAACACTGAGGTTGGAGCCCCTGCGACAGAAACAATTGATTCTCCTACTCAAGAACCAACTCCTAGTATTAACATTTCTTTACTTAGAAGGAAAGTGTCAAAGTACACTAAAATTTCTCCAACTGCAGGTGAAAAGGGTAACAAGAAGAGTCGCAAGGGATCTTCTGGAGTAATCCTTGAAACTACTGCCACCCAAGAAGTAGGAGCAAGTGTCGCTGAAGATGATGATTTTGAGGAGCAGTTTTCTTAGCTACGTCCTTGCACTGTCAGGCCTCGTAGGAGTGTCAGTCCTGTTATCTGAATCGAGCTTCCTAGTGAGATCAAATTGCTAAAGTGATGGAAAATATCTACTGCTAGTGTACAATATCAGTTGTAGCGCTAATAGGTCGTTCCCACAGGGATCTTGAATGTTTTGCAATCTTGCTAACTCTATTATCATGTCGAGCTAACTATGAGTCTAGATTGATAATTTGCAATTTAATTAGCCTAGGAAATAGAATCCACTATGAAATGGAATCCACTAGTTCACAACCAAATATTATCTTTTCGTCTTCCTTCTTTAATAAAAATCTGATCGTTTAGTTTAATTCCTACTTAAAGTATCCTAAGTATGGACTATCAAATGGTGTGCAAGTATAATCTATCAAAGAATTATTTTTTATAGAGATAAACTAAATTATTAGATAAATTCAACAAAACGAATAAAAACCAACAATTCCAAACTCTAACTAAGCATAGGCTATCAAAATACTTAAATTAAGTATAACCTATCAAAGTTTTATTCTACGAGTTCTTGTATTTTTATTATTTCATAGAAAAATTCTATCTTTTTTTATTTTTATTTTAGAAAGAATATAAATAGATTAATATGAGGTTGATCTCTAGTTTCATCTACATTTTAGGACTAAACTAATTAGCTACTCATACTCATATTTAAAAAGATCCTATTTTTCCTATAAAACGATTAAAGTTTTATATTACTATTCATCTTGTTCTTTTTCAGAAGGTTCTTCATATTTTAAGATAAGTTCCTCGTTTGTTGTTTTGCACATTCATTCTTTAAGTCATTATCATTCTTTATATCGGTTATTGGGAGTTCGGTTTGTGAATGATTATGTTCGGATTGTAAAAAACTATTATAATCTTTCTAATTTATTATTTTTCTTATAGTTATCTTCCTTAGTTATATTGTTCGCTGCAATTGAATTGACCTCTTCTATACTAAATTTATATCCAAAATGACAAAGTAAGTTTTTTAATTTTGTATAGTTTTTCTCAAGCTTGCGAATTGGATTTTCTCTATCCTCTGGAGTTTTACTAGGATTTTTACAATGTTCTTTCTATTTCTCCATTTGAGACACTACTTAGTTAAATCTCTTTTTTGAATATCTCGGCGTGTACGTTATGTCATATAGATCACAATATGAGATGTCATACAGACTATAATCTGTTCTACATCTCACATTCGTAAAGGTTATTGATAACCATCTAAGATATTGATAGACAAGTAGCTCTGAGTAGTCTACGATGCCTAAAACCACCTCCTATGGAAGTCAACAAATGCCCATCTGTAGCAACAAAAGGCACACATATGATCTAGGATTAAAGGCTACTCAGATATAGTAAGAGACAATTCGTTTGATTATGTTATTGTGAAATAGCATTCACAGCCTCTACTCTTGTCCTCACTCGTCTGAGAGCTAGATTTGCCTCAATTGGTTGTCTCTTACCTTGAGCTCAACTCAAGTTAGCTTCAGTTATTTTAAGAGTTTGTTGAACTTCTTTGGGATTAATGTCAATACTCATCTTTGCATCATTTCTTAAAATAGTAATCTCATTATTACTTATTATAGCGAAACAACCCACTAGAGTCATCGTTAACCGCTTGTTGTTAAGACATAGTCTCAAAAGACCTATATATCCATAACTGTGGCAATAGGGGCGTGGTTTGGTAATATGCCAATTTGTACACTATTAGTGGATAAAAAGATTTCTTTCACTTCTGCATCCCAAATAATTTGATTAGGAGTCAGCACACAAAGATTTAAGGTCCACATATCTATGCACATAGAATAGGCTCATCAGATGCTTTGGGAAATGAGTTCGTTGCCCAACTATCGCTTCCTTGCCTCTTTATTTTTGTAGCATCTAGGGTTCTAATTTTGTAGGGTAAGGGTTAGGTTTGGATTGCATCTTGATAGTAAACTAGGGCATCTGAGAGATTGAATAGTATGACGAATCGGACAAGGAACTGACAACTTTTTCTTCGTTATTATATGAATACGTTATTCGATGAATAGGTTGTTTTAATCAATAGTCTGACGTCATATGCCTAGAAGGAGTTGTCCTAGTCCTTTATGCACAAATCAACACAGGCTTTCCGCCAGAATAAGGTAACCATGGATAAAGAACAAGGTGGGGAAGGCGATAATTTAGAACCCACATGGGGAAGCGGTGTTTTGCACCCTAGATGGCATGAGTCCTGTATCCAAAACATCACTAGCTTACTCTCTGACCCGAGTAGCTTGGGGCATGTGGAAACCTGTGTGAATCAGCAAGGATGATTCACAAGGATCACCATGCAAGGTTAAATACTCATAGGTGGCCGATAGCAAAGTAGTACCATGAGGGAAAGTTAAAAGGAACCCCCATCGAGGAGTGAAATCGAGCATGAAACCGTGAGCTCCCAAGTAGTTGAGAATATGATTTCTGACCGCATGCCTGTTGAAGAATGAGCCAGCAACTCATAGGCAGTGGCTTGGTTAATGGAACCCACCGAAGTCGTCGTAAAAGCAAGTCTTCATAGGGCGATTGTCACTGCTTATGGACCCAAACCTGGGTGATCTATCCATGACCATGATGATTCTTGGGCAAAACTAAGTGGAGGTCCAAACCGACTGATGCCGAAGAATCAGCAGATGAGTTGTGATTAGGGGTGAAATGCCACTCGAACGCAGAGCAAGCAGGTTCTCCCCGAAATGCATTGAGGTGTAGCAGTTGACTGCACATCTATATGTAAGCAAGTATCCAGAAGTGAATACCAACCATGTATTAACATCATGACATCATGGGATATAAAAGAGTTACCAGTCAAAGTCATAGACCTTACAGGTTTCGGAGTTAGAGCCTATACACTTCAGCTGGAGAATTTTTCCGTCGTTTGTGCTCATTTACAAATTCTATAGGTGGAACACGTGGGGCACGTCACAATGGAAGCACGTCACGATGGATTTAACTTCTAGCCAATTTGTGTATCTTTCTCATCACCTCGATTGAATGGGGGGAGATAGGTTGTGACAACTCATTTACAAATTCTTAAATCTTGTACTTCTTTACAAAAAAATCCCTTCGCCAATGAAATCCTATAAATAGGTCCAGCTCTGACGGGTCCCGACAATGTAGTGGAGAAGCACAATCATTGGAGCGCGAAGAGTGAGGGCTTTGTCTTCTAAAGTTCTGGGCTTATCATCACCAATAGAGCACAGGTCACCTTGGGAGGAAGCAGAGCCAGACTCATCTGATCAATGGTGATCGCTCGATAGTTTGTCACAGAGTCGATGTCAGAATATTTCTTCCCTTCTTCCTCTTTAACCAGTGTTTCATGATCGGAGGAGGAGCCAACATCATGCCTGGTCTCATCCAACACTGGATCAGATTTTGCTCTTGTTTCTTCCTCAGCCACATTTGCAGCTCATTCTAACCCTGGCTACTCTTGGCTTTCCTGATCCATCAGAGCTGTCTCTTCCACTATGTCGATTTACCTGTGGACTCTGGAACACATTTAGTAGGCTATGTCCCTTCGACAGTCTAATCACCAGTCGTTTCTCAATCACCAGACAACTTAGAACCAATATCAGTAATTTGCTAAGCAGTAGGCTTTGATTAGCTCATCAGTACTTCCCGCAGGAACGAAAGGATATCAAAATGTTATCTCTGTGATCGACATGTGGACTTGCGGATGGACCAGTGCCTTTTTTCTGTGTGTCGAAGGGCATAGGGACAGAGCATTTGAGGAACTCATTCTTCTACTTGCAGCGAAGGCATCACTGATCATCTAAGCTCCCAGCTCCTATGCTTAGGGCTCAACAGAAACTCTCCGTCTGTCCACAGGTAGCTCGAAAACAAGAAATGGAAGAGAAGACCATCGTCGAAAGCAATCAATCTTGTCCTAAAAATAATTCCTCTTTGAAATGTGAAGTTGATAAAGACTCACTTTTTGTATAAGGAAATGGCGAGCTGGAAAACTAGTAAACAGTTAAGTGCCAAACCCTGATATGGTATTAATCTTTTATTTTTCATATTCCATTCACTTCTCACTTGACTAATCACTAGCTTGGAATCCCCTATGACATTTGAGATGTCTTGCATCGAGCTGAACTACTGCTTGTTGGCCTGTGATGAAAGCTTCATATTCGGTCACATTCTTTGTAGTAGGAAATGCCAACCGAGTTGTTTTGGGTATTGTCACTCCTTCTAGTGACAACAACACCGATTCCATTTCTTTCCTCATTGAGCGCCCCGTAAAATTTGTCCTGAAGAGAGTTCCATACTCCATGTCTATGTAGAAAATTTTAGAATCTGGAAAATCAAGATTTATAGGCTATTCCGATGGCAAGGGGAGATGCACAAGATGATCCGCAATGGTTTGCCCCTTTCATCACTTTATGTAGGGTTGATCATTCAGACCTTTCAATTCATAGATTTGGATCTTGGACTATGGATGGGGTTGCCGATACTCACAAAGAAAAAGGGAATTGACTTGGACAAAAAGAGAAGTAATTTGGACAAAAAGAAATGATGTGACTTAGACAAATTTTGTTTATCGTTAGCCTTGGACCAATCAATTGAATATTTATTAAAACATAATTGATCAAACACTACTTGAAAAAGGCTATTCTGTTTTGAAACAAAATGGTCCAAATGTTTCAGGAAATTCTTGCTCTCGAGAAATAAGAGGACCAAACCATTTCTTCTGACATTTTTTTAAACTCGATAAATGTTGGTTGATCGTATATTTTATTTTCATTATAGTTTTATGATTCAGAATATCATTTTCTATTTTATCCTTTTGAATTCCATATTCGAAGTTGCAATTGGATTCACCGCATCGGGCAGAAGTTCCCCTTTCCTCTATGTTGGTAACCTTTTCTTCGTATTTGCAATGACAGTCCATACACTATTTATGCAGAGGATGTTGACAACCCGAAATTGCAAGTGATGGAGAAGAAAGTGGTGGCTTTCTTGGTCACCGTCACTGTACGAGGATTTCCTCAACACTGCATCCTCGAGTGCATCAGCTTGTTGAAGCACTCGCTTCGCCATGCCCAACAATTCTTATTAACGAAAAAAACTAACAGAAAGATTCGATTCGTAGAGCCGATGCTGCTGCTATCTGTGCGCAGAGTCACCCCCACTCTCATCTCAGGGCAATAAGGGGTTTTGTTTTTGGAATAGACGATAGTGTTTTACTGATGCCTCGAATCGATGCTTTTGTTTCAACATGCTATGTTTTCTCCCCCATAACTAGTATGTTGATAGGTCGCATGCTCAGCACACATGTTTTGGCCTTTCTCGTGTGTTCATAACTCAAAATATGTGACCGAACAACCGCTGCCCGACTAGACATATCAATAGTCACCAAATTTATATGGGTTACTGTGAAGTAGGCAATGATCTTCTTAAGATCGATCTATCTTGAAGCGGATGAGGAAGTATATATTATAGCAATAGCGCTTGGAGTATAAATGAAAGGAGTAGAATGAAGTGTCACTTTGGGAAACATGGGTATTGAAAATTTTAAAAACCCATAGGTTTCCAATTTTAAAGAATTCCTGCCAAGATGATGGAGGGGCCTTCGGACAAAGAGGGTCTACTGTGGAAGGCCTAGTTGGATTGAAGAGAGGGAGGGGAGTGAAGAGGACTCTACCATGAGGGCCGTAGCCTGACGATGGCACAACCACTTGAGACATGATATTGAGATAATATGGGAGACTATTCATCATCTTTTCTTCCTTCCATTGACAGAGGGTTCGGGATTCATCGAATGCCAGTCAGTGGTAGATCTCAATTGACTATGTCCTTAAATTTCCCTAGGTGCTCACAAAGAAAAGAAAAGAAAAGAAAAGATTGAAAGGCATCCCTCGTCAGATCCTCCACTATAGATCCCAGTCCATGATGGCATCCTCTCGACTTAGGCTCAATTACAGCATCGGTTTGTTGCTTCAAAGAGTGGTAGCCACTATCAATCGTCAGTTGAAACTACCTCTTTCCCTCTGCCTTTGCGTCGAAAAGCACACAAGGGTCTACCTTCCACTTCACTCAGAGATATCAAAATAGCTCTCTCACCACATTCAGGAGTGTTAATGGGATTGAGCCTTTTGGCGTAACCTTCCACTAAAAGGGGGAGAGGGCCAATTAGTGAGTACAACTTCTAGTAGTGACAAAAAGCACATAGAATGCCCCTGCTCTCTTTCTAAGTTATTCTCATGTATGCTCTCGACGATCGTAGGTTCTGGTCTTTGTCTTTTCAAAAAGAGATGATTAGCAAGGCTTGCAGAAGGAGGGGTCTTAGACTACCCCTTTAGGATAGCAAGACTGTACATGAGAGAGAAATCTTTGTCAGAAGACCAGCTATTAGAGATGTTCAAGAGAAGGTGATCATATCTCAGCAACAACCAGCAGTGGATATTGAACAACATGTTAAAATTCTATGTGAGATGTACATGGCACAACATTGTTCACAGCAATCTTGAACAGAAAGGGCTGAGTTACCATAAGTTCAATCAAAATCCTGAAATTGTTCTTCCACTTGGATTGTTGCCACCGAAGCTCAGTAAGCTTCCTTATCATTGGGGAATGATCAGAGATTCCAGCCGGCAAGAAGTGAGCCACAGACCCAGGTAATAGGTTTTCCCCCATCGACGATTCACTATTATAGTTTTGTCAAGCATCAACAATCGCTAGACCGTCAAAGGGCTTGGAAAGACAAAAAGGGTATTTAGACGAGAGCCATGGAAGGGGAACATGTTGAGAGATTAGGTATTCTCCATGATCTAATATTCATAGTGACGAAATGGAGATCCTGACAACAACTGAGACAGTCAATGGTCGTTGACACAGACAAAGCGTGAATCTTGCCATACCAACTTTTGGCATCTCAGATTGACATGAGTGGAAGGAGTGTAGTTTTCAGCTAGAACAAGCTATTATATCCTCCTACTTGGTTTGCCTTTCCAGATCTGAGGGTGATGTGATAGTGAAACCGACCATTGTCTTTCAGTCACTGACACAATAGACGGCTGACAAGAGCAGGGGAATCGACAATAGTCGAATCCACATCCACAACATCACTTGAATCACAGAAGAAGGGAGGACCTGCTTTGGATGACGATGAATCCATTGGGGGCGGGACAGAGATCAATCTGACGTCTGCTAAACCTAAAAAGAAAAATAAAAATCTTAACTCACTTTCGCAGGAATCGCGATTGCACTTAGCACGTGCAATAAACCTTTAAACCCCTAGCTTATTCTAATGGACGAGTTGTGTCTCATGAGGGTTTGCAGTGAATATACCCACAAAATTCAAGAAGAAAATAGATTAAGGAATAAAGAAAAGTTAAAATAAGGATAACCGAAAATCAAGAAAAATAGAAATTTTATACAAAGGAAAGAAAAAATCTTTTTTTCATGATATTTTCATCAATTAATCTCACTAATATACAAACTCAAGAATGCATTTAGATTATCAATTTTCAAATCGAGCGTCTTATCAGATACACTTATCCTTTTAATCAAAAATTTAAATCCTATCTTTCAATACCCACTAACAGATAATCTATTGGCTCCTATACATCTACGTGCACGTGTGATAGTCTACTTTGGTTTTGGACTCCAACTCTAACTCATGACTCATCTCCTCTCTCATAATAAATTTTTTCCTTTTTTTTCTTTTTTTTAATTTTTTAAAGAATATTCCACCTTTCATGCGAATATTCACGCTTGCTTAGGCGCAACATACCCGATTACTCGGTTCATGCTCTTTTTTTAGAATATTTCACCTTTCATGCGAATAATCACGCTTACTCAGGCGCAAAGTACTCGATTACTCAGATCATACTATTTTTTTTCACTCTTGAGGCTATTGCCTTAATACCAGGGGCACCCCATTATTTTATCACTCTCGAGGCTATTGCCTTAGGCTCAGCCCATTATTTTATTCTCACTTTTTTTTTAGAGAGGGAAGACTTACTCAATCGTTATCATCTTTATCCGTAACCTAATAAACTATTGTGAAGTGAAAAATAGATGTATACTTGCCTCAAAACTACTGTTAACGATATTTATTTTTAAGATTTTAATTTTTTCATAAAATTCAAAGTGTATCATCCAATCTACTCTCCTATCCAATTTCAAATCTAAATTTGTTCATTTATCTGTAATTAGTTTGATCTATTGATGAAAAAATATAAATTTTTTAAAATTTTTTTTAGTTTTTTTTAGTTAGTTACCCTAAAAACTACCCAAAGTGTAAAATAAAAAAACCCAAAAATAAAAAATAAAATCTTAAAAAATAAAAATAAAATCCTAAAAATCCTAAAAAAATAAAAATCTCCTAATCCACTCCCCCACACCTAAACTTGTGTATGCCCTCATGCACAAACAAAGGGTGATAAAATAAGTAAGAAAACTATTACACAAATACAGATAATGAGAGTCCTAAAAAGTTACGATCTCAATATCCTCACCCTATTAACGCATGTAAAGCGGTTACGAACCTTTTGCTCGCTTCCCACTTTCATAGTGTGTGCGTTTTAAACATGAAGTGGGCTCATTATTATATCTCATCATCCACCTACAAGTTACGAGATTACCTGCCTGCTTCTTATGCCGTCCTCGCTTTTTCTTTGTCCACATATAAGCATTAACAATTCGGTTAAAGAATTCTTTATTATAAACCTGCCAATCATCGTTAGTAACAAGCATATATGTAGAAATATCATGATGTGAGAAGAGTGCTATATTATCAAGTGAACGTGGTGGTGTCTCTTCTAACTCATGAAGTAATGCGAGCTTCTCTGCAAATAAATCCTCAAAAGTTTGCTCATAAACTAATGGCACATTTGTACAAGTATTATCATATATAAAATTAGTATGTGCCAATTCTTCTAATAGTATGAGCTCATCTTTGAATATTTGCTCAAATGAGGGTTCATTATCAGTGCAAGAAGTCGAATGAGAGTGCAAACAGTGAATCATGTTGACCTCAATGAGAGAGCTTGTTGCGTGCTCATCCATATTAAATATGTTCAATGCCATAGTCATATTCCTAAATGATAACTTCATGAGGCCACTTCTGCAATCAATTAATGAATTTGATGTTGTAAGGAATGGTCTACCCAAGATAACGGGAATTTGATTCTGTGGATTGGAAATCGGCCAGTTTCTAAGACAATGAAATCTACAGGAAAGATAAACTTGCCAACCTTAATGAGCACATCTTCAACCATACTAAGTGGTCTCTTAATTGAACGATCAGGTAGCTGTAATGTGACCTTGGTAGGTTGAAGTTTTCCTAACCCCAGTTGCTGATAAACAGTGTAAGGAAGCAAGTTGACACTTGCTCCTAAATCAAGCAATGCCCTATCAAATGTAGTGTTCCCAATGGTGCATGAGATTGTAGGGGAACCTGGATCTTTGTACTTGATAGGCAAGAAGTTAGAGAGGATATATGATATGTTTGCAGCAAGAAAAACTTTTTCAGAAATGTTTCTTACTCGTTTCTTAGTGCACAAATCCTTGAGGAACTTAGCATAAGTAGGAACCTATTGTATAATATCAAGGAGTGGAATATTAACCTTCACCTACTGAAATGTTTCAAGAATTTTTTCTACTTGCGGTGAAGGCTTCCTAAGTTGATTTGGATATGGTGCTTTCGGCTCAGGAACATGTTCTTCCAATTGAGCACGTGACGGTGATGGAGGTGATAGAGATGGTTGTGTAGAAAGGGGTGGAATAGGTGATGTAGTATGCGAGATAGTAGGAGTGGGATCAGGGGGCATGGCTACATTATTGTCCACTTTCTTGCCAAATCTAAGCGTGTGAATAGCATTGCATTGGTGGACATGCGACTGATTGGAGTTTGAAAAACTGGCATTAGGGTTCGTTATGGGTTGACTTGGAAAGGTACTTTGGCCACGTTCACTCATTTGACTCGCTAATTGTCCAACCTGCTGCTCTATATTCTTAATAGATTGAGAGTTCACGAGTAGTTGCCGACCTGTATTTTGAGTAAAATCACCTGACACTTTATAAGATTTTGCATGTGTGTGTCAAGGTTGGACATATGCGTGTCCAACTTGGAATGAGACTTGAGAAGATTTTCAACGTTCTTCTCAAATGACTGGAGTCGCTTTTCTTGATCAATATTAGACCCCTGTTGTAGATGTGAGTGGTTTTGTGCAGGTGGTCTATTATGGTTGTTCCCATAATTTGAAGCATTTAGGTGTTGATAAGTACCCACATTTGGTCTTGGGAACTGACCATTAGCTAGAGGTTGCATGTTAGGGTTAGGGCCCCCCTGATATTGCCCTTGACCCCATGATAGATTTGGATGGTTCCTCCAGCCAGGATTGTATGTAGGAGCGTAAGAATTGTTCATGGGTTGTTGATACAAGGCGTTAGCCTGCTCAAGTGTAGGGCCCATGGAATTCATTAATAATGGACACTCCTCCATAACATGATTCGGAGTTCCGCAATTAAACCATGTGGGAACTTGAATTTGATTTACCTGACCCACCGGTGGAGCACTAGGAGTCTCTAATACCTCAATTCTCCTTATAAGGGCTGAAACCTTAGTTTTAGCACCTATAGAGCTATCGACGTTATGGATTCCACCCTTATGTGCAGAAGTTGATGCACTGGACTTCTCAGCGGGACTCTCCCACTGCATAGTCTTCCACGATAGGTCCTCAAGAAAGTCCCATGCTTCATCCTCGTTTTTCCTCATAAACTCCCCCTAACACATGGACTCAAAAAGAGTTTTGGATGTGTAATCGAGTCCTTCGTACATGATTTGACACAACCGCCACTTTTCTATCGCATGGTGGGGGCACTGAGCTAATAAGTCCTTGAACCGTTCCAAGTATTTCCAGAAGGGTTCTCCCGGCACTTGACGGAATTGATTGATTTGATTTCGAATCCTTGTCGTCTCATGCATGGGAAAATACTTCTTAAGAAACATCGTAACAAGTTCATTCCAAGTAGCGATTGAATCAGTAGGCATACTGACAACCATTCTAGGAATTATCCTTAAGCGCAAAGGGGATGAAGCGGAGCTTAATTGCGTCCTCCGATAAGTATTGCAGTTTTATCATCACGCATACTTCCTGAAATTCACTAATAAAGAGATATGCGTCCTCTGAATCAGAACCAGTGAATTTAGGAAGCATACTGATGTACTGCGGCTTCAATTCATAGTGATTACCCGCTGCGTGTGGAAGTTTAATGCATGATGGAAGTGATGTGTGCAACGGGTAACATCGATCCTGAAGGATCGGGATCGGCTGGTCCATCTTGGCTCCCATGAACAAATCTGATCTCACAAGTCGATCAAATTGATCACGTGTCCAATGTGGCATGAACCAGCGACTGTGAGTGTGTGCGTGAAATTCCTAAACCAATGTAAGAAGTGGGGTATGGTGGAGATAAAAATGGTGAAATAGATATGATCAAATAAAAATGTGATTCCTACTGTTCCAAATTTTGTTTTTTAAGATTTTGTTACAAAACCAGGGAACCAAAATACAGAACTGGAGAAAAGTAGAGACTCGAGTTTACCTTTGTGGCCGCTAAATAGCGGTTTTTGCCGCTAAATAGCGGCCAAACCAGAGGGTCTGACTCTCTAGTTTCTGCTACGCAGATCTGAGGCTTCTTCAATCTTTTTTGTCTTCCTATATCTGCAATATCTATTCTCTGTATACTCAACACACACTGTTAACCCGTAAAACGTTAGAAAAAGCAAGAAAAACACCGTCGATCCCCGGCAACGATGCCAAAAACTTGATGTGATATTTTACTGCAAGCGCACAGTGTTGATGTAGCGCTGTACAGGTCGTCGCATAGGGATCTAAGGTGTTTTTTCGTTCCTTACTTTTTCTTTAGTCTAACAGATTAACTATAAGTTTCTAGATCGAGAGAAGTTTAGTTTTAAGTCTTAAAGATTAGCCTAGGATTTTGATTCCATTAGAATAATAGCCTAACAGAGAATTATCTCTTTCTTCCTATCTTTTTAATTATTCACGGTTAAGTAACATATCAAAAAGGTGATCTTTTTAATTTGATTTTAATCAAGTGCCTCTAAGTATGACCTATCAAGTGATGTGCAAGTATAGACCATCAAAGATAATACTTTTCTTAAAAATAAATCATATCAAGTAGAAAATCTCATAAGCAAGAGAAAAGAAATAAACTTCAAACCCTAATCTAAGCATAGACTATCAAAAGACCAAACTTAAGTATAACCTATCAAAGAATTTAGATTTACAAGTTTACTCAATTCAAATTATTTATAGGAAAATCTCTATTGATAATTCTAAAAATAAACAAAGAGTAAGAATTCCAAACTTCATCTAAGATAGATTATCAAAATATTAATTAAGCATAATCTATCAAAGAATTATGATTTGTAAACTCTATCTTTTATTTATTTATAGAAAAATCATAACTTTATTTCTTTCTAGGAAGAAGATGAGGTAAATCCATGTTAGGTCTATTAAACTAACTTTATCTACATCCTAGGGCTAAGAAAATTAGCTACTCATATTTCTAGTAAGCAATTAAATCTATTTTTATTTATGAAAGCAAATAAATCTAATCTAGAAAGCAATAAAACCTATACTATAAAGCAATTAACTCTATCTAAAAAGAAAATAAATATTAGAAAGCAATGGCGTATCTCTGGAGCACGGTATTGTGACCGCCACCCCTTGAGCAAAACCCTAATTTTATTAAATTAAAACTAGTACAAAACTTCAGGATTCTCTTAGAATACAAGGATAGGCCAATATATAGGCTTCGGAAATCAAACCCTAATTCTAGCAGAACTGAAAAACTAAAAAATTACACTGAAGCCATGGAAAAAATCTCGGCGCATGCGGCCCATAATTGGCCACTAAATGGAGGTAAAAATCGCTAAATAGTGGCTAAATTACGCCAAAAAATCATGAAGCTTTTTCCTCATGAACGTCTTGTCTTGTATATTTAATATTCCTGACTGTATTCAACTTTGGTTCTCTATAGCATCGTAGTCTCGTAGTTTTGCTCACTTTAAAAATTTTTCTGGCTTGATTTCCTACTCCAACTTTGATTTAATGCCATCTCCTTGTACGAATCGAATTACCTGAAAAAGACACTAAAAATACCTGAGTAGTATTTATTTATATAAAAAAAAGATAAAGTATGAGAGGAAAAAATACAATATAGGATATTCATCATCTGCCTCTTTAGATGAGTGGTTACTTGCGAGAGCTTCGATGGAAGGGATGAGAGTTGAGTTAACGTTTGATGCTTCCTTTCGATGCGACACTCTCCTTACATTGACCCAATGAACATGCAGTGCAATTCAGTCAGAGGAGAGGAGAATGGTGCAGTGGAGAACTATTCACGCATGATGTTATATTAATATTATCAGCGTCATGATTCACCAACCTCTTAGTTCTTTTTATAAGGCGCAAGCGGGAGAATTTATCCTGAAAGTAGAAGAACTGCTGAAACTTTGTGAAACACTAACAAAGGTTTATGTACAAAGAATAGGCAATACTTTATGGGTTAATCCAAAGACATGGAAAGGGATGTTCTTATGTCAGCAACAAAAGCCCAAGCTCATGGTATTATTGATCTTGTAGCGGTCTAAAATGAAATACTAGAGATTTCATGTAAATACATGATTCCATTTCAAATCATAATTTAAAGTTTTCATGATTTGATATTGAATGGAAATAATTCATTATCATCAATCATTAGGTTATGATCGATCTACACCAACCTATTTTATTATATATATGTATGATATGCTAACAATTAAACAACTTATTAGAAATACAAGATATCCAATAAGAAAAATTACGAAATCCCCCACACTTTGAGGATGTCCTCAACGTCCTGGAACATGTACTAGCATGTATATGCGACTCATCTAGATCATGAGTTTGAACAAACAAAACAATTTTTCCAGTAACAATCACCAATAAGATAGATAGAGTGGAAAAAGCCATTTTAACTATCTAAAAATGAATATCTATCATATACCTATACCTTTGTATATGAAATTTATGGTTTTTGCTGGTGCAAATCCAATCACCTCAATTTGAGATAGTACTACAAGAAGCAAAGAGGTTATGTTCTCTTTCTTGAAAGAACGGACTAAAAAGGTCAACTACCTAGGTAACTTTCAAAATTAAATGTCGTCCCTGTATGGATAGCCTTTTTTGTGAATAGATCTATTATTGTATAATTGATTGGTAAAGCCAAAAAGAGTGAACTATACAAGTTTACAATAACATTTGATTAAATGAAAGAAGAGGCAAGCAAGAATGAGTGCTGAAAGGAGTATTGAGGATGGCAACGGCGACAACCCACTTGAGCAGTTTTTCATTCACCCATTAATTCTGATGATGATGGTGAACTTTTATTTCTTATTCACAAATGCATCCTTGTCTATGTTGGTAACTCTCCGTTTGGTCCTATTTCTTTTTTTGTTACAGAAAAGGGAGGGGGAAAGAAAGATGCTTGGCAATCCTTGATAGAGCTTATTCATGATTTCGTGTCGAACCTGGTAAAGGAACAAATAGGTGGACTTTCTGTAAAAATGCTAAACAAAAGTTTTCCCCTTGCATCTCGGTCATTTTATTTTTTTATTATTTTGTAATCCCCAGGGTATGATACCCTTTAGCTTCACAGTGACAAGTCATTTTCTCATTACTTTGGCTCTCTCATTTTCGAGTTTTATAGGCATTCCGATCGTTGAATTTCAAAGACGTAGGCTTCTTTTTTTTAGCTTCTAATTATCTGCAGGAGTCATGCCCTTTGCCTTTCGAAGGAAGGATTGATCTTTCATTTGAATCCAATCTTAGGAACTTTCAAGTTCTTGATTGAGGGAGAGTCTTGTTGCTTTGAGATCGATGCCCATCAAATTCAAACGAATGGAATGGGAAAGAGATATATCGATTCTTCGGGATGCAAAATTGTTTTCCAAGCAAAAACCAACCGTCGACGGAAGAAATCGAGGGGAGGGGTTTGACAGTACTCCTTGCATCGAAACATGTTCCATCAGAGCCCCTATTTATCTCATCCCTATTTTCCATGAGGGAGTGTGAAATACTGGATGATTGGATTGATTCGCAACTCATCCATTGATGGAGATCGAAGCATATAAAATTCAACTGAATGGAATGGGTGAGAGATATATCGATTCTTTGGGATACAAAATCATTTTCCATGTAAAAACCAGCTACCGATGGATGAAATCGAGGGGAGGGGGTTGACAGTACTCCTTGCGTCAAAACATGTTCCGTCAGAGCTCTTGTTTATCTCATCCCTATTTTCTACGAGGGAGTGTGAAATACTGGATGATTGGATTATTTCGCAACTCATCCGACGATGGAGGATCACCCTCACTTTGGTGTGTAGTTCTCAATTCCTTCTTTGGTTGGATAACCAGCCTCTGGGATCCCCGACTCCTGAAAAAGAAAGCGACAAATTTCTTTGGGCAAGAAAGCGTGTCGATTCCTAAACAGGCCAGAATAAAAGAGCAGAGTTAATTCACCAAACTAGCAAGCACGAAAAAGAGCACCCCTGAAATATTCATGTCAAATACATGGAGCTTGACCCTAGGAAGTGTAGGAGCACACTACTGAGAAATCCACTTGACTAGACTGAGGCTCTCCTCGTCAGATTGATCCTTTCCTGACTTGCCGAGAGAGCTTCTTTCCCAACAATCCAGATAACGTAGATGTCGAGAATTCACAAAGAGAGATAGGAGAAATCGTAGAATCCATCAGTACGAGGTGAAGAAAGTAGCCTCCAAAGAACAACTGTTATAGAGAGAATGCCCTATAGAACGTTTATAGCAAACCAAACGTGAATGAAAATGTTCGGACTAGGGAGCACCGATGGCTGGGTTTGTACCACTTTATCTGCAGCCAACCGACGTAATAAAAGAAAACCGAGGTATATGGCTACGAAACCAAAACAATCTAGCCCATTCAACCTTCAGGTGAGACTCTCTAATATTCTGTTTCTCATGCTTGAGATGGAGAGTAAAAACAATCATCGGCGTGCTATCCACACAATTTCATCACCATGACACTTCATGGGAATTTCAATATCTTAAACCTCGTCCTAAACTAGAGACAAATCTGGTTGATAAAGGAAATTCAAGGCTTCCCATCTTCAACAATCGATGATACAAAAGCGGATAAATTTGGGCACGACGAATCTGCCTCCAAAAAGATTTAGAAGAGTACCTACATGGTGCCATGGGTCGAACTACATAGCTATAGTAGAACTGTTCCATATGATGATGAAACATTATATTTTCTCCAAATTCTTGAACATAGAGCACACTCTGTCAACTCCATGAACATGAGGTTAGCACTGGGACAGTCCAAATAGAGTCTCTGCAAAACTAAAAGTGAGAAGGCCCGCCTGCTACACTCCCCGTCACTCCTGTTGCATGGCTGAAACAGCAATGCCTCGCCTTGCCGTGTCGCCTGAAATGAGAATGAGAACAACGGGCGACGATTTCATTTCTTCCACCGCGTAACAATCCCCCAAATGCAATGATTAAAAACTCATCTTTGTTTGCTCTCTGCATCGTCAGAGCGCCCCATCCCAGGACACTGGCTACTATGTACGAAGATTGTCAAAGCCTCGCACGTGTTCTGTCTAGCCCAGCCTAAATCCCCTTCTTCAATCCATAAACAAGAGAATAGTTTTGAAGTACACTTTGTTGCTTCAACGTCATTCATAAACTTGTTAGCTCGTTCTGTGAAGGTAACAATGGAAACATACTCTCTACTGCTCGTGAAACGGAGGAGACTCAGTCAGTAGTTGGCTTGTTTCTCGAGCTTCAATATGGGCGACTCAGTTAGATGTGTTTGACTTAATATGCAGCCATGGAACAATTAAATCCTCATGACACTCCAGTTCTGATAAATTTTGCTTGTCCGCCTTCATCATTGCTGCTTTGGCGACCCGACTAATTGAATGCGGTGATGTAACTTGTGTAGCGAGGAGAATGGGTAAAGTAAAAAATAGATAGATGGCTTGCGATTGATAGCTGACTAGTCTAGGACTATGAAGATTGATAGTAAGTAGTGCTTCCCTACTATGTGAATTGATTGCTGTCCTTCTGCAGGCTCTGCGTCATTATAGTTCAATGTGAATTTGATGACTCAATCTTGTCTTATAGAAATCACAATACATGCACCTATAGGTCATCTAAAATCCCTTGCTGGAGGCACTGTTTGATACAAGTATCCCCATTGACACATCGGGGATATGGTGTCACGTTTTCATGTATCCCGTCCACTGGTGTAGCTGTGATTGTGAGTTCCTGAAAACACTGGTGAATTGTAATCAACAGTAATGTGGGATCTTAGCCAACCGGAAGTGCAGTACTAGTTTCAGCTCATTTTAGTATCTCGTGTTTGGGGGTCAGACTGAACAAACCTCGTATAGATGGGGTTGTTCAGTCGGTACATAAACACGTATACAAATGGTAGTTCAAGTGATACGTGAGGTTAGGCAATCAATGCATCACTCGTGGTGTAATGCCTTTCATTTCTCTAAAATGTTGGCATAGAACTCACAATCTATAGACTGGAGGATTTGTCTAGGAACCGGGAGGGAGTTCCATTCTCAAAGACTTGCAAATGCCTTCCCCCAATTCTAGGATGTGGATGTGGTAGCTCATGGTGGTCCGTCGAAGAGCTAAAAGAAGGGTGCAGCAAGTCTATCTGAATCTTCCTAAAGTAGCAGAAGAAATGAAAGTCATTAAACAGTGCTTTAAAACTTTGAAATGTTGGCATAGAAAGTTTTTGGGTACCACAATGAGATAGTGATCCGTACACCCTGAACTAACTGTCTGAGGCCCACCTATGCTACGACCAATGCCTACTATTGCGAAGCAAGGGATGACAATAACTAAAATTTTGATACCGAAATAAATTCACCCAAAGACTTAAGACAGAAATTCTTTTATTCATTTATGCAATGCGCCAACCGAAGTAGAAAGCAAAGCTCTTGCGTAATGTGTCGAAATATGATTTAAAAAATAAAAAATATTTGACGTGATTTATATACGAAATCACACTGCTTACTACGCGACGAGAAGGAGTTTACAGCTAAACTATCTCTCCGCAACAGACAACGCTATCGGAGTTGTTTTTTTAATTTTGGCCCAATACGATGATACAAGAAAGAAAGAGAGAGCAATCTACTCCTTAGCAAGTCACTGGTCGAAGATGAAAGAAAATACAATTCAAATGGAGTTTACTTGTTTAGCATCGGTATGGGCATCACTGAAATTTAAACACTATTTCTTAGACCATTCCGTCATATTGTTGGCACGAATGGATCCTCGACCTGTTCGAGAAACCTGTCGTATTCGAGAGAGTAGCTTGTTGGTAGATACTGTTCTCGGAGTTTGACATAACTTATGTCATGCAGAAAGTGACAAAAGGGGCAAGCCATTGCGGATCATTTAACGCATCTCCCCTAGCCATTGGAAGAGCCTGTAAATCCTGATTTCTTTGATTCTAAAATTTTCTATGCAAACATAGAGTATGGAACTCCTTTTAGGACAAATTTTATGGAGCGCTTAATGAGGAGGGAAATGGAATTGGTGTTGTTATCACCAGAAGGAGTGACAATACCCAAATCAACTATGTTGGCATTTCTTACGACAAATAATGTGACCGAGTATGAAGATTTCATCGCAGGCCAACAAGCAGCATTTCAGCTCGATGCAAGGCATCTCAAATGTCATAGGGGATTCCAAGCCAGTGATTAGTCAAGTGAGAAGTGAATGGAAGATGAAAAATAAAAGATTAGTACCATATCAGGAGTTGGAGCTTAACTGTTTACTAGTTTTTCGGCCTGTCATTTCCTTATACAAAAAATGAGTCTTTCTCAACTTCCATTTCTTGTCCTTGAGCCGCTTGCAGATAGACGGAGAGTTTTCGTTGAGCCCTAGGCATACAGTTCTAAGAGCTTAGATGATCGGTGATGCCTTCGCAAGATGCAAGCAAAAGAATGAGTTCCCCAAATGCTCTGGGTTACCAGTTGTTTGGAATGATTCATCGTAGTGGGGATCACATGGGGATATGGAGTCACGGAAGGACCCACATTTCTCACGTGGACCCTTTATTGCCTACTACGTATGAGCAATAGCTTTCTACCTACCTACCAAGTCTTGATAGGTAGGCACATCAACGAAGGTGTAACCTAGGCAACGAAAAAGGGCCAGATACTTCAATTAGAGGACCGACCTGTTGGTTCACCAAACCTTGACCTAGCGTCACACGTTCTTCGGGTCCGAAGGTATCTAGTGTCAACTACCGACTTCTTCGGAATTGCGTTATTAGAGTCGAGATAAGAATCGCCTTCCATGGACACCTAATTCTTTTCATTGATTAGAGAGGCCTTCTTTAATACATAAAAAAGATGATCACAAGGGCCAAAAAGACTCGGTCATAGGAATTTAGACCACCTACGTGCTGGTAAACGAAAACCACCTTGACTGGATCTACCGAACGAATCAGGCTGCCTCGTCGAAAGAATGGAAATGCCAAAAGGTCCACCAGCTTTCCCTCCAAAAAGGGGAGATCTGCTGCTTATTGCTCACGAAACATCCAACCGTTTTGGTCAACATCGTATCTTTCTGATCTCCTTCTATTCATCATATTTTTGGCTTTGCCCGACGGTTGATGGTGTTGACTAAAAGGGGGAAGAGAGAAATAGAGTCAGTTCGACAAAATTGATTAGGAATTGTACTGCTTCTGTCGAACCATTCATTATCCACGCCATTCCTCTTTGTCTACTATTTCAAATAGAAAATCGGGTGTGAGTCACCATGTATACAATGTCGAGATGTCCATGTTTACCACCCATAGGGTATAAAAGGGACCCTCCTGAACATAAGTAGGTGGAAAGACGTGGTAAAAAAAACTAGAATTAGGCATTAGTTGAGAGGAAACCAGACTTGTTCGCTCACTCGTATTGCTAAAGTTGTTGATCAACCACTTGTTGATCCATCTTTCTTTTCAGACTGGTATTCCTGCCGAGGAGACCCGCCTTGTTCTTCAACAGGATCGCTCTTTTTGTCAGCTTGTGCTTCTTTTGAGGAATCCCTTCATCAAGACGCTTACCCAACCTAGACAAATGACGGGGTGTCGAATTGGTATCATCATTTCGGGATAAAGCTTACTGATGGAAAGGGTGAGATATAGCCTCCACTCCACTTGCTGGTATTAGTTGGGATGCATGCTAATTTTTCTTTCAATATCGCCTAATCGATATTGATAGGAATGCATGGCAAAAGACAAGGCTTCCCTTTAGAGAAGCCCAAACTGAGTACCCCTCTATCGAAAGGTTTGGTGAATTAGGAGGATATGTGTGATTGTCACCCTCCATGCTATGAGTTGTACTACTCAACTTTCCCCTTCTCTATAGCCGAAGTGTAGATCGGGATACTTTCTACTCTCCCGATGAATGAACGAACAAAAGGAGGACGACGTTTATAAGTCGGCGAGTGAGTGGTTAGTCACAAATAGCATCCTAGTTGATGGCATTCCTCTCTATAGCTAGCACTCGAGGAACCACGGGCACTCTATACAGAGCAAGCGATGTCGTCAGGGATGAGACGCCCTACAAGGACCTCAGTTCTCATTAGGACGTCGAACCAACGGACCTATAGAAGTCAGGGCTACCTTGTCCCCATGGAAACACAACAGTGTCCTGAGGGAGGAGTTGAGACGCCTTATAGTAGCACAGAGCTCTTTTTCATTCTAGATAAGGTGAAGGGGGCCAGTTCCAACGATAATACAGTTATCTTAGAAAGACAACAGATTCTCTCAATGGCTAGGCGCCACTCTCTTTCTGACTTATTCCTATTTATTCAATTTTTATTTTCATACTATGGTGAATGAACAAAAAAAGAGGACCGTCTCAGTGGAAGGAGAAGAACCTGCAACGGTAGATCCCACGAATCGATGGAGTAAGACACCAATTTCTCAATATGATCAATTATGTTCATTGCTTAATGGGCTCCTTTGAAACGCATTGGCGCATGTGTAAACGAGGTGCTCTACCTAATTGAGTTATAGCCCTTGTCATAGATATCTTAACATATAGATAATTTCTTCTCAAGATAGGACCCCACATCATACCTCTTTGATCCGTCTACTGTTAGCGGATTGGTGTTGTATAGAAATAATATTCCACCTATAATCCCAGGGACGAAAAATCCACTTTTTGTGATGATAAATAACATACTTAACTCAGTGGTTAAGTATTTCTTTCTTATGGTACGAGTCATTGGTTCAAATCCAATAGTAGGTAGAACTAATTAGATACCATGGATTCTGGTATCTAATAAGTTTCTCTACCCATCTTCTTTTTTTAATTGTATCATCTAGATTTAATTGTGTTCAAATAAAATGTGGTGTCAATTGTGGTGTATAATAAAAAACTTCGTTTGATTATGTTATTGTGAAATAACATTCATAGCCTCTACTGATGTTCTAGCTCGTCTGAGAGCTAGATTCACCTCAATTGCCTATCTCTTAAAGTTCAAAGAGCGCAGACTAGCCACGGAGCATCAGATATGGTTTTCCAATCGGAGATCCATGGATCACAAACACTCTCTCTTCCCATTTCCTTTAGCCTCTGAAAGCAACGTGTCCTTCCTTCTCACTGCCCGGGCATCCATCCAACGCACTCTTTTCGATAGCTTTCACATAAGTGGTGGACTGAACAACCACCCAATCTTGATTTTACACAGACAAAGTCGTAGCATCTATTCCTGTTGTCGAATGACTTTACAAAGATAGGAGATCGTGACTTTGACAGAGACTGAACATGTGTCGATTTTGATACAAAAATTGACGATGGGATATTGGTGTGTGGAGTTGAGAACAAAACTTTTAGACATAGCACGTAGCGGTTTTGTTGATGTGATCCAATATCCCGTCATTGCTTTTTTTGAGACCTAGGTCTGGAGTTCCGACAAAGTACAGAAAAGTGAGTCGAGTGAAGTGAGAAGCAGAAAGCGCAGTGAGTGCTTTAGAGGTGGGAATCACGAATGGATAAGGATGCTTATTCTGGCTGAATACTTTATTTTATCTAGCTAAGTATGTCGTCAAAAGAAGACCTACTATAGCTAAAACACGGAGAACGATAGTGGACCATGCGTAGTTGAATCTCCCATTCATGCTTCTCCTCTACAGAGGCTTACTTTTTTCTTTCCATGTACCAGCATGTCGTTGGCATTGGCACATGTGTGGGCCAGCTCTTTCTGTCTCCAATCCGATGATAACGTCCATCCGAGATTTTCACTGACGAAAAGAAAAGGGAATAACTTCACGCGTCTGAACATGGAACCTTTGGAAAGAAAGGCTACGTAACCGTCAGAGTGAACAAAAGGATACTAGAGAACAATTTAGGACCAAGGAAAAGACTCTGCCCTTCACTTCACATACGACCATCCCTGATGCAAATCAAGAAAGTAGATGTTTTCTTTTGATTATGCCCTTGTTACTAATTGGTGAATTCCAATGGCAACAGAAGTCCGAGTTTGGGAGGGGAAAGGCAGTAGTTTGCCATCTCAGACTCTGCTGCGGAAAGTATTCCACAGTTCACTCGATCTGAAAGGCTGCGGTATGGGCAGTAGTTACAATTTGATCATAAAGCCAATAAGTGGAACTGTCAAGTGAACGGCAGTGTTTAGCAGCTCTTTAAACAAGTCAATCGGTAGCATTCCACCAATGGATGGGAGTTTCTGTTTTTTGTGTTTGTTGAACAGCCTCAAATCCATTGTCCCAGACCTTTTCAGCCTATGTATATACCGACTGTGACTAGACAGTATACACAATCCCCTTCCTCCCTATATATAACTTATGTCACACTGCTTAACCCCGACGCTTCTAACCCGTGTCACATGTACAGGTTTCTGAAGTGTTATATGTACGCGCAACTGTGGGAGGTTGCAATATGGGTTACCTAAAGAAAGGCAACATCCAAACAAATCTATAAAGAAGTTTCAAACAATTGATCGGTAGTAGTCTGGTCGCATACGAACAATAATATTTCAAAGGAAAATGCACCTGAGATCAAATATTTCGAACTGGCTTCCATGGAAAATTCAGACTTTCTTTTTGATGCTGCGATCACATAAAAACATAAATTTTGAGGCTCAATAGCTAAATACATGGCATTTGAATCTTGAGCTGAGATCATTAAGAGCATATTGCAAGAGAAGTGGAATTAATACAATGGATTCAGAAGCATCAAACCATTCTTATTTGGAAAAATTAAAACACATTGAAACGGTACCAGACGTACTTAATTATGGAAGGATTTGGTAGAAATATGTAAAATTGTCCCTCAAAAGATTATTCCGGAATAAATGGGCAATAGTTAGGAGAGATGGACCAGTGGCAAGTAGAAGCAATATTATTAGATACCAAAGGAAAGCCTGACTAGAACCACATGTGCAATTTTCCCTACATGTGGCTCATCTGTGATAACTTCTTTGAAATTGTGTAAACTAGCAGACTGATCATGGACGTAGGATGCCCCTTTTAGCATGATCGAACATTTTTGGAACTAGTGAGGAATGGGCACCATCCCAGCCAGGTTCTATTGATCATGTCCTCTTCCAACAGCCTTCGGCTGTCATCTTGTGGTGTCTTTGGCTTGATCAACGCCCACCGGAAAAAGAAAAGTCCTTCTCTTCCTGTCCCAGGCATAGTGAGACGGAGATGCGTCTACAGAAGAGGAAATCACAATACATCTTGCTCAGCAGACGTCGTGTTAGAGTGGGAGTGTTGAGGGGGGGGGGGGGGGGGTAAGGCGTGGAGTCGTGGCCTAAGAGAGGAGCCAAAGCAACTAGGGCCTATTGAGCGCAGCTAAGCTAATATGCACTAGAGAAAGAGTCACCGGTGTAAGCTCTATTCGGTTGGGAGCATTGATTCCCATAACGAAGGGGACAACTCTATCTCTCAATTGTCAGTACTGTGCTTGAGAAAATCCCCCAGTTCCTAGACTGCACCGTCCAACCGATAAATGGGGATATTTATGGTCTAGGAACATAGGGCATCCTTCGGAATAGGTGGGACAATGGAGATAGAATAGATGTATTTCCGGAGACCCTATCTCTGTGGATAGATGAAGGACATGAGTTGTGCGTTGTATGCCTGCCTCCGAAATCACTCTACAGACACAACCCCCTTGGGCTTGGATCTTCTTCCATTGGGTGGACACATCATGACGAAGGCTCTAGTTTTTGTCACATCAAACGTCAAGGATTTGATAGAAGGGGAACCGATGACATCTCACTATTGAGCCATAGCCGACTGTTGGAGGTTTACTGGCTTCCTTCCTGATCTAGGATGAGCAGCCAGTGAGTGGGAAACAGTAACTATACTATACTCCCTCTCTTCTAGAGCAAGACATACCCATTGATAAGCAATGAATTGATGATCCACAATGCCATGATAGAGTTTTCGCATTCATACAAGAGAGACTCAATAGGCAGATGAAGAGCCAAGTGCAGGAGCCCAAACTAGAAAAGGTGAATTATTAATAAACTATTCCACCTCCGATGGATGGAAAGAGCCGATTCGTCTTTGAACATCACTAGCAATAAACCTCGTTGAGAGAGCAACACGAACTTAGGTTCATTCTACAGGAATGGAATCATAGATTGAAGCATCGACACAACTCCCCATTCAGACTAAGGAGCAGTGGCTGCCCACAACTAAAGATGAATGGAAATGCCACTCATCTAAACTTAGAAAGCATATTGTGAATTGTCTAGTTATCGCAAATACGATATCACGAGCAAGAGCAGAGTTCACTAGAAGAGGCACACTGACGGGGCATAGCATGTAAGGACTAGAGAGATGGCATATTTGTTTGCGCAGATCGGTCTTGCACTAACTATACAAGTAAGGGCCGAGATCTTATGTTAATCGTCAGGGGGTTACATTTTTTTTCTATTAGAATTGAAGACCTCTTTCTAAATAAGAAAGGCCTCGGTCGTGCTTGAAGTTTTAGGATCTTCAATAAAAGTCATTAAACTAATGCTTTTTCTTGCTCAAGCTAATTTTAGCATGTTCTGTTTGAGGTCTAGATCCAAATTTGTTCTCTGAAGTGGTTTTGAGGGAAGGAACGCCAGAGAATCTCAAACTGATAGTCCCCCTTCTCGTGATGAGCTATTTGAAGAAATTTTTCATTGACAAAGTGACCCTACCGAGTGAAGGACTTCATTTTCCATTAAGACTTGCTTCATCACCGTCACGACTGACTTCGCTAAAAAAAATGTGATTCTGCTTTACCAGTGGGTAGCTAGTGGAGCGAAAGGAACCCTGCGACAATTTAAGGGCCCGACCAAGTCTTCCGTCAGTTTCCTGGAAGTGCTTTGATGGAAGTGTCCTTTACCCTTATGACGAGCTATTCGAGCTATGCTCATCTGAGACAACCCTAGATCCGTCAGCTTAGTACTTTTCTGGTTGGTGTCCCCACAGGGACTACTTCATGCTCTTTGTTTTATTGTTGGATGGGGAAGCACAAATTTTGATTGTCTTTGAGTAGCAAAACCTACAACTGAGGGTCTTTGACGTTTGGTAGCATATGACGATGAAAAGAGAACTATTTTAATGCTTAAAAAAAGGCAAGGGCCTAGCGAGCAGTCTAGCTAAATCTTAGCTACTTATTCACTGTCTGAGTACCTGCTCTTGGTGCATTAAAAGTTGTTCGGGCTCTTTCACTTCTAAATTTATGGTAGTAAGCTTGCTTTGCCAAAGAATATGTCGTACGCGGTTACTCCAATTAAACCACGGGGAAGGGAAGGTGCAAAGCCTGATTGACCGGACAAAATATTGCCATATTACCCTTCCTCAAGATGAGACAATAGAGATGGAACATCGAATCGGGTTCATTTGCAAAAGTTGGAGAATCCAACCTGCTGCTGTGGAAATAGTGCCTCATGTTGACTTTTTGTTGTTGAACCCTGAAGAAAGAATAAAATGGAAAAAAATCTTTTTGACGGAAAGAATCCATAGGAGAAGCCACAGCGGCACACAGAGACTAGGGTGCTGTGTTGGAGATGAAGAAGGGCAGAAATGTCACGTACTTCTTTCCAGCTCTTCGAGCCAAGGAATTGACTTCTAGTGGCCGAATTTACCCAGAAGTTTTGGCCCTTCCGATGGCTAGATATTATGCTCCCATGGGTGGTCTTTTTCCTTTTCTTTGTTGTGCCCTCTCCTCATCATTTTGAGGGGTAGGCTCTCCATGGTCAATTTAGTACATACCGCATTTGAAAGCTGGATGCCTATATGACCTATCAGTTCCAATGGAATTACGAACCGTGACAGATATCAAGACCCCCACCTCGCATACAACGAGCATTTGCAATGAGTCAATTCATGGCCTTTGACAATTGCGAGGTAAGCTCGTGACTATCATCATTGTTTCAATCACCGTTATACACGGATAACTGAACATCATCTCCACATCAACCGAGAGATGGTGTTCTCTTGTGTAGGATAGGATGTGCTCGCCTGACAACCAAGTCAAATAAGAAAAGAAAAAAATAAGAAAGGCATGAGAAACTTCATATTTTGTAACTCTCCTTTAGTTCTCTTTAACTTTGAGTACAATTTATAGATTCTAATGATTGATAGTGGATTGATGATTTTTTAGTTTAGAGAAGTTAGGAATGAACTGTTTTTTTTTTTTATAGGAACAGATGATCGAACGTTAGAGAGTTCCTGATGAATGCTTGTATGAAGCCGACCACCGCCCTGAGTCACTGTCCTCAGTCGTCTCCCCTAAAACCAAAATCCATGCGCCGCCAACCAGAGTCACCCCTCTCAAAAGCCCTCTCTAATGGATAAAGCAAAGTCAGGTTGCTACCAAGCCAGAAGAATTCTCGTAGTTGATTTACCAAATTTGAGTTATCAAATGAATCTATACAGGTAAGTGCCGGGACTATAGCGACGGTTGAAACTTACAGAAAAAACTTTGAATTGGGTGGGCGATTCTCCCGATGAACTGGCCATACCCCAAATCAACACAGATGAACAAGTAGAGGGGTGTGTTGAGAGAACCATGTTGAAGGAACTCGGCAAAATGACATTGTAACTTCGGGAGAATTGATGCTCTTCGGTATTTTGATTAGGAATTTGGCACATACAGGGCGTAGTGACTATTTATTAAAAACACAGGACTCTGCTAAATGGTAACACAATGTATAGAGTCTGACACCTATGCAGCGTTGGAAGGTCGAAAGGAGAAGTGTTACCAGTTTTGAATGGAAACCCCGGTAAATAGCGTCAGTAACTCTAAATTTCCAAAGATAGCAAAATTCATTTTTGCTACTTAGAGAAAGATGCATAAAAGAGGTATGGTATGCCCAGTGCAGTATTCATTGAGAGTTTTCATTGTCTCGGTAGGGAATAGTACCATCTTTTCCCTTATTGTCTTAAAAAAAATGTAAGTGCTACGATCTCCTATTGTTTGATCTAATATTGACCCGGGACGAGCCCCGACTTCCATAGGTTTGTCGGTTCGACGTTCCATAGCAGTCATGTTTTTTTTTATGAAAGCAGAGGGGGGCCAATTTCTTGTACTTTCTCAGTCTGCCCTCTTTCGTCGAGTGCTCCGCCCGGCTCACTAGGCTATTGGCCTTCCAACGCACATCACCCGAAGCTCTTGCCACCCATCGACACAGGAAAAGCACTCGTTATCCTTACTGTTCTCTCTATCGAGGCCCTCACGCTCAGCTTTTGTGAGCAAATACGACTAAAACATGAAAACAAGGTGTTGATTTCCCTTGCGAATTGAGCTGAATGGGACTATGACAAGCCCTTATGACGAGGATGAAGATCATAAAGGGTTGGCTGAGCTCATAGTAGAAAGCACTTGATTTCCTCGACCATTGAATGAAAAACTCATTGCTCGATAAGTAAATTGATTTGACAACTTTTCTCAAATAAAATAATCCGAAGGGTTTAGTCAAATTTCTCTATCAAAAAAGTAGTTGAATCAAGGAGTTCTTCATGATTCGGTCCGTTATCTCTCTTTCCTATGTCCCACTCTTTGTAATCACTCTATTGGATTTCTTTTCTTCCAGCTAGTGGTTTTGGCTATCCATCTATTCCCAATAGTCGATTTGGTTTTCCTATAGCAGTTCTTTGGAGGGTTTTTAAAATATATATATATTGATGTACAACCTTCCTCACTGATTGTAATCAACATTGGAAATGGAACATGCATCAAAATCATCAGAATTAATCAAGCAACTCTGTTTACTTCCTATTTTTTGTCGCTACGCCATTGAAGTAGGGTGCACTATGACAACACAGTACGTCATGGGGTAGGGGCATCACTGTCTACTTCGCGAGCCTTCACTGCCCTGTTCTTAACTTCCCTTGATTCTTCCGAAGAACTAGAAACTGATGCTCCAGGCCGAGGTGAGGGGATGGGAAAGAAATTGCTCCGAAGAAAGAGATTGGGGTTCCCAATGCTTCTCCATGCTGCCATGAGCGCAGCCTGACCCTTTCGATTATACTCAACGAATGAAAAGCTTGAAAAGTTTGTCATGAAACTCTTATCACTATGTGTTACCACAGCGAATGAAGAGTCCACTATGAACTCTAGTCTTGCCTTATTTTGGTTTTATTGCCAACCAACAGAGGGAAAGGGAATGATTTTCACCTGTATAGTAGCCAACTGACAAGCTCTTCACATGGGTATTCGAGAGCATGAGGAGACTCTCACGGGTTCGGTCACACGATGGTATACATGTTTATAAGGAATCTCAATGACATAAAAGGCTCCTACTTTCAAAAAATTATGAATATGAAGTCTGGGAGATTGTAGGTACTATGGATCCTCTGACTCCCAATCGGGTTGTCATACCGGGTCTCACCGGTGCTACTTGTCAGTCGCGAAGTGCCTCGAGATGGCCGTCTCTTGTCCCTTGTCCCCATGCTAGTAGGCAATCCACTCCTTGGTCATCGCTTCGTTGCATCTGGCCTATCCTCTAGGCACATGTCGGAAGGTAGGGAGTATGACAACGTACACTCTTCCCCAGTCCTTCTCATCAGTTGCAGGGTTTGGTGGCTCGAAATTGACTTGTCTTCGCCAAAAGGTCTCAACTCTGATAGCCTGGCTCACAAGGCGTCCCTCTTGTAAAACCGTAGGGAATTCTCCCCCTCGCCTCACTCTTGTGACATGCTCTGTTTCCCTTCTCCATTCCTAATGTCAATGGTTGAGTTCCATTCTTTCGTGGATCACGGTCTCATATACAGAGCTATGCATGTGCCCATAGTAGGCTGGCCGCCCTACCTAAACCAAACATCATATCGGTCGGTACCTAGGCCCCATTGCTGGAAAGGCTCGACTTCAAAACTATCCATGAAGCTTTGCCTCATATGACTCTTCTAGGGATGTGGGTAGGCCGGCGAGAGATGCGGTCCCACAGGGATTCCCTGTCGATCTAATTCCACGAAGGAGAGGCGGTGTGGCATAAAGTGAGGATTGAAGTGAGAATAATGAAATCCTCGTCTGGTCTTTTCCAAAGGTGTAACCTAGGAAACAAAAAAGGGGCCCGATACATCAACTAAAGGAGTGACCTATTAATTCACCAAACCCCGACCCAGCATCACACGTTCTCCAGGTTCGAAGGGATCCAATGCCCAACTACTGACTCCTCCTGGAATTGCATTATTGGAGCCGAGCCAGGAAAAGCCTTCCATGCACGCCTGCCACTTTTCACCAGTTATAGAGGCTCTCTTTAATACATAAAGAAATGATGTTCACAGGAGCCAGAAAGACTCAGTATAGGAATTTACACCACCTACGCACTGGTAAACAAAAACCACCTCGACTGGATCTACCGAACGAGTAGGACATCCTGTCGAAAGCATGGAAATACCAAAAGGGCCAGTAGCTTCCCCCCAAAAAAGGGGAGATCTACTGCTTTTACTGCTGATGGAAACATCCAACTTCGTAGCAGCAATTTCTCTTGCACTGCTATCGGGTTATCGTTGCTTCCCTTCACTTCAGTGTCTTTTCCATCTCTCGAGGCATAGGAATCCTCTCCCCATCAAAGACTATGGGTGCTCACCAATCTTTGCACCTTTCGTTCAACTCCAACCATGCAAATAAACAGTGGATCATCCTGGCAAACCTCCTTTATAAACAGAATAGTTAAAGTCTCCACTCTGCCTCTCAAATTATATCATTCGGGAAAGTCGAAAAAAATCTAAGATTGCAAGCCTTTTTTTATTATTATCCGATACAGCAGCTGGATCCAGCCTCATTTAGATGTATTAAAGCTTTTGATGTGATCGAAGATGGAGGGATGTGCGAATGCAACTCTTCTTGTCTGTCAAAGTATTGCTTTATCTTATTAGTAGTCAGTGATCAAGTCAAGTAGGCCAAAAAGGCTCTCTTTTGAAGTTTCTTAAAATCAAACATCATACTCTTTCCATGTCCGTGACAGAGGAGAAATCTGATTCATGATGAAAATTAAAGAGCCTATCAAGATAGGAAAATGGGTGGGATGGTTGGAGCAGACTCAAGGCTCGTACACATCAGAAACCACCAGAGGAAGGGAACTTTTTACCTTACCCACCCTCGACAATATACAATATAAAAGCCACAATTTATTCTATAGAAGAAGGGGAGCTCATTGGTGAGGAGACTGTAGGATGACGTTGTTAAAACAAATGGAGGCACTGAGAAAGTTGTTCAGTAGAATTTCGAAGAAAGACTTTTAGCAATAGGTGGAGACATTTCTGTGGCCCCCTTCAAAAGAAATGCAGTAAGGTTAGAGTCTTGAAAGAGGGTTCGAGAATAGGGGAGGGTCCTATCCTAAAGATGAAGATCGACAAAAAGGGTAGGACCTGTCATGCATGCATATCCGTACGATGTTCCAGCCAAAAAGATCAAACCTCTCTGAACCGCTCACATAATAGTAGTTGTAGTTGTGTAAAGGCCATTAGTTAGGGGGAAACCATAAGGCAATGACTTTCACAGATCTCTCTCTAGATATCTATAGATAGAGATCTTTTGTGTGAGCAACCCGACTGTGCCTTACATGTGCTCTACAGGCCGCACTCAATATTTCTTCCCAACGAGCCCATTTTTCGTCTATTTGGAAGATGGGCGAGTTCAAAAGGTAGGCTTTTTGATGGTGGGGCCCCCTACCCCTCCGTCCGGCAAGACAGAGCAGTTCTTTCAAGTGGGAAGCAGGTCGGGCCCTACGGGCATGCATCCCCGCTACACAAGAAGCATTGTTTGCCACCATCTAAAAAGCAAAATAAAAGAGAAACCACATAAGCTGATAAAAGGGTTTCGTAGATGCTCGACTAGATAACGCCAGTGAGGAGAAAGGGTGCTGTTCAGAGCAGCTCTGATAGGATCACAAGTGATGAGTTGGAAAAGTACAACCATCGTTTTTGTCCTCATCGGTCGAAGACAAGCGTAAGATGCCCTTCCATCTATTTCAGACTTTCCTAGCAACAGTCTTTGTCCATCCATGGAAAACCAAGACAAAGCAGCTCTGATCTTTACAGGCGATCTGACCTCGTCGTTCTTCAGTGGAAGAGAATGACCACAGCCTGCCGACTTGCACACACAAGTCATCGTCAATGGTCTTTGTTTTGTAACTGCGTACATAATGATTGATTGTAGTGAAGAACTGCCGCCATGTTGTCTTTGACTTGCCGACTAGAACTCGTCCTACCAGGTCGTCAAAGAAGAGATGGTAGCATGCCGATTTCGTCATTTCACAGTGCCTGCCCAGTTCGATTTCTTCTAAGATCCTAGTTTCATGCTTGCTAGACAATCGCATATAGTTTCATGCTTGTCGTGTTTCCACCTGTCTACCACTTATAACCTTCCACAACTCTAAGTGTACTACAGTCTGACATGGAAAAACTGTCAATCGACAAAATTCTTTGTCCACTTTCCTGCTCTGACTGGACTCGTCTTTTGTTCTTTCCCTATGTTGTTCACTAGCCAGATGGCTCTTTTCCAAAAACAACTATTGGCAGGAATGAGACCACTCCACTGGTGAATGAATTGGAGGAGAAAGAAAGGAGAGGGGATTAATTTCACATCAAAAGAGAAGATTGGCCCTCCCCACTAGAAAGATGTCATCCTCATTTCAGCTGATAGATGTTTTTCCAACCCGCCCGGATTAGTCTATTAAGAAAGGATGCCTCACAATTGAAGTTAGGATACAGTTAATATATAGACCTTGATATATCAAACCCTAATATGATTGCAACAGAATAGCTAAAAATTTAAAACAAAACTCATGTAAAAATTTAAACAGTTTTAGGCTTTACATTGCTGCCAATTGGCGGCAAAATAGTAAAATTAGTGCCTCTAAAATCATCTTTATGATGCACTAGCTTTTTTACTTTGATCTGCATGACTGTATTTCACTTTGCTTCTTTGAAGCTTCGTGTTTTTTTAGTTTTATCCTCTTTTATTCAATCAAAAATGTACAATAAATTACATGAACACTAGTTTACAAGGATACAGCTAGTATTTCAGTCGCGGAAAACAAAACCCTACTTTGATTTTAAGTGAATAGCTAAAAAGTTATGATGAAACCCTTATAATAATTTCAATACTTTTGAACTCTAACTTACTGCCAAATTGTGACTATTGCCGTCAATTGGTGCCAAAAAGTAAAGTTAAGCCCTGTGATTTCTTCTTCATGAAACTCTAGTATTTCTTCTTTGATCTACATGATTGTATTTGTCTGTGCTTCTCATACGCTTTGTGTTATTGTTGCTTTTCCTCTTTTTTAATCAAAAGTATACTATAAATTACATGAAACCCTAATTTACAAGGATATGGCTAATATATACCTCGGAGTATAAAACCCTAATGTGATTGCTATTGAATAGCTAAAAAATTTCAACGAAACTCCTATAAAAACTCAACAGTTTTAGGTTCAATATTGTCGTCAATGGCGGCAAAACAATAAAATCATGGTTTATGATTTCTTATTCATGAAGTGCTGCATTTTTTCTTTAATCTGCATGACTGTATTTGACATTGTTTCTCTAAAGCTTCTTGTTCTTGTAGCTTTATGATTTTTTATTCAATCAAAAGTGTAATTTACAAGCATACGACTACTATTTTAGGTTTGAAATAGCGCTAATCTGACTATAACTAAATAGCTAAAAATTTACAAATAAGTCCTTGTACAAATTTCAAAACTTTTGAGCTCTACCTTGCTACCAAATAGTGGCTATTACCTCAAATTGGCAGCAAAACAGTAAAATTATGGCATGTGATTTCTTCTTCATGAAGCTTTGAGATTTATTCTTTGATCTGCATGACTATATTTGACTTTTCTTATTTGAAACTTCATGTCCTTGTAGGTTTATGCACTTTTATTCAATCAAAAGTGTACGATAAATTACATAAAATACTAATTTACAAGGATACGGCTAATATATATGTCTCAGAATAACAAACCCTAATCTATTTATAACATAATAGCTAGAAAGTTATAACGAAGCCCCAGTAAAATTTTAACACTTTCGAGCTCTATGTTGCCGCCAAATGGAGGTTATTGCCTCGAAATGGTGGCAAAATAGTAAAATTATGGCCTCTGATTTTTCCATCATGAATTTGTGGTATTTTTTCTTAGATCTGCATGAGTGTATTTGACTTTGCTTCTCTGAATTTATTTAGTAAAAAATACGATAAATTACATGAAACCCTAATTCATAAGGATACGACACATATTTATGGCTTGGAATATCAAACCCTAATCTGATTACAGCTGAATTGTAAAAAATTTAAAACAAAACTCCTGCTAAAATTTCAATAGTTTTTGGCTCTACATTACTGCCAATTGGCGTCAAAAGAGTATAATTATGACCATTGATTTATTCTTCATTACACACTTTCATTTATTCTTTGAACTTCATGACTATATTTAACTTTACTTCTCAAAAACTTTTTATTCTTGTCGCTTTATCCTCTTTTATTCCATCAAAAGCGTACGATAGTTTACATGAAACTCTAATTTATAAGGTTACAGTAAAAATATAGTACGAAACCCTAATCAGATTACAACTGATAGCTAAAAAGTAACAATGAAACTCCTCTAAAATTTTTAACAGTTTTAGCCTCTAGATTATCGCCAATTGACAGCAAAATAGTAAAATTAGTGTCATTGATTTCTTCTTCATGAAACACTGACATTTTTTCTTTGATATGCAAGACTATATTTGACTTTACTTATCTGAAACTTCATGTTCTTCTAGATTTATCCTCTTTTATTCAATCAAAAGAATACGATAAATTGCATGAAATCCTAATTTACAAGGATACACTAATATGAAGGCCACGGAATACCAAACTCTAATATGATTACAACTGAATAGCTAAAAAGCTACAATAAAGTTCCTATAAAAAGTTCAACTGTTTTGGGCTCTGCATTACCACCAATTGCCTACTATTGCCACCAATTGATTGCTATTGTCGCCAATTGGCAGCAAAACAGTAAACTTATAGTCTCAGATTTCTTCTTTATGAAGCTCTATATTTTTCTTTGATCTGCATGACTGTATTTGATATTGCTTCTCTAATGCTTCATGTTTTTGTAGCTTTTTCCTCTTTCATTTAATTGAAAGTGTAGAATAAATTATATGAAACCCTAATTTACGAGGATACAACAAATATTTAGGCTTTAGAATATGAAACCCAAATCTGATTATAACTAAATAGCTAAAAAGTTACACCTAAACCCTTGTACAAATTTCAAAACTTTCGAGCCCTACCTTGCAGCTAAATAGTGGTTAGTGCTGCCAATTGGTAGCAAAACAGTAATATTATGGCATCTAATTTCTTCTTCGTGAAGCTCTGGCATATTTTCTTTGATCTGCATGACTGTATTTGGCTTTGTTTCTCTGAAGCTTCATGTTCTTGTAGCTTTATCCTATTTTATTTAATGAAAATGTACGATAAATTGCATGATATACTAATTCACAAGGATACAGCTATGATATAGGTCTCGGAATACCAAATCATAATATGATTATAACTTAATAGCTAGATAGTTATAATGATACCCCTATAAAAATTTCAACACTTTCGAGCTCTACCTTGCCGCCAAATGCGGTTATTGCTGCCAATTGCCAATAAAACGGTAAAATTATGGCCTCTGATTTCTTTGTCATGAATCTCTGGTATATTTTATTTGATTTGCATGACTGTATTTGACTTTACTTCTCTAAAGTTTTATGTTCTTTTAGTATTGACCTCTTTTATTCAATCAAAAGTGTATGAAAAATTATATTAAACCCTAATTTAAATGGATACAGATAATATATAGGCCTCAGAATATCAAACCATAATCTGATTACAACTAAGTAGCTAAAAAGTTATAGTAAATCTCCTGTATAAATTTCAACTGTTTTAGACTCTACATTGCCACCAAATATAGGTTATTGCCGCCAAATGACGGCTAAACAGTAAAATTATGACCTCTGATTTCTTCTTCATGAAGCACTGGCTTTTTTACATTGAACTACATGACTGTATTTGACTTTATTTCTTTGAAGTTTTTTGTTATTGTGGCTTTATCCTCTTTTATTTAATCCAAAGTGTACGATAAATTACATGAAATCCAAATTTATAAGAATACGATTAATATATAGGCCTCAAAATACCAAACTCTAATTTGATTACACCAGAAAAACTAAAAAGTTAAAATGAAACTCTTCTAAAAATTTTAGTAGTTTTACGCTCTAGATAGTTGCCAAATGGAAGTTATTGCCACCAATTTCCAGCAAAACATTAAAATTAGCTCCTCGGGTTTCTTCATCATGAAACACTAGCATTTTTTTAATCTGCATGAAATTATTTGACTTTACTTCTCTAAAACTTCTTGTTCTTGAGTATTTATCCTATTTTATTCAATTAAAAGTGCACGATAAATTACATGAAATCAAAATTTACAATGATGCAGCTAATATATAGGCTTCCGAATACCAAACCCTAATCTGATTATAACTAAATATCTAAATAGTTATAACGAAGCTCCTATAAAAGTTTTAAAAGTTTTAAACTCTATATTGCCACCAAATAATGCCTACTACCGCCAACTGGCGACAAAACGGTAAAATTATGGCATCTAATTTTTGCTTAATGAAGCACTGACATTTTTTCTTTGATCTTCATGACTATATTTGATATTGCTTCTGTGAAGTTTATGTTCTTGTGGCTTTATCCTCATTTATTGAATCAAAATTATATGATAAAAAGTATGAAACTCTAATTTACAGGGATACAGCTAATATTTAGCTCTCAAAATATGAAACCATAATCTGATTATAACTAAATAGCTAAAATGTTTCAATGTAGCTCCTGTAAAAATTTCAACATTTTTGAACTCTATATTTCCACTAGATAGCGCCTATTGCAAACAATTGGCAGCAAAACAGTTAAGTTATGGCCTCTAATTTCTTCGTCATGAAGCTCTAGCATTTTTTCTTTGATCGGCATTACTGCATTTAACTTTGCTTCTTTGAAACTTCGTGTCCTTATAGTTTTATTCTCTTTTATTCAACCAAAAGTGTACAATACATTACGTGAAATCCTAATTTATAAGGATACGATTAATATATAGGTCTCGTAATAACAAACCCTCATCCGATTAAAACCTAATAGCTAGAAAGTTATAACGAAGCCCTTGTAAAAAATTTCAACACTTTCAAATTCTACCTTCCGTCAAATGACAGTTATTGCCTCTAATTGGCAGAAAAATGGTAAAATTATGGCCTCTGATTACTTCGTCATGAATCTCTAGCATTTTTTTTTGATCTGCATGACTGTACTTGACTTTTCTTCACTAAAGTTTTGCATCCTTGTAGTTTCATCCTCAATTATTTAGTCAAAAATGTACAATGACTTACATGATAGCCTAATTTACAACGATATGGCAAATATTTAAGCATCAGAATATCAAAGCCTAATCCAATTACAATAGAATATCTAAAAATTTAAACTGAAACTCTTGTAAAAATTTTAAAAGTTTTAGGCTCTACGTTGCTACCACTTGGTGGCAGAATAGTAAAATTATGGCCTCTGCTTTTTTCTTAATGAATCACTGATATTTTTTCATTGAACTGCATGACTATATTTGACTTTACTTCTCAATAGTTTTTTGTTCTTGTAGCTTTATCCTCTTTTATTCAATCAAAAATATATAATAAATTGCATGAAATCCTAATTTACGAGGATACGACTAAAATATAAGCCTTAGAATATAAAATCCTACTCAGATTACAACTGACTAGCTAAAAAGTTATAACGAAACTCCTCTAAATATTTCAACAGTTTTAAGCTCTAAATTGCTTTTGATTTTCTTCTTCATGAAGCACTGCCATTTTTCTAAAAATTTGCGGCAATACAGTAAAATTAGTGCCTTTGATTTTTCTTCTTCATAAAGCATTGCCATTTTTTCTTTGATCTACATGACTGTATTTGACTTTGCCTCTCTGAAACTTCATGCTCTTGTAACTTTATCCTCTTTTATTCACTCAATAGTGTATGATAAATTACCTTAAACCCTAATTTACAAGGATACAGATAGTATATAGGCCTCGAAATACCAAACCCTAATTTGATTCTAACTGGACAGTTAAAAAATTACAATGAAACTCCCTAAAAAATTCTAAAGTTCTATGATCTACATTGCCGCTAATTGGCAGCAAAATAGTTAAATTATGGTATCTGGTTTCTTTTTCATGAATCTCTACAATTTTTTCTTTGATCTTCGTAGCTGTATTTGACATTGCTTCTCTAAACCTTTGTGTTTTTGTAGTTTTATCCTCTTTCATTCAATCAAAAGTGTACGATAAATTATATGAAACTCTAATTTACAAGGATACAGCTAATATTTCGGCTTTAGCATACGAAATCCTAATCTAATTGTAACTGAAATGCTAAAAGTTACAACGAAGACCCTGTACAAATTTCAAAACTTTTGAGCTCTACTTTACTGCCAAATAGCGGCTATTGCTGCTAATTGGCAGCAAAATTGTAATATTAGGGCATTTGATTTCTTTTTCGTGAAGCTCTGACAATTTTTATCTGCATGACTGTATTTGGCATTGTTTCTCTAAACCTTTGTGTTCTTGTAGCTTTGTCTTCTTTTGTTCAATAAAAAATGTACGATAAATTACAAAAAATCCTAATTTATAAGGATACGGCTAATATATAGGCCTCAGAATACCAAACCCTAATCTAGTTATAACTTAAAGCAATAAAGTTACAACTATGTCTTTGTAAAAATTTCAACAATTTCGAGCTCTATCTTACCGCCAAATATGGTTCATCACGAATCTTTGGCATTTTTTTCTTTAATCTGCACGATTGTATTTGACCTTCTTTGAAGCTTCATGTTCTTGTAGATTTATCCTCTTTTATTCAATCAAAAGTGTACGAAAACTTATATGAACCATAATTTACAAGGAGATGGCTAATATATAGGCCTTAAAATATTAAACCCTAACCTGATTACTACTTAACAGCTAAGAATTGCAATAAAACTCCTGTAAAAATTTTAATTGTTTAAGCTCTACATTGCCACCAAACGGCAGATATTGCTACCGTTTGGTGGCTAAAATATAAAATTATGGCCTCTGATTTTTTCGTCATGAAGAACTGGCTTTTTTTTATGAACTACTTAACTGTATTTGACTTTACTTCTCTGATGCTTTTTGTTCTTGCTTGTTTATCCTCCTTTATTCCATCAAAAGTGTGTGATAAATTACATGAAACCCTAAATTATAAGGATAATGTTAATATATACACCTCAGAATACCAAATTCTAGTCTGAGTACAAGTAAATAACTAAAAAGTTAAAACGAAACTTCTCTAAAAATTTCAATAGTTTTATGCTCAAGACTGTCACCAAATGGCAGTTATTGACACTAATTAGAAGCAAAATAGTAAAATTAGCGACTCTGATTCCTTCTTCATGAAACACTAGCTTTTTTTATCTGCATGATTGTATTTGACTTTGTTTCTCTAAAACTTTGTGTTCTTGTTACTTTATCCTCTTTTATTCAATCAAAAGTGTACAATAAATTATATGAAACCCAAATTTATAAGGACATGGCTAGTATATAGGGTTTGTAGTACCAAACTCTAATCTGATTATAACGGAATAGCTAAAAGTTACAACGAAGCTCTTATAAAAATTTCAAGAGTTTAAGCTCTACATTGCCTCCAAATGGCAGCTATTGCCACCAATTGGCAGCAAAACACAAAAATTATGACCTTTAATCTCTTCTTTATGAAGCTTTGGTATTTTTTCCGTTGATTTGCATGTCTGTATTTGAATTGGCTACTCTAAAACTTTGTGTTCTTATAGCCTTATCCTCTTTTATTAAATCAAAATTGTACGACAAATTACATTAAACCTTTATTTATAAGGTTACAGCTAATAAATAAGCCTCAAAATACTAAACCGTAATCTGATTGCAAATGAATAGCTAAAAAGTTCAATGATTTCCTATGAAAATTTCAATGGTTTTAGTCTCTACATTGCCGCCAAATAGCGCCTATTGCTGTGAATTGGCAGTACAACCGTAAAATATTAGCCTCTAATTTCTTCTTGATGAGGCTTTGTCATTTTTTCTTTGATCTGTATAATTATATTTGATGTTGCATCTCTAAAGCTTCGTATTCCCGTAGTTTTATACTTATTTATTCAATCAAAGGGGTACAATAAATTGCATGAAACTCTAATTTACAAGGATATGATAAATAATTAGGCCTCGAAATAAGAATCTCAAATTTGATTATAACTTAATAGCTAAAATGTTTCAATGTAGCCCTATTAAAATTTTTAACACTTTCAAGCTCTATCTTGCTACCAAATGGTGATTATTGCAGCCAACTAGCGGCAAAACAGTAAAGTTATGGCCTGTGATTTCTTCGCTATGAATCTCTGGCATTTTCTCTTTGATTTGCATGACTATATTTGACTTTGCTTCTCTGAAGCTTCATTTTCTTGTAGTTTTATCGTCAATAATTTAGACGAAAGTGTACGATAAATTACATGAAACCCTAATTTACAGGAATATAGTTAATATATTGGCTTGGAATATCAAACCCTAATCTGATTATAGTTGAATATCTAAAAAGTTAAAACAAAGCTCCTATAAAAATTTCAACAGTTTTAGGCTTTACATTGTCGCCAAATGGCAGCTATTGCCGCCAATTAGTGGCAAAACAGTAAAATTGTGGTCTCTAATTTCTTCTTTAACAATCACTAGCATTTTTCATTGAACTAAATGACTGTATTAGACTTTATATCTTAGAAGTTTTTTGTTCTTAAGACTTTATCCTTTTTTATTCAATTAAAAGTGTACAATAAATTACATTAAACCCTAATTTACAAGAATACAGCAAAAATATAGGTCCCAAAATACAAAACAATAATTAGATTACAAGTGAATAGTTAAAAAATTACAACGAACCTCCTCTAAAAATTTCATCAGTTTTAAGCTCTAGATTGCCACCGACTGGCAGCAAAACAGTAAAATAAGTTCCTCTGATTTCTTCTTCATGAAGCACTAACATTTTTTTTTTAGATAATGATTGTATTTGAATTTGCTTATCTGAAACGTCGTGTTCTTGTAGCTTTATCCTATTTTATTCAATCAAAAATATATGATAAATTACATGAAATCCTAATTTATAAGGGTACGCTAATATATAGACTTCAGAATGCCAAATTCTAATCTGTTTACTGCTGAATAGATAAAAGGTTATAATGAAGCTCCAGTAAAAATTCAACAGTTTTAGACTCTAAATTGCCGACAATTGGCTGTAAATCAGTAAAATTATTTTCTCTGATTTTTTCTTCATGAAGCTCTACATTTTTTTCTTTGATCTGCATGACTGTATTTGACTTTGGTTCACTAAATCTTCTTGTTCTTATAGTTTTATCCTCCTTCATTCAATCAAAAGTGTATGATAAATTATATTAAACCCTAATTTGTAAGGATACAGCTAATATTCAGGCCTTAGAATATGAAATTCTAATCTGATTATAATTGAATAGCTAAAGAGTTACATTGAAGCCCCTGTACAAATTTCAAAACTTTCGAGCTCAACCTTGTTTCTGCCAATTGGCAGCAAATCACTATTATAATAGCATCTAATTTCTTCTTCGTAAAGCACTGTCATTTTCTTTTATCTACATGACTGTATTTGACTTTGTTTCTCTGAAACTTTCTATTTTTATATCCTTATCCATTTTTATTCAATCAAATGTGTAAGATAAATTATATGAAATCATTATTTATAAGGATACAGCAAATATATAGGTCTCGGAATACTAATCTGATTATAATTTAACAGCTAGAAAGTTATAACGAAGCTCCTGTAAAAATTTCAACACTTTCGAGCTCTAGCAAGCCACCAAATGTGGTATTGTCGCCAATTGGTGGCAAAACAGTAAAATTATATCATTTGATTTCTTCGTCATGAATCTCTAGCATTTTTTCTTTGATCTAAAGACTGTATTTGACTTTGTTTCTCTGAAACTTTTCGTTCTTGTACTTTTATCATATTTTATTCAATCAAAACTGTACGATAAATTACATGAAACCCTAATTTATGAGGATACGGCTAATATATAGGCCTTAGAATATCAAACTCTAATCTAATTATAATTGAATAGCTAAAATTTATAACGAAACTTCTGTGAAAATTTCAATAGTTTTAGGCTATACATCGCCAACAAATGGCGACTATTGC
Organism: Dracaena cambodiana; assembly: GCA_036321105.1. NCBI lineage: Eukaryota > Viridiplantae > Streptophyta > Magnoliopsida > Asparagales > Asparagaceae > Dracaena > Dracaena cambodiana. The sequence continues at coordinate 30,325,955 of JAYEPQ010000012.1, read as the reverse complement.
CGCCAATTGGATGATATATAGTAAAACTATGTCCTTTGATTTTTTCTTCATGAAGCACTGGCATTTTTTGTTTGATCTGCATGACTGTATTTGACTTTACTTCTATAAAACTTTTTATTCTTATAGCCTTATCCTCTTTTAATCAATCAAAGTGTACAATAAATTAAATGAAGCTCTAATTTTACAAGGATATGACTGATATATATGTCTCTGAATACCAAACCCTAATTTGATTATAACTAAATAGCTAACAAGTTAAAATGAATCTCCTCTAAAATTTTTAACAGTTTTAGACTCTTGATTGCCGCCAAATTGCGGTTATTGCTGCCAATTAGTAGCAAAATAGCCAAATTAATGCCTTAGATTTCTTCTTCATGAAGCACAGGTTTTTTTTTTGTATTTGCATGAATGTATTTAATTTTGCTTCTTTGAAACTTCATGTTTTTTTTATTTTTCCTCTTTTATTCCATTAAAAGTGTATGATAAATTACAGCAAACTCAAATTTACAAGAATATGGCTAACATGTAGCACTCAGAATACCAAACCCTTATCTGATTACAACTGAATACCTAAAAAGTAATAATAAAGCTCATACAAAAATTTTGATAGTTTAAGGCTCTACATTATCACCAAATGACGACTATTGCTGCTAATTAGCAACAAAACAGTAAACTTATGGCCACTGATTTCTTCTTCATGAAGCTCTACATTTTTTCTTTGATCTACATGACTATATTTTAATTTGCTTCTCTGAAACTTTATGTTCTTGTAACTTTATCCTCTTTTATTCAATCAAAAGTATACGATAAATTATATGAAACCCAAATTTATAAGGGTATGGTTAATATATAGGCCTCGGATAACAACCTCAATCAGATTAAAACTAAATAGCTATAAAGTTACAACAAAACTTCTATATAAATTTTAATAGTTTTATGCTCTACATTGCTGCTAAATGGTAGCTATTGCCACTGATTGGCGGCAAAGCCCCAAAATTATGGCCTCTGATCTCTTCTTTACGAAGCTTTGGCAATTTTTTTGATATGCATGCTATATTTGACTTTGGTACTCTGAAACTTCATGTTCTTGTACCTTTATCCTCTTTTATTCAATAAAAGTGTACGATAAATTATATTAAACCCTAATTTACAAGGATACGACTAACATATAGGCCTCGGAATATCAAACCCTATATGATTACAATTGAATAGTAAAATGTTATAACGAAACTCATATAAAAGTTTCAACTATTTTTGGCTCTACATTGCCACCAAATAGCACCTATTGCCGCCAATTGGCGGCAAAAAGTAAAATTATGGCCTCTAATTTTTCTTAATGAAGCATTGCCATTTTTCCTTTGATCAGCATAGCTATATTTGACTCCAAAGCTTCGCGTTGTTGTAGCTTTATTAACTTTTATTCAATCAAAAGTGTACAATAAATTACATTAGCCTCTAATTTATAAGGATACGGCTAATATTTAGGCCTCGAAATATGAAACCCTAATCTAATTATAATTGAATAGCTAAAATATTACAATGTAGCTCTTGTAAAAATTTTAACGCTTTCGAACTATATCTTGCTGCCAAATGGCGGCTATTGCAACCAATTAGCAGTAAACTAGTTAAATTATGATCTCTGATTTCTTCTTCATTAAGCTGTGACATTTTTTCTTTGATTTACATGATTATATTTCACTTTGCTTCTCTGAAACTTTGTGTTTTGTAGCTTTATCCCCTTTTATTCAATCAAAAGTGTGCAATAAATTAATAAAACCTAATTTATAAGGATACAACTAATATATAGGCCTAAGAATACTAAATCTTATTCTCATTATAACTGAATAGGTAGAAAGTTATAACAAAAAGTCTGCAAAAATTTCAACACTTTCGAGCTCTACATTGTTACCAAATTGTAGTTATTGCTACTAATTAATGACAAAACAGTAAAATTATGGCCTCTAATATCTTCCTAATGAGTCTTTGGTATTTTTTCTTTGATCTCCATGATTGTCTTTGACTTTGATTCTCTAAAGCTTCATATTCTTGTAATTATATTCCTTTTTATTCATCAAAAGTATACGATAAATTACATGAAATCTAATTTACAAGAATACACGTAATATATATCATTTGAAATATCAAACACTAATCTTATTATAACTAAATAACTAAAAAGTTACAGTAAATTTTTTGTAAAATTTTCAATAGTTTTATGCTCTTCATTCCTGCCAAACGATCTCTATTGCTAACAATTTGCAGCAAAACGGTAAAATTATGATCTCTGATTTCTTCTTCATGAAGCTCTACATTTTTTCTTTGATCTGCATGACTGTATTTGAATTTTTTTCTCTAAAGCTTCGAGTTTTTCTAACTTTATCCTCTTTTATTCAATCAAAAGTGTACGATAAATTACATAAAACCCCACTTTATAAGGATACAACTAATATATATGGCTCGTAATACCAAATCCAAATTTGATTATAACTAAATATCTAAAAAGTTACAATGAAGCCCCTATAAAAATTTTAATATTTTTGAGCTCTACTTTGCATGATTGTATTTGACCTTGCTTCTATGAAGCTTTTTGTTTTTGTAACTTTATCCCCTTTTATTCAGTCTAAATTGTACTATAAATTGCATGAAACCCAAATTTACAAGGATATGGCTAATATATAGGCCTCAGAATGCCAAACCCTAATCAGATTATAACTGAATAGCTAAAATGTTACAACAAAGCTCTTCTAAAAATTTCAATAGATTTTGGCTCTAAATAGCCCCAAATGACGGCTATTGCAAAACAGTAAAATTAGTTCCTCTAATTTCCTTGTCTTGAAGCACTGATATTTTTCTTTGATCTACATAATTGTATTTGATTATGTTACTCTGAAACTTCGTGTTTGTGTAACTTTATCCTCTTTTATTGAACAAAAGTGTTTGATAAATTAGATGAAATCCTAATTTATAAGGATATAGCTAATATATAGGTATCGGAATACCAAACTATAATCTGATTACAACTAAATAGCTTAAAAGTTACAATGAAGTTCCTGTAAAAAATAACATTATTAGGCTCTACATTACCCCCAAATGGTGATTATTGTCACCAATTGGCAACAAAACAGTAAAATTATGACCTATGACTTCTTCGTCATGAATCCTGGTATTTTTACTTTGATCTGCATGAATGTATTTGACTTTACTTCTCTGAAACTTTATGCTCTTATAGTTTCATCCTCTTTTATTCAATCAAAAGTGTATGAGAAATTACATGAAACTCTAGTTTACAAGGATACGGCTAATATATAGGCCTTGGACTAAATCTGATTATAACTGAATACCTAAAAAGTTGCAATAAAACCCTCTAAAAATTTAACACTTTCGACCTCTATCCTGCCGCCAAATGGCACAATAGTAAAATTGTAGCCTCTAATTTCTTCCTCTTGAATCTCTGCCTTTTTTTCTTTGATCTACATGACTATAGTTAAGGTTGCTTCTCTTAAGCTTCATGCTCATGTAGTTTTATCATGTTTTATTCAATCAAAAGTTCATGGTAAATTACATTAAATCCTAATTTACAAGGAAATAGTTAATATACATCTCGGAATACCAAACCTAAATCTGTTTATAACTGAATAGTTAAAAAGTTTCTACGAAGCTTCTATAAATTTTTCAACACTTTCGAGCTCTACCTTGCCTCCAAATAGCGGTTATCGCTATCAAATGACGATAATATGGTAAAATTATGGCATCTAACTTCTTCTTCACAAAACTCTATTATTTTTTGTTTGATCTACATGACTGTATTTGACTTTGCTTCGCTAAAACTTCTTGTTCTTGTACCATTATCCTCTTTCATTCAATCAAGAGTGTACGATAATTTACAAGAAATCTTAATTTACGAGAATACGACAAATATTCTGATCTAATTATAAGTGAATAACCAAAAATTTACAATAAAACCCTATACAAAATTCAACACTTTCAAGCTCTACCATGCTGCCAATTAGTGGCGAAACAATAAAATTATGATCTCTGATTTCTTCATGAATTTCTGAAATTTTTTGTTTGAATTGCATGACTGTATTTTACATTGCTTCTCTAAAGTTTTATGTTCTTAGAGCATTATCATTTTTTATTCAATCAAAAGTGTATGACAAATTACTTGAATCCATAACTCACAAGGATACATCTACATAATACCAAATCCCGATCTGATTATAACTAAATAGCTAATATTTACAACGAAACTCCTATACAAACTTCAATAAATTCAAGCACTACCTTGCGCCAAATTATGGCCTTCGATCTCATCTTCATGATGCTCTGGCATTTTTCTTTGATCTGCATGACTATATTTGATTTTGCTTCTTTGAAATTTCATGTTCTTGTAACTTTATCATGTTTATTTAGTCAAAAGTATATGATAAATTACATGAAACTCAAGTTTAAAAGTATACGACTAATATATAGGCATAAGAATACCAAACACTAATCTAAATATAACTGAATAGCTACAAAGTTACAGTGAAGCCCCTGTAAAAATTTCAACACTTTCGAGCTCTACCTTATAGCCTAATGGCAGCTATTGCCACCAATTGGCAGAAAAATAGTAAAATTATGGCGATTTCTTCTTCATATGTCTCGGGCATTTTTCTTTGATTTGCATGACTGTATTTGACTTTACTTCTCTAAATTTCGTGTTCTTTTAACTTTATCCTCTTTATTCAATCGTAAATGTACGATAAATTGCATGAAACCCTAATTAACAAGGATAAGGTTAATATATAGGTCTCGAAATACAAAACCCCAATCTGACTTTAACTAAATAGCTAAATAGTTATAAAAAAACCCTATAAAACTTTCAACACTTTTGAGCTCTAACTTGCTGCCAATTGGCGGCAAAATAGTAAAATTATGGCCTCTGATTTCTTCTTCATGAATCTCTAGCATTTTTTTCTTGATCAGCATGATTATATTTGACTTTACTTCTTTGAATCATCATGATTTTATAGTTTTATCCTCTTTTATTCAAACAAATGCGTATGATAAATTTAGTAAAACCCTAATTTGCAAGGATATGGCTAGTATATAGGTCTCGGAATACCAAACCCTAGTCTGATTACAACTGAATAGAAAAAGTAACAACGAAACTCCTGTATAAATTTAAACAGTTTTAGGTTTTACATTGCCACCAAATAGTGGCTATTGCCACCAATTTTTGGCAAAACAGTAAAATTATGACCTCTATTTTCTTCTTATTGAAGCGCTGATATTTTTTCATTGATTTGTATGACTGTATTTGACTTTGATTCTCAGAAACTTCATGTTCTTGTAGTTTTATCCTCCTTTATTCAATTAAAAGTGAATGATAAATTGCATGAAACCCCAATTTACAACGATACGACAAAAATATAGGCCTCAAAATACCAAACACTAATCTGATTATAACTGAATAGCTAAAAATTTTCAACGAAGCCCCTATAAATCTCAACACTTTCGAACTCTATCTTGCCGCAAAATGGCGGCAATCAATGCCAATTACAGCAAAATAGTAAAATTATGGCCTCTAATTTCTTCTTCATGAACCTCTAGCATTTTTTGCATGATCTACATGACTATATTTGACTTTGCTTCTTTAAAACATCGTGTTCATATAGCTTTATCTATTTTTATTCAATCAAAAGTAAATGATAAATTACATAAAACCCTAATTTATAAGGATACGGCTAATATATAGGTCTCAGAATGCCAAAAGCTAATCTTATTATGGCTGAATAGCTAAAAAGATATAACAAAGTCCCTATGAAACTTTCGACACTTTTGAGTTCTACCTTGCTGCCAAATGATAGCAGTTATTGCCAATTGGCAGTAAAACAGTAAAATTATTGCCTCTAATTTCTTCATCATGATGCTTTGGCACTTTTTTTTATCTGCATGACTGTATTTGACTTTACTTCTCTGATGCTTCATATTCTTGTAACTTTATCCTCCTTTATTCAATCAAAACTATAAGATAAATTATATAAAACCCTAATTTATAAGAATACTACTAATATATATGCCTCATAATACCAAACAATAATCTGATTATAAATGAATGACTAAAAAGTTACAACAAAGTCCATGTAAAAATTTAAACACTTTCGAGTTCTACTTTGCCACCAAATAACAATAAAACAGCAAAATTATGACCTCTAATTTCTTCTTCATAAATCTCTAGCATTTTTTCTTCGATCTATATAGCTGTATTGGACTTTGCTTCTCTGAAGCTTCGTATTCTTGTAGCTTTATCCTTTTTTTATTCAATCAAAAGTGTACAATAAATAAATAAAACCCTAATTTACAAGGATATGGTTAATACAAAGGTCTCGGAGCACCAAACTCTAATTTGATTATAACTCAATAGCTAAAATTTTACAACAAAACGAAGCCTCTGTAAAAATTTCAACACTTTTGAGCTTTACCTTGCTGCCAAATGGCGGCTATTGCCGTGAAGTGGCAGCAGAACAGTAAAATATGACCTCTGATTTTTTCTTCATGAATCTCTGGTATTTTTTCGTTGATTTGCATGAGTGTATTGGATTTTGCTTCTTTGAAACTTCTAGTTCTTGTAACTGTATCCTATTTTATTCAATCAAAAGTGTTCGATAAATAATATGAATCCTTAATTTACAAGGATACTACTAATATATAGGTCTTAGACTATTAAACCCGGACATGATTATAACTGAATAGCCAAAACGTTATAACAAAACTCCTCTAAAAATTTCAATACTTTCTAGCTTTACCTTGACGCCAATTGTCAACAAAATAATAAAATTTTGGCCTCTAATTTCTTCTTCCTGAATCTCTGGTAATTTTTCTTTGATCTGCATGAATGTATTTAGCTTTTCTTCTCTAAAGCTTCGTATTCATGTAGTTTTATCATCTTTTAATCAATTTTAAGTATACGATAAATTATATAAAACCCTAATTTACAAGGATAAGGATAATATATAGGCCTTGAAATAACAAACCTAATCTCATTATAATTGAATGGCCTCTAGTTTCTTCTTCATGAAGCATTGGTATTTTAGCTTTGATTTGCATGACTATATTTCACATTACTTCTCTGAAACTTTGTGTTCTTGTACCTTTATCCTTATTTATTGAATTAAAAGTGCACAATGAATATATTAAACACTAATTTTCAAGTATACATCTAATATATAGGCCTCGAAATGCGAAACCTACATATGAATATAACTGAACAGCTTAAAATTAACAACGAAGCCCCTATAAAAATTTCAACAATTTCGAGCTTTACCTTACTACCAATTGGCGGCTATTGTCGCCTAATGATGGGAGACAGTAAAATTATTGCCTATGATTTCTTCTTCATGAAGCTATGTTATTTTTTTTTGATCTGCATGACAGAATTTGATTTTTCTTCTCTTAACTGTCGTGTTCTTGTAGTTTTATCCTCGTTTATTCAATCAAAAGTGTACGATAAATTACATGAAACCTTAATTTAAAAGGATACTAATAATATATAGGTCTCGGGATATCAAACACTAATCTGATTATAATTGAATAGCTAAAAATTTATAACGAAGTCCCTGTAAGAATTTCAACACTTTCAAGCTCTACTATGTTGCTAATTGGATGTAAAATGGTATAATTATGATCTCTGATTTTTTTTTTTTTGTTCATGAATCTCTGACATTTTTTCTTTGATCTCTGATATGCTCTGTTATATTTTTTTGATCTACATGACTTTTTTGACTTTGCTTCACTGAAACTTCGAGTTCTTGCAGCTTTTTCCTATTTTATTCAATCACAAGTGAACAAAAAATTGCATGAAACACTAATTTTCAAGGATATGGCTAATATGTAGGCCTCGGAATACCAAACTCTAATATGATTATAACTTAATAGCAAAAACGTTTCCACAAAGCTCCTGTAAAAATTTCAACACTTTCGAACTCTACGTTGCCACCAAATGGTGGCTATCATCAACAATTACTGTATTTGACTTTCCTTCTCTGAAACTTTGTGTTCATGCAGCTTTATCAGTTTTTATTCAATGAAAAGTGTATGATAAATTATATAAAACCCTAATTTACAATGATACAGCTAATATATAAGTCTCAAAGTACCAAACCGTGATATGATTATAAATATATAGCTAAAAAGTTCGAACAAAGCGTCTACAAAAATTTGAAGACTTTCGAGCTCTACCGCTACCAATTGGAATCAAAACAATAAAATTTTGGCTTCTAATTTTTTCTTTTTGAATCTTAGGCATTTTTTCTTTGATTTGCATGGTTGTATTTAACTTTGCTTCTTTGAAGCATCATGTTCATGTAGTTTTGTCATCTTTTATTCAATTAAATGTGTACAATAAATTACATGAAACACTAATTTACAAAGATATGGCAAATAAATAGGCCTTGAAATACCAAACCTAAATCATATTATAACTGAGTAGCTAAAAAGTTTCAACGAAGCCCATGTAAAAATTTCAACACTTTCGAGCTCTACCTTGGAGCCAAATGTTAGCTATTGCCACTAAAAGAAGGCAAAATAGTAAAATCATGGCCTATGATTTCTTTTTCATTAAGCTTTGTTATTTTTCTTTGATCTTCATAACTATATTTAACTTTGCACATTGAAGTTTTATGTTCTTGTGACTTTATCCTCATTTACTCAATCAAAAGTGTACAATAAATAACATGAAACTATAATTTTAAGAGATATGACTAATATATAAGTCTCAGATTATCAAACCCTAATCTGATTATAATTGAATAGCTATAAATTTACAACAAAGCCCTTGTAAAAATTTTAGCACTTTCGAGCTCCACCATGCCATCAATTGGTGGCACAACAATAAAATTATGGTCTCTGATTTCTTCTTCATGAATCTCTAGCTTTTTTTGTATGATCTGCATGACCACATTTGACTTAGCTTCCCTGGAGCTTCATGTTCCTTTTGCTTTATTCTCTTTTATTCAACCAAAAGTGTACGATAAATTATATAAAACCATAATTTTTATGGATACGGCTAATATGTATAAGCCTTCAAATGCCAAACCCTAATCTTTTTATAACTATATCGCTTAAAAGTTATTTTTTCTTTGATCTGCATAACTATATTTAACTTTTCTTCTCTAAAACTTCATGTCCTTATAGTTTTATTTTCTTTTACTCAATCAAAAGTGTACGATAAATTATTTAAAATCCTAATTGATACAGATTTGGTTGATATATAGGTCTCGGAATACAAAACTGTAATATGATTACAACTGAATAGCTAAAAAGTTACAACAATGCCCCTATAAAACTTTTAACACTTTCAAGCTTTATCTTCCCACCAATTGGTTGCAAAACAGTAAAATTATTCCCTTTGATTTCTTCTTCATGATTTTTTTTGCATTTTTACTATGATCTACATGACTGTACTTGATTTTGCTTCATATAAACTTCGTGTTCTTGTAGCATTTTCCCCATCTATTCAATAAAAAGTTCAAGATAAATTATATGAAACCCTAATTTATATGGATACGGCTAATGTATAAGCCTATGAATATGATATCCTAATCTAAGTATAATTGAATCGCTAAAATGTTACAACAAATTTCCTGTAAAAATTTCAACACTTTCGAGCTCTCCCTTGCCACCAATTGGTGGCAAAGCAGCAAAATTATGTCCTCTGATTTCTTTTTCCTGAATCTCTGGCATTTTTTCTTTAATCTGCATTACCGTATTTGACTTTGCTTCTCTGACGGTTCGTGTTATTGTAACTTTATCCTCATTTATTCAATCAAAAGTCACGATAAACTACATAAAATCCTAATTTACAATGATACGGCTAATATATAGGCCTCAGAATACCAAATCTAAATCTGATTATAACTAAATAGCTAAAAAAATCAACGAAGCCCTTGTGAAAATTTCAACAGTTTTGAGCTCTATCTTGGTGCCAAATGGTGGCAATTGCCACTGAATTATGGCAAAATAGTAAAATTGTGCCTCTGATTTCTTCTTCATGAAGCTCTCTTTTTTCTTTGATTTGCATAACTATATTTGATTTTGCTTCTCCGAAGGTTCACGTTTTTGTAGTTTTATTCTTTTTTATTCAATCAAAAGTGTATGATAAATTACATAAAATCCTAATCTACAAGAATATGACAAATATGTAGGCCTTTTAATATAAAACCCAAATCTGATTATAATTGAATAGCTAAAAATTTTCAACAATGTCCCTGTAAAAAATTCTACACTTTCAAGCTCTACCATGCTACCAATTAGTGGCCAAACATTAAAATTATGATCTCTGATTTTTTCTTCATGAATCTCTTGCATTTTTTATTTAATCTTCATGACTGTATTTGACTTTATTTCTCTAAAGTTTCGTGTTTTTGTAGCATTATTCTCTTTTATTCAATCAAAAGTGTAAGACAAATTACTTGAAACCCTAATTTATAAGGATATAGTTGCGGAATACCAATTCCTAGTCTGATTATAACTGATAGCTAAAAAATAACATCAATGCTCCTGTAGAAATTTCAAAACATTCGAGAAATACCTTCCACCAAATTATGGCTTCTGATTTCATTTTCATGAAGCTATAGCATTTTTTCTTTGATCAACATGTGTATTTGACTTTTTTTCTTTAAAGTTTCGTGTTCTTATAACTTTATCACTTTTTATTCAATCAAAAGTGTACGATAAATTATATGAAACTCTAATTTACAAGGATATGACTAATATATATGCATCGGAATACCAAACACTAATCTAAATATAACTAAATAGCTAAAAAGTTATAATGAAGACCCTATAAAAATTTTCAACAATTTCAAGCTCAACCATGCCGCCAATTGGCAACACAACAATAAAATTATGGTCTCTGATTTCTTTTTCATGAATCTTTGGATTTTTTCCTTTGATTTGCATAATCGTATTTGACTTTGCTTCTCTGAAGCTTCATTTTCTTGTTGTTTTATCCTCTTTTATTCAATCAAAAGTGTACGATAAATTACATGAAACCATAATTTACAAGGTTACATCTAATATATATAAGCCTTAAAATGCCAAACCCTAATTTGTTTATAACTGAATAGCTTAAAAGTTATTTTTTTCTTTGATCTTCATGACTGTATTTAACTTTGCTTCTCTGAAACTTCGTGTTCATGTAGTTTTATCATATTTTACTCAATCAAAAGTGTATGATAAATTATATATAGGTTTCGGAATACCAAACTCTAATCTGATTATAACTGAATAGCTAAAAGTTGCAACAATGCTTCTATAAAAATTTCAACACTTTCGAGCTTTATCTTGCCGCCAATTGGTGGCAAGATAGTAAAATTATGTCTCTGATTTCTATTTCATGAATCTTTGGCTTTTTTTCTTTTATCCACATGACTGTATTTAACTTTGCTTCACTGATACTTTGTGATCTTGTAGCTTTTTCCTCTTTTATTCAATAAAAAGTGTACGATAAATTACATGAAACCTTAATTTATAAGGATACGGTTAATATATAGGCCTAAGAATACAAAACCCTAATCTAAGTAACTGAATAGCTAAAATATTACAACGAAGCTCCCATAAAAGTTTCAATACTTTCCAGCTCTACCTTGCTATCAGTTGGCAGCAAAACAGTAAATTGGTGGCCTCTGATTTCTTCTTTCTGAATCACTGTCATTTTTTCTTTGATTTTCATTATCGTATTTGACTTTGTTTCTCTGAAGCTTTATTTTATCGTACAAAACTGCATGATAAGTTACATGAAATCCTAATTTACAAAGATACAGTTAATATATAGGCCTCAGAATACCAAACCTAAATCTGATTATAACTGAATAGATAAAAAATTTCAACGAAGCCCTATAAAAATTTCGATACTTTCGAGCTTTACATTGGTGCCAAATGGTGGCAATTGCCGCTTAATGACGGCAAAATAGTAAAAGTATGGCCTCTGATTTCTACTTTATGAAGCTCTATTTTTTTTCTTTGATCTGCATGACTGTAATTGACTTTGCTTCTCTGAAACTTCGTGTTTTTACAGTTTTATCCTCTTTTATTCAATCAAATGTCTATAATAAATTACATAATATCCTAATTTATAAGATTATGGCAAAATCCTCGGAATACCAAATCCTAATCTGATTATAACTTAATAGCTAAAAATTTACAACAAAATCCCTGTGAAGAATTCAACACTTTCAAGCTCTACCACGCCGCCAATTAGCAGCAAAAAAGTAAAATTTTGATCTTTGATTTCTTCTTCAGGAATTTCTAGTATTTTTTCTTTGATCCGCATGACCGTATTTGACTTTGCTTCTATAAAGTTTCATGTTCTTGTAGCATTATCATCTTTTATTCAATTAAAATTGTATGACAAACTTACTTGAAACCCTAATTTACAAGGTTATAGCTACAGAATACCAAATCCTAATCTGATTATAAATAAATAGCTAAAAAGTTACAACGAAGCTTCTTTAGAAATTTCAACACATTCGAGCTCTACTTTGCGCCAATTATGGCCTTCGACTTCACCTTCATAAATCTCTGGCATTTTTTCTTTGATCAATATGATTGTATTTGACCTTGTTTCTCTAAAGTTTCATATTCTTATAACTTTATCATCTTTTATTCAATCAAAAGTGTATGATAAATTACATGAAACTCTAATTTACAAGGATTCGGTTAATATATTGGCATTAGAATACCAAACATTAATCTGAATAAAGCGGAATAGTTAAAAAGTTACAACAAAACCCCAGTAAAAATTTTAAAACTTTTGAGTTCTACGTTACTGCCATATAGGGGCTATTGCCACCAATTGGCAACAAAATAGTAAAGTTATGGCATGTGATTTCTTCTTCATGAATCTCAGGCATTTTTCTTTGATATGCATGACTATATTTCACTTCACATCTCTAAAGCTTCGTATTCTTCTAGTTTTATTCTCTTTATTCAATCGAAAGCGTATGATAAATTGCATAAAATCCTAATTAACAAGGATACGGTTAATATATAGGTCTCGAAATATAAAACTCTAATATGATTATAACTGAATAGCTAAATACTTATAAGGAAACCTCTATAAAAATTTCAACACTTTTGAGCTCTACCTTGCTCCCAATTGATGGCCAAACAGTAAAATTATAGGCTTTGATTTCTTTTTCATGAATCTCTAGCATTTTTCTTTGATCAGCATGACTATATTTGACTTTTCTTCTCTGGATCTTCATATTTTTGTAGTTTTATCCTATTTTATTCAATCAAATGTGTATGATAAATTTCATAAAATCCTAATTTGTAAGGATGTGGCTAATATATAGGCCTCGGAATACCAAACCCTAGTCTGATTTCAACTAAATAGATAAAAATTTACAACGAAGCTCATGTTAAAATTTCAATAGTTTTAGGTTCTACATTTTTACCAAATGGCTGTTATTGCCCCCAATTTTTGGCAAAATAGTAAAATTATGGCCTCTAATTTCTTTTTAATGAGGACTGTCATTTTTTCATTGATTTGCACAAGTGTATTTAACTTTGCTTCTCTAAAGCTTTATTTTCTTGTAGTTTCATCCTCTTTTATTCAATCAAAAGTGAACCATAAATTGCATGAAACCCTAATTTATAAGGATATCGAAACTATGTATACCTCGAAATACCAAATACTAATCTGATTATAATTGAATAGCTAAAAATTTTCAACAAAGCCCTTGTAAATCTCAACACTTTCTAACTCTATCTTGCCGCTATTAACGCTAATTGCAGCAAAAAAGTAAAATTATGGCCTCTCATTTCTTCTTCATTAAGATCTAGTGTTTCTTCTATGATCTACATTACTATATTTGACTTTGTTTCTCTGAACCTTTGTGTTCATGTAGTTTTATCCTTTTTTATTCAATCGAAAGTGTATGATAAATTACATGAAACCCTAATTTATAAGGACAAGGCTAATATATAGGACTCAGAATGGCAAAACCTAATCTTATTACAGATGAGTAGCTAAAAAGATATAACAAAGTCCCTATAAAAGTTTCAACACTTTCGAGCTCTACCTTGCTATCAAATGGTGGCAGTTGCTACCAATTGGCGGAAAAAAATAAAAATTATTGCTTCTAATTTCTTCATCGTGATGCTCTGACTGTATTAGATTTTGCTTTTCGGATGCTTCGTGTTCTTGTAATTTTATCCTCTTTTTTATTCAATCATAACTGTATTATAAATTACATGAAACCCTAATTTGAAAAAATATGGTTAATATATAGGCCTCAGAGTACCAAACAATATTTTGATTATAAATGAATGGCTAAAAAATTACAACGAAGCCATTGTTAAAATTTAAAAACTTTCGAGTTCTACCTTGCTGCCAAATGGCAGCTATTTACACCAATCTGTGACAAAACAGTAAAATTATGGCCTCTGATTTTTTCTTCATGAATCTATCATTTTTTTCTTTGATCTATATGGCTATATTGGACTTTGCTTCCTTGAAACTTCGTGCTCATATAGCTCTATCTTTTTTTATTCAATCAAAAGTGTACGATAAATTACATGAAACTCTAATTTACAAGGATAGGGCAATATATAGGTCTCAAAATACCAAATCTGAATCTGATTGTTACTCAATAGCTAAAAATCACAACGAAACCTCTGTAAAAATTTTTAACACTTTTGAGTTTTACGTTACTGCCAAAGGGTGGCTATTGCCATGAATTGGCAGCAGAACAGTAAAATTATGGGCACTGATTTTTCCTTCATGAATCTCTAGCATTTTTTCTTTGATCTGCATGACTGTATTTGACATTGCTTATTTGAAACTTCTGGTTCTTGTAGCTTTATCCTATTTTATTCAGTCAAAAGTGTTCGATAAATAACATGAATTCCTAGTTTACAAGGATACGGCTTATATAGCCTCAGGCTGCCAAATCCTAACTGATTAAAACTAAATCGCTAACAAGTTATAACGAAACCCCTGTAAAATTTTAACACTTTCTAGCGTACCTTGACGCTAATTCGCAACCAAACAGTAAATATTTGGCCTCCAATTTCTTCTTTCTGAATCTCTGGTAATTTTTCTTTGATCTGCATGACTGTATTTAACTTATCTTCTCTAAAACTTCGTGTTCATGTAGTTTTATCATCTTTTATTCAATCATAAGTATACGATAAATTATATGAAACTCTAATTTATAAAGGATACAGATAATATATAGGCTTTGAAATACCAAACCTAATCTCATTATAACTGAAGGGCCTCTAGTTTCTTCTTCATGAAGCATTTGCATTTTTGCTTTGATCTGCATGACTGTATTTGACATTGTTTTTCTATAACTTCGTGTTCTTATAGTTTTATCTTCTTTTTTTTAATCAAAAGTGTACAATAAATACATTAAACCCTAATTTTCAATGGTATGTCTAATACATAGGTCTAAGAATACGAAACCCTAATATGAATTTAACTGAATAGCTAAAAAGTAATAACGAATCCCTTGTAAAAATTTTAACACTTTCGAGTTACCTTGCCGCCAATTTGTGGCTATTGTCGCCGAATGGCGGCAAAACAACAAAATTATTGCCTTTGATTTCTTCTTCGAGAAGCTCTATTATTTTTCTTTGATTGGCATGACTAAATTTGATTTTGCTTTTCTAATGTTTCATGTTCATGTAGCTTTATCCTCATTTATTCGATCAAAAAAGTGCACGATAAATTACATAAATCCTTAATTTACAATGATACACATAATATGTTGGCCTCGAAGTACCAAACCATAATCTAATTATAATTGAATAGCTAAAAATTTACAACGAAGCCCCCATAAAAAATTTCTTTCGAACTCTAGCATGTCGCCAATTGGAGGTAAACAGTAAAATTTTGGTCTCTGATTTTTTTCATGAATCTTTGGCATTTTTTATTTTATCTTTGTTATGCTCTATTATTTTTTTTTTATCTGCATGACTGTTTTTGACTTTTCTTCACTAAAACTTCAAGTTCTTGTAACTTTTTCCTCTTTTACTCAATCAAAAGTAAACAATAAATTGCATAAAACCCTAATTTTCAAGGATTCAACTAATATGTTGGTCTCAAAATACCAAAACCTAATATGATTATAACTGAATAGCAAAAAAATTTCCACGAAACCTCGATAAAAATTTCAACACTTTCAAACTCTACCTTATTGACAAATGGCGGCTATCAACGACAATTGGTGGTAAAACTGTAAAATTATGGCCATTGATTTCTTCTTCATTAAACTCTAAATTTTTTCTTTGATCTACATGACTGTATTTGACTTCGCTTTTCCTAAACTTCATGTTCTTGTAGCTTTATCCTCTTTATTCAATCAAAAGTGTACGATAAATTATATGAAACCCTAAGTTATAAAGATATGACTAATACGGATTTGATTATAACTGTATAACTAAAAAGTTAGAACGAAGCCCCCGTAAAAAATTTAACACTTTCGAGCTCTACCATGCCGCCAATTAGTGACAAAATAGTAAAATTTTGGCCTCTGATTTCTTCTTTCTGAATCTCTGGTATTTTTTTCTTTGATATGCATGACTGTATTTAACTTTGATTCTCTGAAGCATCATGTACATGTAGTTTTATCATCTTTTATTCAATCAAAAGTGTACGATAAATTACATGAAACACTAATTTATTAGGATATGGCTAATATATAGGCATTGGAATACCAAATCTAATCATATTATAACTAAGTAGATAAAAAGTTTCAACGAAAACCCTGTAAAAATTTCAACACTTTCGAGCCCACCTTACAGCCAAATGTTGGTTATTGCGACTAAATGGCGGCGAAATAGTAAAATCATGACCTCTTATTTCTTCTTCATGAAGCTCTGTTATTTTTTCTTTGATCTGCATGACTGTATTTAACTTTGAATATTTGAAATTTGGTGTTAATGTAGTTTTTTCCTCGTTTATTCAATCAAAAGTGTACGATAAATTGCGTGAAACCATAATTTACAAGGATACGGCTAATATGTAGTACTCAGAATATCAAACCCTAATCTGATTATAATTGAATAGCTAAAAATTTACAACAAAGCCCCTTTAAATATTTTAACACTTTTGAGCTCTACCATACAACTAATTGGCGGCGCAACAATAAAATTATGGCTTTTGATTGCAATAATAAAATTATGGCTTTTGATTTCTTCTTCTTGAATCTCAAGCTTATTTTCGTTGATCTACATGACTGTATTTGACTTTGTTTCTCTGAAACTTCATGTTTTTGCTGCTTTATCCTCTTTTATTCAATCAAAAGTATACGATAAATTACATGAAATCATAATTTACAAGGATACGACTCATATATATAAGCCTTGAAATGCCAAACCCTAATTTGTTTATAACTAAATAACTCAAAAGTTATTTTTTTTTTATCTGCATGAATGTAGTTAAATTTGCTTCTCTGAATCTTCGTGTTCTTGTAGTTTTAACTTCTTTTACTCTATCAAAAGTGTACGATAAATTGTATGAAACCTTAATTTACATAGATACGGTTAATATATAGGACTTGGAGTACCAAACTCTAATTTGATTATAACTAAATAGCTAAAAAGTTGCAACAATGCCCCTATAATAATTTCAATTCTTTCAAGCTCTCTGATTTCTTCCTCCTATTTTGCCAATTGGCGGCGAAACAATAAAATTATGCCCACTGATTTCTTATTCATGAATCTCCGGCATATTTTCTTTGATCTACATGACTATATTTGACTTTGCTTCATTGAAACTTCATATTCTTTTAGCTTTTTCCTCTTTTATTCAAGAAAAAGTGTACGATAAATTTTATGAAACCCTAATTTATAGGGGCACGACTAATGTATAGGCCTAAGAATATGAAACCATAATCAAAGTATAACTGAATAGCTAAAATATTACAATGAAACTCCTGTAAAAATTTCAACACTTTCGAGCTATACTTTACTGCCAATTGGTGGCGACATAGTAAAATTATGATATCTGATTTCTTCATTCAGAATCTCTGACATTTTTTCTTTGATCTGCATTACCGTATTTGACTTTGCTTCTTTGAAGCTTCATGTTATTGTAACTTTATCCTCTTTTATTTAATAAAAAATGCTTGATAAATTACATGAAACCCTAATTTACAAAGATACTGCAAATATATAATCTTGGAATACCAAACCTATATCAATGAAGCCCTTACAAAATTTTTTAACACTTTCGAGCTCTACCTTGGTGGCAAATGGTGGTAACTGCCACTGAATGACGGCAAAACAGTAAAATTATGCCCTCTGATTTCTTATGCATGAAGCTCTGTTTTTTTAATCTGCATAACTGTATTTGATTTTGCTTCTTTGAAGTTTCGTGTTTTTTTATCTTTATCCTCATTTATTCAAACAAAAGTGGATGATAAATTACAAGAAACCTTAATTTATAAGGATATGGCTAATATATAGGTCTCAAAATACCAAACCCTAATCTGATTATAATTAAATAGCTAAAAATTTTCAACGAAGCCCCTATAAAAATTTCAACACTTTCAAGTTATACCATGCTACCATTTGTCAGCAAAGTAGTAAAATTGTAGTCTCTGATTTCTTCTTCATGAATCTCTAACATTTCTTTCTTTGATCTGCATGACCATATTTGACTTTGCTTCTTTGAGGCTTCGTGTTCTTGTTGCTTTATTCTCGTTTATTCAATTAAAAGTATGAGATAAATTACATGAAATACTAAATAAAGATACGGCTAATATATATACCCCTCGAAATACAAACCTTAATCTAATCATAACTGAATAGCTAAAAAGTTGCAATAAAGCCCCTTTAAAAATTTTAATACTTTGCTGCCAATTGGCAGCAAAATTGTAAAGTTATGGTCTCTGATTTCTTCTTCATGAATCTCTAGTTTTTTTTCTTCTTCATGAATCTCTAGTTTTTTTTCTTTGATCTGCGTAACTATATTTAGATTTTGCTTCTCTGAATCTTCGTGTTTTTATAGTTTTATCCTATTTTTTTAATCAAAAGTGTACAATAAATTATATGAAACCCTAATTTACAAGGATACGATTAATATATAGTCCTCAGAATACCAAACCCTAATCGGATTACAACTGAATAGCTAAAAAGTTACAACGAAGCCCATGTAAAATTGGCAGCAAAACAATAAAATTATGCCTTCTAATTTCTTCTTCATGAAACTCAAGATTTTTTTTCATTGATATGCATGACTATATATGATTATGCTTCACTGAAACTTTGTGTTTTTGTAGTTTTTTCCTTGTTTATTCAATTAAAGTGAATAATAAATTGCATGAAACCATAATTTACAAGGATATGGCTAATATATAGGTATCAGAATATCAAACCCTAATATGATTATAATTGAATAGCTAAATAGTTTTAATGAAAGCCTTGCAAAAATTTTAACATTTTCGACTCTACCTTACTGCCAAATTGCTACTATGAACGCCAATTGGTGGCAAAACAGTAAAATTATAGCCTCTGATTTATTCTTCCTGAATCTTTGACATTTTTTTCTTTGATTTGCCTCACCATATTTGACTTAGCTTCTTTGAACCTTCGCATTTTTGAAACTTATCCTCTTTTATTCAATCAAAAGTGTACGATAAATTATATGAAAACCTAAATTACAAGGATACGACTAATAAATAGGCATTGAAATACAAAATTCTAATATGATTATAACTGAATAGCTAAAATGTTACAACAAAGCCCTGTAAAAATTTTAGCATTTTCGAGCTCTGCCTTGCCACCTAATGTGATAAATCTACTGCGAGCACACAGTGTTAGTTGTAGCACTTTACAATCATTCCCAAAGGATCTTTATTGTTTTGCTTTTTTGTTAATCCTATTAATCTAATGAGCTAACTAAGGATTCTAAGTTGATTTCGAGTTATTCTAATTAGTATCGGATATAAAATCTACTAGTTCACAACCAAGTATTACTTCTATTATCTTTTTCCTATAATAAAAACTGATTTTGTTAGTTTTAATCTTTTAATTAAAGTGTTCTAAGAGCTATCAAGTGTCGTGCAAGTATAACTATCAAAGATACTACTTTTTATAAAAATAAATTAAATCGCTAGATAATTCTATGAAGAAGATGAAAATTCACAACTCCATACCCTAATTAAGTATAGGCTATCAAGAAACTTAATTTAAGTATAATCTATCAAAGTATTAATCTACGAGTTGTTGTATTTTAATCTTTTTATTGAAAAATCATATATTTATTATTTTATTTTTGGAAGAAAATAATAAAAAGTAATTACATGGCTGGTTCCTAGTCTCTTCTACATCCTAAACTTAAACTAAGTTAGCTACCCATCCTTCTATTTATCAAAATCTCATTTTTATTTATGAAAGCCATTGAAGATCTATACTAGAAAGCAATTAAATCTATCAAAAAATCAAATTAAATACTTCTACTCACTAAAAAGTCCTTGCAAGCAATGGAGTCACATCTGGAGCTTGGTATGGCGACCATCACCCCTTCGGCAAAATACTAATCTTTGTTGATAATTAATAGTACAAAATTGCATAAACAATCCTATATTACAAGGACTCGGCCAATATATAGGTCTCAAAGAACCAAACCCTAATCTGAGTGCAACTGGGTAACTACAAAATTACATAGAAAGCCTTGAAAAAATTCATCATATGTGGTCCCCACTGTGCCGCAAAATGGTGGCAAATGCTGCCAATTGGCAGCAAAAGAATGAACAATTGGCTTCTCTTTTCTTCTGCATAAGACTATAGTCTTTTCCTATTGATCAGAATAACTGTAATATACTTTGGTTTTCTGCAGCTCATGATCTTATTACTTTATTCACTTTTAGTTCTTTTCTGGACTTGGTTTTCTATTCTGTCTCTGAGTTCAAGCCATCTCCTTGTAGGGATAGGTCTAATAAAAGACACACTAAAAATATCTGAGTAGTATTATTTATATACAAAAATAGATAATATGAAGGTTACAAATATGTAATATATGACACTCATTACACCTCCACACCTATCATTTGCTAGTCATCGAGCAAAACCTAGATCTAAAAAGAAAATGAAAAATTCTAACTCACTTTCGCAAGAATCACGACTGCACTTGGCATATGCAACAAGCCGTTAAACTCCTTGGTTATCCTAATGGACGAATTATGTCTCGTGAGGGTTTGCAATGAATATACCTACAAAATTCGTGAAGAAGGTAAATTGAGGAATAAAGAAAAAAAATAAGGATAACAAAAAATTAAGAAAAAAATATTTTATACAAAAAAAGAAATTTTTTTTATTTCCTACAATTAATCTCACTAACATACAAACTCAAGAACGCATTTAGATAATTAGTTTTCAAGTCATTTATCATATCAAATATAACTATCATTTTAATCAAAAAATCAAAACCTATCTTTCAATACCCACTAATAAATAATTCATTGGCTCCTATACATGTAAGTGCACTTGTGATAGTCTACTTCGGCTTTTAACTCAAAGTCTATCTCATGATTCATATTTCTTTCTTAACAATTTTTAACTTTTCTCTTTTTTTCATTTTTTGAAATATTTCACCTTTCATACGAAGATTCACACTTGTTTAGATGTAAATACCCGATTACTAGGATCATACTCTAAATAATTCACCTTTCATGTGAAAATTCATGCTTATTTAGGTGCAAATACCCGATTACTCAGATCATACTTTGAATTTTTGTTCATTTCTAAAGAATCATTGCGTTGAATAACATGCTCACCTCTTTAGTCTTTTTTTAAGGATCATTGCCATAAATACCAGGCTCACCTCTTTATTCTTTTTTTTCATGTTTAGAGAGGAAGACTACTAAATCGTTAGCATCTTTGTCCTTAATCTATTAAAGTATTGTGAAGTGCAAAAAAAAACTTTTATACTTACATCAAAATTACTATTAGTGGTATTAATTTTGTATTTTATTCTTTTTCATAGAGTTCAAAGTGTATTATCCAATCTACTCTCATATAAAAATTCAATCTAAATTTATTCTTTTATTTATAATTAGGTTGATTTATTGAAGATATATATTTTTTGTTTTTTAAACTTTTTAAGATTTTTTTCTTTGTTTTTTCGTTCTTTTTTTTAGTTATCCTAAAAACTATCAAAAGTGTAAAATAAATAAACTCAAAAATCTTGAAATAAAATAAAAACCCTTGAAAAACATAAAAAATTTACTAACCCACTGCCACACACCTAAACTTGTGTATGCCCTCATACACAAATCATTGGTGTTGTCCTCTCTGTCTCCTAATCGATTCTTCAGGTGCACGACATGCACGTGCAGTGGAATTCCTTCCATAGTTAATTTGTTTCAATCGATGCCATATTTTTCCAAGACCATGCCAGACAACATCTATTAGTTCATTGGGATTCGCTTGCAAGTCTTGGTTAAAGAAAGCATCATCCTCCCCTCTTGTATTAAATCGGTGGCTTATATATTTTCTTCAACCATGCTTTTGTTCCAATCCTCTGAAATAGTAGCGTGATATGTCACCGATATGTGCTCCACGTCCATGAGGATGCATATACATCAAATTCTGCATCAAACATAAAACTACGACACAATTGTATATTAGACATGGTGGAGATAAATTAGTCCTCGACGACATCTTGGCATCTATAATGGTATCAATTAATTGTATGCACATACAAAAATTAGTATCCTGACGCATGATGCAATCAACAATATGTAATGTGGGTGCGTAAAATAAAGATATGTGTGTAATTCCCATTACATTGGTGTTGATCTAGCGGTAAGTCGCATGTATATTATGATAAAGTGTCTTGCTGTTGATCCCTTTATCATGTATCAATGTGCAATTGGAACCCATTTGTATAAGATATTCTTCAATCGCATACGGGATTTGATTCTCGGAGTGAAGAAAGATACCAATGGATGCAGAGATGGTTGCTGCATACACATCATGAATTTCTTCATGCCAACAGAGTTTAATTGTTTTGCAGTTCTCCAAAATATCGGATTTTGCAAAACTCGCATAAAATTCTTCAACCAACTTGGGATGTAAAATGATGTGGGTGTGCACAACAAGTAATTCTAACGCAAAGTGCCTATGGTGGACATTAAATACAGCGAAAAAGTAGTGAAAATCTTACTAAAGTGTTTCTCACAAACAAATCGTGTCATTTGACTATTTTAGAGACCAAAAAATAATATTTTGAAAGTAATAATAAATATAATATCTTAGAAATGCACCTCCCCTGAAGTTTTAGGGGGATAAGACAATCTTTTGCCACTAATTGGCGGTTAATACCGCTGATTAGCAGTTTGGGTGATAAATCTTGTGCATGGCTTCTTGCAGAATGAAGCTATGGTGGAGGGGAGTCCTTTCGATACGTTTGGATTAAACTTTGACAGAGACCTGCTGCCAATTTGAGAGGGTAAGGAGAGAGAAAATTGGGGGTTTTGGGGAAGATGAGGAAAGATGGGGGTGGTTAGGGGCTGGTTTGGGAATTTATAGGGGATGCAAATTGTGACCAGCTCCTCTCCTTTCCTAAATTTTGCTTTTCAGCCCTCGACTTCTCATTCTATCATGTATCATGTTCGCGATACATAATATACACTATAATATATAGATGAATATAAGCCTCTATGCATAAATTGGGTCTGAAGTATCATGACCTTTGCATTATCACTTTCTCAAGTCTCTGAAAATGGTTTTAATCTTTGACCAATTGTTTTAAATAAATTACAGTTTTTAGGATTCTCAAGATCAATAGCACCATGATGGTGCACAGCCCGTACTACGTAAGATCCATTCCATCGTGACCTCAATTTTTCTGGGAATAAATGCAGCCTCAAATTATATAGAAAAACTTTTTGACGTGGTGCAAAAAACTTTCAAATAATCGCATTCTCATAAAACACTTTAGTCTCTTTTTTTTATTAATCTTAGGATTCTCATATGCATCCCTTCTAATCTTATCTAGCTCATTAAGCCATAGCCTCCGCTGCTCACTAGCTTTTTGAGCTCAAAGTTAAGGAACTTAGTGGTCCATAAAACTTTATGCTCAAACTTCACCGGTAAATCACACGCTTTTCCAAGCATCAAACGATAGAGAGACATGCCTAGATTGGTCTTGTAAATGGTATGGTAAGCTCATAATGCATCTGCTAGTTTACATGACCAATCTTTTCTATTGTGTTGCACAATCTTCTCCAATATCAGTTTTATTTGGTGATTGAAAACGTCCACTTACCCACTAGTTTGTAGATGATATAATGTAGCTAACTTGTGGGTAATGGAATACTTCCACATGAGCGCATCAAATGATCGGTTAGTAAAATAGGTACTGTTATCACTAATGATAGCTCGAGGAATACCAAATTGAGAAAAGATATTCTGTTTCAACAACTTAACAACAACTTTATTGTCATTCGATTTTGTGGCAATTATCTCTACCCATTTGGAAATATAATCACAGCGACAAATATGTATTGGTTTCCATATGAGTTGGGTAACGGTCACTATACCTCGAATATCTCGACCTCAAGGATAGGTTGCAGAGGCATCATATTTCACCATGAAATTTTGCCTACAAATTGATATCATGTGTATGTTTTGCAATATTTTACAGGGTCTTTGAAAAGAGTTAGCCAATAAAAACCACTCTGCAATACTTTTTAGCTACTTTTCTTGGACTAAAGTGTCCTCCACAAGTAAGATCATTACAAAATAAGAGGACACTTTGCATCTCATGATCAGGTATGCATCAACATATGATCTGGTTTGGACAACATTTGAATAGATATGACTCATCCAAAAAATTTTTTTTACTTGGGACAAGAATAAATATCGGTCCTGCATGGACCAGTGGGATGGAATATCTTTAGTCATAGATTGTTTACAATGTTAGCAAACTATGGTTCACGCATTAATGCGAACAATTGCTCATCAGAAAATGATTCATTTATGGGGTAAGATTTATTTGGAGCATTGGGGAGATGAGACAAGTGATCTGCTACTAGATTATCAGTGCCTTTCGTGTCTAAAATCTCAAGATCAAACTCTTGTAACAAGAGAACAGGGGTGAGTATCAGTTGGTTCGGTTCAATTTTGGGTAGAAAATACCCCACCAAAAACCGAACAGACCGAACTTCACCAATAACCGAAACCCGAGCCAAAAGTTCGATTTGGTTTGTTTCAATCGGTTTTCGGTTTTCTGGGCTGCGGCCCAGAAACCCACTTGAGTTAAAAAAAATGGGCTTTCTAAGTTAACTAAAAGATTCGGGTTACATGTCGGGTTGAATTATGGGTTATTAGGTCAGTTAGAGTTAGTGTTCAGTTTTTTCGGTCAGTTTCGATTGGCAATTATGCCACCGAAGCCCGATCTGAAGGCTGAGTTGAAGTTCGGTTTTGTATTTGATCCGACCCGATAACTGAATTAACTTAACCGATCGTTTTGGGTTGGGTCGGTTGAGCGGTCTTTTTGGTTAATTCGAAAATCTGCTCACCCCTACAAGAGGATCCATCGAATGAGTCTTGCTTTTGTATCTTTCTTGGTCAACAAATATTTCAAAGCAATATGATCAGTGTATACTATAATTCATGATCCAATAAAGTAGGAACAAAACTTTTCATGTGTAAAGATGACTGCCAGAAACTCTTTCTTTGTTGTAGAATAGTTCAACTGGGCATTATTGAGTATCCTACTTGCATAGTAAATCACATGTGGCTGCTTATTAATACGTTATCTAAAGACGACATTGATAGCATAATCATATGCATCACACATAAGCTCAAAGGGTAGGCTCTAGCATGGCGCATGAATGATAGGAGTGGTAGGAAATGCCTTTTCGAGCTGCTCAAATGTTCTAAGATGATCGGGTGTGATATTGAATGGCACATCCTTGGCTAGTAGATGTGTCAATGGCCATGCAATTTTGCTATAGTCTTTGATAAATTTTTCTAGAGAATCCAGCATGGCCAAGGAATGATTGTATATCTTTCACTAATAATGGAGGTGAAAGATTTATGATGAGGTCCACCTTGACTTTGTCAACGTCGATATCATCCTTCGAGATGACATACCCTACCACTATGTCATTTTTGACCATGAAATGGCAATGTTTCCAATTAAATATCAAGTGTTTCGCATGACAGCGTGTGAGAACTAACTCTAACTGATGTAGTCACTCTTGAAATGAATTTTCGAAGATGGAAAAGTCATCTATGAAGATTTTGAGAAATCATTCAAGCATGTGAAAGAAAATACTGACCATGCACCTTTAAAATGTGGTGGGTGCATTGCATAATCCAAAGGGCATGCATCTATATGAAAAAGTGCCAAATGGGCATGCAAATGTGGTCTTTTCTTTATTCTCTGGAGCAATAAAAATTTGGTTGTAGCCAGAGTATCCATCTAAGAAACAATAGTACTCATGTCCAGCCAACCGTTCCAACATCTGATCAATAAAAGGTAAGGGGAAGTGGTCCTTTCTAGTTGTAGTATTCAGCTTCCTATAATTGATATAGACTTGCCATCCCATCTGCAAGCGCATCAGGATAAGCTCATTTGTATCATTCTTGACTACAATGATTTTGGACATCTTAGGCACTACTTGAACCAGGCTCACCCATTCTATCAAAGATAGAATAGATGATCCCATTATCAAGGTACTTAAAAATATCCTTCCTCATAGCTTATTTCATTAACGGATTTAACCTATACTGAAAATCTCTTGTAGGTCATGCATTGTCCAATAAATGAATTCTATACTGCACTGTAGATGGACTAATCCCCATTATTCAGCCATACTCCAGCCTAGGGTTTTCCTATGTGCTTTCAACATTGATATGAGTACTTCCTCCTGAGCTTCAGTCAAATATGCAAAAATAATGACTGGTAGTGTGTCGTGTTCACCCAAGAAAGCATACTTGTAATGACTCAGAAGAGTCTTTATCTCAAGCTCACGTGAATACTCAATAGATGGTTATAACTAAACTCGTGATTCAGCCATCAATAGCTCAGGTGGAAGTTCCCATCTAGTGGAAAATACATAATTAGATGACTCATCGAGCGTGTCCAAGAATAAGCTCTCATCAACTAAACCATCCAGTTCATCAAAGAATTCCTCCTCTTGGTGCTCACTGGACAACCTTGGATCATATTAACCTTCAAGGGCTCGTCATGTGGATCACATGGTTGGCGCCCTAGAATGAATATATTCAGGGCAAGTGTCATGTTTCCATAGGAAATTCTCATCGATCCACTCTAACAATTAATAACAATATTAGAAGTGGCTAGGAATGGACATCCCAAAATAACTTGGATATACTGTTATGGGTCCACCACAAGTTAAGTCTCGAGAATTATGAAATTGACTGAAAAAATAAACTATCCAATCTTAATCAAAACATTCTCAATCTCTCCCATAGGCTTCTTCACAGACCTATCGGTTAGCTATAACCTAATCCTTGTAGGTCTCAACTCTACGAGTCCTAACTACTAGTATATTGGATAAGAAAATAAGTTGACACTTGCTCCTAAATCTAGTAGAGCCCTTTCAATCACTGTAGTTCCTATGGTGCATGAGACAGTAGCTAACTGAGAGAGGATGATAGAGATGTGAATAGCTAGAAAGACTTTCTTTGGAATATTTGTTGTTCTCTTCTCGTGCATAAATTCTTTAAGAATTTTACATAAGCAGGTACTTTCTAGATTGCATCAAGAAGAGGAACATTGACCTTAACTTGCTTGAATAACTCAAGGATGTGCTCAACCTGATTCAGAGTATGGTCGATAGAAGGATTAGATACAGAGTAGTCCGACTCCTATGTCGTGCTAGTGGGTGGATTGGGAGATGATCGTGATGATGATGATAGTGAATTATGAGGTGATGATGGAATCAAGGAATCAAGGAGTGTAGCCTATCATGCACTAGGAGTGGAATTAAGTGGTATGGCTATATGATTGACAACCAGCTTACTAGAGAGCAAGGCGTGTGAATGACATTAACTTAGTTGACATGCGACTGATTGGAGTTAGATGAACTGGCATTAGAGTTTGTTAGGAGTTAACTTGGGAAAGTACCCTTACCACGTTCACTCATTTGACTCGCTAATTGTCCAACACACTGTTCTAAATTCTTAATAGCTTGAGAGTTCACGAGCAGATGTTGATCTATTCATTGAATAAAATCAGTTGATACTTTTATAAGATTTTGCATTTGTGTGTCAAGGTTGGACGAAGACTTGAGAATATTTTCAACACTCTTCTCAAGTGACTGTAGTCACTTTTCTTGATTATATTAGACCCCTGTTGTGGATGTGATTGATTGTGTGTAGGTGATCTATTCTAGTTGTTCCCTTGATTTGAAGTGTTTGGGTGTTGATAAGTGCCCACATTTGATCTTGGAAACTAATCATTGGCTGGAGGCTGTATGTTAGGGTTGGGGACTCCCTGATATTGCCTCTGATCTCAAGAAAGATTTGGATAGTTCCTCCAACTAGGATTATATGTAGGAACGTATGGATTATACATGGGTCTTGGATATAAGGCATTCACCTGCTCAAGTGTCGGACCTGTGGGATTCACTAAAAATGGACACTCCTCCATGACGTGATTTGGAGTTCTACAATTTAAACATGTGGGACCTTGTATTTGATTGACTTCACACATTGGTGGAGCACTAGGAGTCTCCAACAGATCTCGAAATACCAAACCCTAATCTTATTATAACTAAATAGCTAAAAAATTACAACAATGTCACTATAAAAAATTTAATACATTCAAGCTCTACCTTGCAGCCAAATGGCGGCTATTACCAAGAATTAACAGCAAAACAGTAAAATTTTGGCCTCTAAATTCTTCTTCAGTAAACTCTAGCATTTTTACTTTGATCTATATTAATGTATTTGACTTTGT
The DNA here is from genome assembly GCA_036321105.1 of Dracaena cambodiana. Taxonomy (NCBI): domain Eukaryota; kingdom Viridiplantae; phylum Streptophyta; class Magnoliopsida; order Asparagales; family Asparagaceae; genus Dracaena; species Dracaena cambodiana. The sequence continues at coordinate 30,297,019 of JAYEPQ010000012.1, read as the reverse complement.
TTCTCTAAAGCTTTGTGTTCATATAGCTTTAACCTCTTTTATTTAATCAAAAGTGTATGATAAATTGTGTGAGGCCCTAATTTACAAGGATATGGCTAATATATATACGTCAAACTACCAAACCCTGATTTGGTTATAACTGAATAGCTTGAAAGTTACAACGAAGCCCCTGCAAAAATTTCAACACTTTTGAAGCTCTAGCTTGCTGCCATTTGGTGGCAAAACATTACAATTATGCCCTTTAATTTCTTCTTCATAAAGCTCTGGTATTTTTTTCTTTGATCTGCATGGCTGTACTTGACTTTGCTTCCTTGAAGCTTCATGTTCTAGTAGATTTAGCCTCTTTTATTCAATCAAAAGTGTAAGATAAATTGAATGAAACTCTAATTTATTGATTGTAATTTATAAGGATATGGCTAATAAATAGGTCTTGGAATACCAAACATTAATCGGATTATAACTTAATAGCAAAAAAAAAATTAGCGAACCTCCTATAAAAAATTCAACACTTTCGAGCTCTATTGTGCAGCCAAATGGCTGCTATTATCACCAATTGGCTGCAAAATAATAAAATTATAGCCTCTAATTTCTTCTTTAAGAAGCTCTATCATTTTTTCTTTGATCTACATGACTATAGATAACTTTGCTTCTCTGATACTTAATGTTATTGTAGCAAAATCCTCTTTTATTCAATCAAAAGTATACGATAAATTATATGAAACTCGAATTTACAGGGTTAGCCGCTAATATACAGGCCTCGGATTATCAAATCCTAATCTGATTATAACTAAATAAATAAAAAGTTTCAATGAAAACCCTCTAAAATTCTTAACACTTGCGAACTCTACCTTGCCGCCAAATGGCGGCTATCGTCGCTAAATGGTGGCAAAACAGTAAAATTATGAGCTCTGATTTCTTTTTTAGTAAGCTCTAGCATTTTTTTCTTTAATTTACGTTACTGTATTTGACTTTCTTCTCTAAAGCTTTGGGTTCTTGTAGATTTATCCTCTTTTATTTAATCAAAAGCATACAATATATTATATAAAATCCGAATTTACAAGGATACGGCAAATATATAGTTCTCAAAATACCAAACACTAATATGGTTATAACTAAATAGTTAAAAAGTTATAATGAAACCCCTGTAAAAATTTAAACAATTTCGAGCTCTACCTTGCTGCCAATTGGTGGCAAAACAGTAAAATTAGGGCCTCTGATTTCTTCTTCATTAATCTCTAGCATTTTTTTTATATTAATGACTGTATTTGACTTTGCTTCTCTGAAGCTTCGAGTTCTTGTAACTTTATCCTCTTTTATTCAATCAAAAGTACACTATAAATAATATGAAACCCTAATTAACAAGGATACAACTAACATATCGGCCTCGAAATACCAAACCTTAATATTATTATAACTAAATAGCTAAATTTTTACAACGAATTTCCTGTAAAAATTTCAACACATTCGAGCTCTACCTTGACGCCAAATGGTGGCTACTTCAGCCAATTGGTGGAAAACATTAAAATTATGGCTTTTAATTTCTTCTTCATTAAGATCTAATATTTTTCTTTGATTAGCATGACTATATTAGACTTTGCTTCTCTGAAACTTCGTGTTCATATTTTATTCAATCAAAAGTGTACGATAAATTATATGAAATCCTAATTAACATAGATACGGTTAATATATAGGCCTCAGAATACCAAGCCCTAATCTGATTATAACTGAATAGCTAAAAAGTTACAACGAAGCCCTTAAAAAAATTTCAACACTTTCGAACTCTACCATGCCACCTAATGGTGTCTATCACAGCCAATTGGTAGCAAAATGATAAAATTATAGCTCTAATTTATTCTTCATGAAGCTCTGGTATTTTTTTCTTTGATCTGCATGATTGTATTTGACTTTGCTTTACTGGGACTTCGTGTTCTTGTAGCTTTATCATTTTTTATTCAATTAAAAATTATATAATAAATTGCATGAAACCCTAATTTAAAAGGATATGATTAATATATAGGCCTCGAAATACCAAACTCTAATCTAGTTATAATTGAGTAGCTAAAAAGTTACAATGAAGCCCCTATATACATTTCAAAACTTTCGAGCTCTACCTTATCACCTAATGGCAGCTATTGCCACCTATTGGTGGCAAACTTTAAAATTATGACCTCAGATTTCTTGTCCATAAAGCTCTTGCTTTTTTCTTTGATCTGCATGACTGTATTTGTATTTACTTCACTGGAGTTTCGTGTTCTTGTAGCATTATCCTCTTTTATTTAATCAAAAGTGTACGATAAGTTGCACGAAAACATTATTACAAGGATCCGGCTAACATATAAGTCTCAGAATAGCAAACCCTAATCTGATTATAATTATGTAGCTAAAAGTTATAAGAACCCTCTACAAACATTTCAACACTTTCAAACTCTACCTTGTCTCCAAATGGAAGTTATTGCCGTCAATTGGCAGCAAAACTGTAAAATTATGGTCTCAGATTTCTTTTTAATGAAGCTCTCGTATTTTTTCATTAATATGCATGACTGTATTTGACTTTGCTTCTTTGAAACTTCATGTTCTAGTAGCATTATCCTCTTTTATTTAATCAAATGTATATTATAAATTAAATGAAACCCTCATTTATAAAGATTCGGCTAATATATATGCCTCAAAATACCTAACACTAATCTGATTATAACTAAATAACTAAAAAGTTACAATGATGATCTTATAAAATTTCAACACTTTTGAGCTCTACCTTGTAACCAAATGGCCGTTAATACCGCCAATTGGTGGCAAAAGAGTAATATTATGGCCTCTAGTTTCTCCTTCAAGAATCTCTAGTATTTTTTTCTGATTTGCATAACTGTATATGACTTTGCTTCTCTAAAGTTTCGTGTTCTTGTAGCTTTTGTCTCTTTTATTCAATCAAAATAGTACGATAAATTGCATGAAACCCAAATTTATAAGGATATGATAAATATATAGGCCTCTGAATAAAAAGCCATAATCTAATTATAACTGAATAACTAAAAAATTCAAAGAAGCCCATTTAAAAAATTCAACACTTTCAAACTCTGACTTGCTGCCAAATGGCAGCTATCATAGTCAATTGACAATAAAATAATAAAATTATGGCCCCTAATTTCTTTTTTATGAAGCTCTAGCATTTTCTCTTATATCTACATGACTGTATTTGATTATACTTCTCTGAAACTTTGTGTTCTTTCAGTTTATGCTCATTTATTCAATCAAAATTACACAATAAATTACATGAAACTCTAATTTACAAAGATACAGCTAATATATAGGCCTCGGACCCTAATCTTATTATAACTGAATAGCAAAAAATTTACAACTATGTCAAAATAAAAATTTCAACAGTTTCAAGCTCTTCAATGCTGCCAAATAGTGGCAATTGCAGTGAATTGGCAGTAAAACAGTAATATTATGGCATCTGATTTCTTCTTTATTAAGCTCTAGAATCATTTTTTTAATCTGCATAACTGTATTTGACTTTGCATAAAATTATGGCATCTGATTTCTTCTTCATTAAACTCTAGAATTATTTCTTTAATCTACATGATTGTATTGACTTTGCTTCTCTTAAGCTTCATGTTCTTATAGCTTTAACCTCCTTTATTTAATCAAAAGTGTACGATAAATTGCATGAAACCCTAATTTATAAGGATACGGGATATATATTGGACTTAGACTACCAAATCCTATCCGATTATAACTGAGTAGCCTAAAAATTACAACGAAGCCCTTGCAAAAATTTCAACACTTTTGAGCTCTACCTTAGCGCCATTTAGCGGCAAAACATTAAAATTGTGCCCTTAAATTTCTTCTACATGAAGCTTTAGTATTTTTTTGATCTGCAAGATTGTACTTGACTTTGCTTCTTTGAACCCTTGTGTTCTTATAGATTTGGCCTCTTTTATTCAATCAAAAGTGCAAGATAAATTGCATGAAACCCTAATTTATTGACTGTTATTTATAAGGATATGACAAATATATAGGCCTTGGAAGACCAAACCATAATCTGATTATAACCTAATAGCTAAAAAGTTATAACATAGCTTTTGTAAAAAAATTCAATGCTTCCGAGCTCCACCTTGCTGCCAAATGGCGGCTATTATCGCCAATTAAAGGCAAAACAGTAAAATTATAGGCTCTAATTTCTTCTTCAAGAAGCTATAACATTTTTTTTTTATCTACATGACTGTATATAACTTTGCTTCTCTGATGCTTCTTGTTCTTGTAGAATAATCCTCTTTTATTCAATCAAAAGTATATAAAAATTATATAAAACCCGAATTTACAGGGTTAGCCCCTAATATATAGGTCTCGAAATACCAAACCCTAATATAATTATAACTGAATAGCTAAAAAGTTTCAACAAAGCCCATGTAAATTTTTTTTAACACTTTCGAGCTCTACCTTACCGCCAAATGGCAGCTATTGCTGCTAAATGGCAGCAAAACAGTAAAATTATTGCCTTTGATTTCTTGTTCATTAAGCTCTGGCATTTTTTTCTTTTATCTGCATAACTGTATTTGACTTTGCTTCTCTGAATCTTCAAATTCTTGTAGCTCTATCCTCTTTTATGTAATGAGAATCGAATGATAAATTACATAAAGCCCTAATTTATAAGGATATAGCTAATGTATAGGTTTCGGAATGGCAAACACTAATCTGGTTATAACTAAATAGTTAAAAAGTTATAACAAAACCATTGTAAAATTTTAAACGGTCTTGAGCCCTACCTTGCCACCAAATTGCGGCTATTAACATCAATTGGCGACAAAACAGTAAAATTAGGGCCTCTGATTTCTTCTTTATAAATTTCTAGTATTTTCTTTGATCTACATGACTGTATTTGACTTTGCTTCTCTGAAGCTTCGTGTACTTGTAGTTTTATCCTCTATTATTCAATCAAAAGTGCACTATAAATAACATGAGACCCTAATTAACAAAATACAACTAATATATAGGTCTCGGAATACCAAACCTTAATATTATTATAACTAAATAGCTATAATTTTACAACAAAGTCCGTACAAAACATCAACGTATTTGAGTTTCACCTTAATGCTAAATGGCAGCTATTGCCGACAATTGGTGGCAAAACAATAAAATTATGTCCTCTAACTTCGAGTTCTGGTTATATTCAATCAAAAGTGTCTGATAAATTATTTGAAACACTATATTACATGAATATGGTTAATATATAGGTCTCAAAATACCAAACCCTAATCAGATTATAACTGAATATCTAAAAAGTTACAACGAAGCCCCTATAAAAATTTCAACACTTTCGAACTTTATCATGCCGCCTAATGGCAGCTAACACTGCCAATTGGTAGAAAACTGTAAAGTTATAGCTCTAATTTCTTCCTTATGAAGTTTCGGTATTTTTTCTTTGATCTGCATGACTATATTTGACTTTACTTTGCTGGGGCTTCATGTTCTTGTAGCTTTATTCTCTTTTATTCAATCAAAAGTGTGCGATAAATTATATGAAACCCTAATTTACTAGGATACAACTAATATATAGGTCTCAGAGTACCAAACCTTAATATGATTATATTTGAGTTACTAAAATGTTACAATGAAGCCCTATATTTGAGTAACTAAAATGTTACAATGAAGCCCTTTATATTTGAGTAACACTTTTAAGCTCTATCTTGTCAACCAATGGTGGCTATTGCCACCAATTGGTAGCAAAACTATAAAATTGTAGTTATGATTTCTTCTTCAAAAAGCTATTTTTTCTTTGATCTGCATGGCTATATTTGACTTTCCTTCATTGGAGCTTCGTGTTCTAGTAGTATTATCCTCTTTTATTTAATCAAAAGTGTATAATAAATTGCATGAAACCTTAATTACAAGAATATGGCTAATATATAAGCCTCGGAATACCAAACACTAATCTAATTATAATTGAGTAGTTTAAAGGTTACAAGAAGCCCCTGTAAACAATTCAACACTTTCAAGCTTTGCCTTGTCACTAAATGGCGGCTATTGCAGCCAATTAGTGGTAAAAATGTAAAATTATGGCCTAAAATTTCTTTTTCATGAAGCTCTCGCATTATTTCTTTAATATGCATGATTGTATTTTACTTTGCTTCTCTGGAGCTTCATACTCTTGTAGAATTATCCTCTTTTATTTAATCAAATGTGTACGATAAATTACATAAAACACTAATTTGCAAGTATAAGACTAATATATAGGCCTCGGAACACCTAACACTAATCTAGTTATAACTGAATAGCTAAAAAGTTTCAATGAGGCCCATATAAAATTTCAAAGCTTTCGTGCTCTACCTTGCAACCAAATGGCCGCTAATGAAGCTAGTTGGTGGCAAAACAGTAGTATTATGGCCTCTAATTTATTCTTCAAGAATCACTGATATTTTTTTATTTGCATGACTGTATTTGACTTGGCTTCTCTGAAACTTCGTGTTCATATAGCTTTATCCTCTATTATTCAATCAAAAATGTATGATAAATTATATTAAAGCCTAATTTACAAGGATACGACTAATATGTAGGCATCAGAATACGAAACCCTAATCTTATTATAACTGCGTAAGGAAAAAGTTGCAACGAAGACTTATTAAAAATTACAACAATTTTTTGCTCTACCTTTTCACCAAATAGCAGTTATTGCCTCCAATTGGCAGCAAAACATTAAATTTATGGCCTCTGATTTCTTATTCATGAATCTCGCGCATTTTTTCTTTGATCTATATGACAGTATTTGACTTTACTTCTCTGAAGTTTCGTGTTCCTGTAGTTTTATCCTCTTTTATTCAACCAAATGCATACAATAATTTACATGAAACCCTAATTAATAAGGATACGACTAATATATAGGTCTCAAAATACCAAACCATAATCTAATTACATCAAAATAGCTAAAAAGATACAATGAAGCTTCGTATTCTTGTACCTTTATCCCCTTTTATTCAATAAAGAGTGTACTATAAATTACATGAAATCATAATTTATAAGGATACAACTAATATATAGACCTCAGAATACGAAACTCGAATATGATCATAACTGAATAGTCAAAAAGTTGCGTAGAAGCCCCTGTAAAAATTTCAATACTTTCGAGCTCTACCTTGCTGATAAGTGCCATATATTGCATATTTGTAGCCTTCATATTACCTATTTTTGTATATAAATAATGCTACTTGGGTATTTTTAGAATGTTTTTCAGGGAATCTGATTTATACAAGAAGATGGCATGAAATCAGAGTTCGAGTAGGAAATCAAAGTCCGAAAAATTGCTAAAATGGGCAAAACTACAAGATTAAATTACTGCAGGGAGTCAAAGTCAAATACAGTCAATCAAATCAAGTCTACAAGACAAGAGACTCACTCAGAAGAAAGTCCAGATCCGAATTCTCTATGTAAGCCGCCAAATGGCAGTTTTACCCACCAAATAGCGGCCACACAGTGGTCGTTCCAGAGGATATTTCTTCGAGGGCTTAACTGTAATTTTTTTAGTTTTGTGGTTCTGCTAGAATTAGGGTTTGATTTTCGAGGCCTATATATTGGTCGTGCTTGTATTTTGAGGGGAGTCTGAACTTTTGTACTTGTTTTTAAATCAATAAAATTTAGGGTTTTTGCTAAGGGAGTGGCGGCCACAACACCGTACTTCAAAGGTAAACCATTATTCTGAAATTTTTTACTTGCTTTCTAGATAAATTTAATCGCTTTCTAGTTTAGATTTTATTGCTTTCTAGATTAGGATTTGTCATATTCATGAATAAAAATTTGATCTTGCTTATTAGTTTAGCTCTAGGATGTAGATGAACCTAAGATCCGCCATGTAATTTCTCTCTAGTATTCTTCTTAAATAAAATTAATAAAGACATGATTTTTCAATATAAAAATTAAATTACAAGAACTCAAAGATTAGGACTTTGATAGGTTATACTTGAATTAGGTTTCTTGATAACCTATGCTTAGTTAGGATTTGGGGTTGCTGGTTTTATCTTTTTCTTTGAATTATCTAAAGATTTAGTTTGTTTTTATAAGAAGTAGCATTTTTGATGAGCTATACTTGTACAACACTTGATAGCTCATATTTAGGGCACTTTAAGTAAAAATTAAACTAAAAAGATCGAATTTTTATGATAGAAGAAAATAATAGAAGTAAGAACATAGTTGGAAATTAGTGGATTCTAGATCTTAGGCTATTTAGATTGATTCAAGTTCAAACTAGAATTTTTGGTTAGTCCGTTAGACTAAGGAAAGAGTAAGGAATGCAAGATCACCTTAGATCCCTATGAGACAACCTGTAAAGCGCTACAATGATAGTGTGCGTTGCAGTAAATATATCACATCAAGTTTTTGGCGCCGTTGCCGGGGACCGACGGTGTTTTTCTTGGTTTTTCTAGCATTTTACAGGTTAACAGTGTGTAAGAGTGTGCAGGAAATGGAAATTGCAGATACAAGAAGATTTAAAGGATTGGAAGTGCCTCTGGACCAAGTGGAAAAAAAGCAGAATGTCAAATTCGCTAGTTTAACCGTTGTTCAGTGGCTAGAACCGCTATTTAGCAGCTCACAATGTACATTCTAAACCCAAATTTTCTCTGTTTCTGTAGTTTTTTTCATGGTTCTGTAGAAAAATTAAAAAAATAATAAAAAAATTAGGAACAGTAGAAATCACATTTTTATTTGATCATATCTATTCCACCGTTTTATCTCTCCACCACACACCACTTCTTGCATTAGTTTAGGAAGTTCACGCATACACTCATGGTCGCTGGTTCATGCCATATTGGACCTGTGATCAATTTGGTTGACTTGTGAGATCAGATTTGTACATGGGAGACAAGATGGACCAGCCGATCCCGATCCTTCAGGATCAATGTTACCCGTTGCGCACATCATTACCATCATGCATCAAACTTCCATACGTAGCGGGTAATCACTATGAATTCAAACCGCAGTACATTAGTATGCTTCCTAAATTCACTGATTCTGATTTAGAAGATGCATATCTCTTTATCAGTGAATTTCAAGAAGTATGCGTAATGATTAAACTGCAAAATTTATCGAAGGATGCAATTAAGCTCCGTTTCATCCCTTTTGCACTTAAGGATAATGCCAAGAAGTGGTTGTACAGTATGCCTACTGATTCAATTACTACTTGGGATGAATTCGTTACAGTGTTTCTCAAGAAGTATTATCCTACGCACAAGACGGCAAAAATTTGAAATCAAATTAATCAATTCTGTCAAGTGCTGGGAGAACCCTTCTGGAAATACTTAGAACGGTTCAAGAATTTATTAGCTCAGTGCCACCACCATGTGATAGAAAAGTAGCAGTTGTGTCAAATCATATATGAAGGACTTGATTACAAATCCAAAACTCTTCTGGAATCCATGTGTCAAGGAGAGTTTATGAGGAAAAATGAGGATTAAGCATGGGACTTTCTTGAGGACTTATCATGGAAGACTATGCAGTGGGAGAGTCCCACTGAGAAGCCCAGCATATCAACTTCTGCTCATAAAAGTGGGATCCATAGCATCGATAGCTCTATAGCTATCGAAGCTAAGATTGCAGCACTTATAAGGAGAATTGAGGCACTGGAGACTCCTAGTACTCTATCAGTGGGTCAAGTGAATCAAATCCAAAGTCCCACATGCTTTAATTGCGGAACTCCCAATCATATTATGGAGGAGTATCCATTGTTAGTAAATCCTATAGGTCCCACACTTGAGCAGGCTAACGCCATGTATCAAAGACCCGTTAATAATCCATACGTTCTGACATACAATCCTAGTTGGAGCAGCCATCCAAATCTCTCATGGGGTCAAGGGCAATATCAGGGAGCCCCGAACTCCAACATGCAGCCTCCAGCTACTGGTCAGTTCCCAAGACCAAATATGGGTGCTTATCAACACCAAAATGCTTCAAACCATAGGAACAACAAGAATAGACCACCTGTACAAAACCACTCATATCTACAACAGGGGTCTAATAATGATCAAGAAAAGCCACTTCAATCACTTGAGAAGAATGTTGAAAATCTTTTCAAGTCTTAGTCCAACCTTGACACATACATACATAATCTTATGAAAGTGTCAACTGATTTTATTCAAAGAACAGATCAACACCTGCTCGTGAACTCTCAATCTATTAAGAATGTAGAGAAGCAAATTGGACAACTAGCAAATCAAATAAGTGAACGTGGCAAGGGCACTTTTCCAAGTCAACCCCTAATAAATCCTAATGCCAGTTCCTCAAATTTGAATCAGTCACATGTCAACCAAATTAATGTCATTCACACACTTCGATCTGGCAAACTGGTTGACAATCACGTAGCCATGCCACCTGATTCCACTCCTATTGCATGGCAAGCTACATTCCCTGATACCACGATTCCATCATCACCTCACGATTCATCATCATCATCATCTCATGATCTACCCACTAGCATGACAGAAGAATCCGATCCTTCTAATTCTGATCCTCCTATTGACCATACTTATAAACCAAAGGCTCCCTATCTAAATCGATTGATGAAAAATTCTCCTCAGGTGGAGCACATTCTTGAGTTATTCAAACAAGTTAAGGTCAATGTTTCTCTTCATGATGCAATCCAACAAGTACCTGCTTATGCAAAATTCTTAAAGGATTTATGCACAAAGGAGAGAACAACCAATGTTCCAAAGAAAATCTTCCTAGCTGCTAACATATCTAGCATCCTCTCTCAGTCAGCACCCGTAAAGTATAAAGACCCTGGAAGTCCTACTGTCTCCTGCACTATAGGGACTACAGTGATTGAAAGGGCTTTACTAGATTTAGGAGCAAGTGTCAACTTTCTTCCTTATTCAGTGTACCAGCAGTTAGGACTGCAAGAGTTGAGACCTATAAGGATTACGTTATAGCTAGCTGATAGATCTGTGAAGACACCTATGGGAGAGATTGAGGATGTCTTGATTAAGATTGGGGAGTTTATATTTCCAATTGATTTCATAGTCCTCGAGACTCAAACTGTGGTGAATCCACACCATTGTATCCCAGTTATTTTGAGACGTCCATTCTTGGCCACTTCTAATGCTGTTATTAATTGCCGGAGTGAATCGATGAGACTTTCTTTTGGAAATATGACACTTGACTTGAATATATTCAATCTAGGGCGCCAACCAAGTGATCCACATGACGAGCCCCTAGAAGTGAATATGATCCAAGGGTTGTTCAGTGAACACCAAGAGGAGAAATTCTTTGATGAGCTGAATGGTTTAGTTGATGAGAGTGTATTCTTTGAGACGCTCGATGAATCATCTAATTATATTTATTCCACCCAATGGAAACTTCCACCTGAGCCATTGATGACTGAACCACGAGTTCAGTTACGACTATCTATTGAGTGTCCACCTGAGCTTGAGATAAAGACCCTTCCGAGTTATCTCAAGTATGATTTCTTGGGTGAATACGACATACTGCCAGTCATTATTTCTGCAGAATTGATTGACGCTCAGGAGGAAAAACTCATATCAGTGTTGAAAGCACATAGGAAAGCCATAGGCTGGAGTATGGCCGATATTAAGGGGATAAGTCCTTCTATTACTAGACAATGTTCAACCTACAAGAGATCCTCAGCATAGGTTGAATCCGGTAATGAAAGAAGCTTTGAGGAAGGATATTCTTAAGTGTCTTGACAATGGGATCATCTATCCTATCTCTGATAGTGCATGGGTAAGTCCAGTTCAAGTAGTGCCTAAGAAGTCCGGAATCGCTGTAGTCAAGAACGATGCATATGAGCTTATCCCGATGCGTTTATAGACAGGATGGCGAGTCTGCATTGATTATAGGGAGCTTAATGCTGCAACTAGGGAGGACCTTTTCCCCTTACCATGCATTGATCAGATGTTGGAATGGTTGGCTAGACATGAGTTCTAATGTTTTTTAGATGGATACTCTGGCTACAACCAAATTCCCATTGCTCCGGAGGATCAAGAAAAGACCATGTTCACATGTCCATTCGGCACATTTGCATATAGATGCATGCCCTTTGGGTTATGCAATGCACCTGCCACGTCCAAAGGTGCATGGTAAGTATTTTCTCTAACATGGTTGAACGATTTCTTGAAATTTTCATGGATGATTTTTATATCTTCAAGATTCATTCCAAGAGTGTCTAGATCATCTAGAGTTAGTTCTCACGCGTTATCATGAGAAGCATTTGACACTGAATTGGGAAAAATGCCATTTTATGGTCAAAAATGGCATAGTGCTAGGGCATGTCATCTCGAAGAATGGTATCAAGGTTGACAAAGCCAAGGTAGACCTCATCAATAATCTGCCACCTCCACGATCAGTGAAAGATATACGATCCTTCTTTGGTCATATTTGTTTTTATAGAAGATTTATCAAAGACTTTAGCAAAATTGCTAGGCCTTTGGCACATCTACTAGCCAAGGAAGTACCATTCAATTTCACATCTGATTGTCTAAGAGCATTTGAGCAGCTCAAGAAGGCACTGACCACCACTCCTATTATTCATGTGCCAGACTGGAGCTTACCCTTCGAGCTCATGTGTGATGCATCCGATTATGCAATCGGTGCTGTCCTTGGTCAACATATTAATAAGCAGCCACGTATGATTTACTATGCAAGTAGGACTCTCAATGACGCCCAGTTGAATTACTCTACCACAGAGAAAGAGCTTCTGACAGTCGTCTTTGCACTTGAGAAGTTTCGTTCCTACTTGATTGGATCACGAATTATAGTATACACTGATCATGCTGCTTTGAAATACTTGTTAACCAAGAAAGATGCAAAAGCAAGGCTTATTCGATGGATCCTCTTGCTACAAGAGTTTGATCTTGAGATATTAGACAACAAAGGTGCTGATAATTCAGTAGCTGATCACTTGTCTTGTCTGCCCAACGCTCTAACTAATTCGTGCCCCATAAACGAATCATTTCCTGATGAGCAACTGTTTGCATTGGTGCACAAACCGTAGTTTGTTGACATTGTGAACTATCTTGTGACTAAGGAGATTCCGTCCCATTGGTCCAAGCAAGATCGATATAGATTCTTGTCTTAAGTAAAATTCTTTTACTGGGATGAACCATATCTGTTTAAATGTTGTCCAGACTAGATCATACGTCGATGCATACCTAACGATGAGATACAAAGTGTCCTCTCTTTTTGTCATGATTTAGCGTGTAGAGGACACTTTGGTCCCAGGAAAATGGCTGAAAAGGTATTGCAGAGTGGTTTCTATTGGCCAACTCTTTTCAAAGACGCCATGGAATATTGCAAAGCATGCACACGATGGCAATTCGTAGGCAAAATTTCACGACGCAATAAGATGCCTCTGCAACCCATCCTTGAGGTCGAAATCTTTGATGTATGGGGTATAGATTTTATGGGACCGTTACCCAACTCGTTTGGAAACCAATACATATTAGTCACTGTCGATTATGTTTCCAAATGGGTAGAGGCAATAGCCGCAAAATCGAATGACAACAAAGTCGTTGTCAAGTTCTTGAAAGAGAATATCTTTTCTCGATTTGGCGTTCCTCGAGCTATTATTAGTGATAACGGTACCCATTTTACCAACCGGTCATTTGAGGCGCTTATGCGGAAATATTCCATTACCCACAAATTAGCTACACCATATCATCCGCAAACTAGTGGGCAAGTGGAAGTTTCCAATCGCCAAATCAAACTGATTTGGAAGAAGACAGTAAATCACAATAGAAAAGATTGGTCTTGTAAACTAGCGGATGCATTATGGGCCTACCGTACCGCTTACAAGACTAATCTAGGTATGTCTCCATATCGTTTGATATTTGGAAAAGCGTGTCATTTACCGGTGGAGCTTGAGCATAAGGCTTTATAGGCAATCAAATTTCTAAATTTTGAGCTCGAAAAAACTGGTGAGCAACGGAAACTACAACTGAATGAGCTTGATGAGATTAGATGGGATGCATATGATAATGCTAAGATTTATAAAGAGAAAACTAAAGTGTTTCATGACAAAGCGATCATTCGCAAGTCATTTACACCTGGACAAAAAGTTCTTTTATATAATTCGAGGCTACATTTATTCTCAGGAATATTGAGGTCAAGATGGAGTGGACCGTACATAGTACGGACGGTGCACCATCACGGTGCAATTGATCTCGAGGATCCTAAAAATGGTAGTTTATTCAAAGTAAATGGTCACCGATTAAAACCATTTTTAGAAGCTCGAGTGAGTAATAATGTGGAGGTCGTGACACTTCACGATCCGATCTATGCGTAAAGGCATGTAGTTATTCGTACAATAGCACGTATATTATGTTACTAACATGATGCGGGATTTAAAAGCAAAATTAGGGAAAGATGAGGAGCTGATTGTAATTTTCCATCCCTATATAAACCCAAGCAGCCCTCTTCTTCCCCCAAATCCACTCTTCCAAACCCCTAACTGCCTCCCCCTTACCCCATTCCTTCCTTTGTCTTTTTGCTTCTCTCTTTGCAGGACAGTGCAGAATCTCTACTTTTTACTCTGACCAGTGGTACTCAAAACATACAATTAACCACTATGGCTGTCCTCCTTCAAGCTCTCGGCCAGAAGACCATATAAAGCTGCCATTTAGCGGCACTAACCGCCAATTAGCAGCCCAACTTGGTGATTTCCCCCTGAAACTTCAGAAAAGGTACTCTATCTCTCTTCTCTGTTTACTGGTTTTATTAGAATTATTATTTGTGTTTACAGTTAAGAGATAATGGGTAGATTTGCTTGTGAGAAGTTTTTCAGAGAAATTTTTGTGGCATTTAATGTTTATTTCGCCACTGCGATCGAAACTCTGGGCTGGAATTACCTTATCTATTCACCTAATGCATTTTATATCCTAGAGTTAGTGGAGGAATTTTATGCGAGTTTTGCGAAATCCAATATTTCGGACGATTGCAAAACAATAAACCTCCATTGGCGTGGCCAAATACACGAAATGCACGCAGCGGCCATATTGGCTTCTATGGGTATCCTCTTTTACACCGAGAATCACACTCCCGGTAGGATTGAGGATTATCTTACACGGATGGGCCCAAACTACAAAATAACACGTGATAAAGGGATCAATAGCAAGACACTCTATTACAATATTCACGCAACTTGCCGCTGGGTCAACACTAATGTTATGGGCATTACACATATGTCATCTTTTTACACGCCCACACTTTATGATGTTGATTGTATTATGTGTCAAGATACTCACTTCTGTATGTGCACACAGCTACTGGACACTATTATTGATGCTAAGATACGGTCGAGGATTAGTTTGCCTCTGTCGTGTTTAATTACACAGTTGTATCGCAAGTTTATGTCTAGTGCCGAATTTGACACATACGCACCCTCACGAGTGTTTATCGCTACCGAATATATTTCAGTGACATATCATGCTGCTGTTCCAGAAGATTGGAACAGACATGCTGATAACGAGAATATATATGCCACTAACTTGATACAAGAGGAGGAAGATGATGCCTTCTTTGACCAAGACTTGCCAGCTGATCCCACTGAGCAAATCAATGTAGTCTGGCAAGGTCTTGGAAAAATTTGGCACCGGTTGAAACAAATTGATAGGGGTGAGTCTTCTACGACACGAGCACGTCCTGCACCCAGTGAGTCTAGTAGAGGGCAAAGAGGATGGCACCAATGATTTGAGTAGGAGGGCATACACAAGTTTAGGTATAGTGGAGTGTATTAGGAGATTTTTATTTTTTTTTGATTTTTTAGGATTTTATTTTTATTTTTATTTTTAGGTTTTTGGGTTTCTTTATTTTACACTTTGGGTAGTTTTTAGGGTGACCAACAAAAAAAATTAATGACAAAAAAACTAAAAAGAAATAACTATAAAAAACAAAAAAATGATGAAAAAAAAATTTGTTTTCATCAATAGATGAAACTAATTACATGTAAAGGAACAAATTTAGATTTGAAATTGGATATGAGAGTAGATTGGATGATACACTTTGAATTTTATGAAAAAAATTAAAATCCGAAAAATAAATATCGCTAATAGTAGTTTTGAGGCAAATATACATCTATTTTTCACTTCACAATAGTTTATAAGGTTAAGGACAATATTGATAAATATTGATAAGTCTTCTCTCTCTAAAAAAAAGAGAGTAATAAAATAATAGGGTGCGCCTGGTATTAAGGCAATAGTCTCGAGAGTGAATAAAGAGTATGATCCAAGTAATCGGGTATTTTGCGCCTAGGAAAGCGTGAATATTCGAATGAAAGGTGAAATATTCTCAAAAAAGAAGAAGAAAAAGAAAAGAGTATGAACTAAGTAATCGGGTATTTTGCACCTAAGTAAGCGTGAATTTTTGCATGAAAAGTGAAATATTCTTAAAAAATAATAATAAAATAAAAAAAGAGATAAAAAAGAGAGAGAAAATTTTTTGAGAGAGGAGATGAATCATGAGTTAGAGTTGGAATCCAAAACCGAAATAGACTATCACACGTGCACGTAGATGTATAGAAGTCAATGAATTATTTGTTAGTAGGTATTGAAAAATAGGATTTAAATTTTTGATTAAAATGATTAATGTATCTGATATGATGCTCAATTTGAAAATTGATAATCTAAATGCGTTCTTGTGTTTGTATATTAGTGAGATTAATTGATGAAAATATTATAAAAAAATTTCTTTCTTTTGTATAAATTTTTTATTTTTCTTGATTTTTGGTTATCCTATTTTTTCTTTTCTTTATTCCTTAATCTATTTTCTTCTTGAATTTTGTGGGTATATTCGCTGCAAACTCTTACGAGACACAACTCATCCACTAAGGCCACTTAGAGGTTTAAAGGCTTGTTGCACGTGCTAAGTACAATCGCGATTCCTGCGAAAGTGAGTTAGGATTTTTCTTTTCTCTTTTTAGGTTTAGGTTTTACTCGAGGACTAGTAAAAGATAGGTTTGGGGGTGTGATAAGTGCCATATATTGCATATTTGTAGCCTTCATATTACCTATTTTTATATATAAATAATGCTACTTGGGTGTTTTTAGTATGTTTTTCAGGGAATCTGATTTATACAAGGAGATGGCATGAAATCAGAGTTGGAGTAGGAAATCAAAATCTAAAAAGTTGTTAAAATGGGCAAGACTACAAAATTAAATTACTGCAGGGAGTCAAAGTCAAATACAGTCAATCAAATAAATTCTACAAGACAAGAGACTCACTCAGAAGAAAATCCAGAGCAGAATTCTCTATGTGAGCCGCCAAATGGCGGTTTTACCCGCCAAATAGCAGCCACACAGTGATCGTTCCAGAGGATATTTCTTCGAGGGTTTAATTGTAATTTTATAGTTTTGTGGTTCTGCTAGAATTAGGGTTTGATTTCTAAGGCCTATATATTGGCCTTATCCTTGTATTTTGAGGGGAGTCTGAACTTTTGTACTCGTTTTTAAATCAATAAAAATTAGGGTTTTTGCTGAGGGGGTGGCGGCCACAACACCGTACTTCAGAGGTAAACCATTATTCTAAAATTTTTTACTTGCTTTCTAGATAGATTTAATCGCTTTCTAGTTTATGTTTTACTGCTTTCTAGATTATGGTTTATCATATTCATGAATAAAAATTTGATCTTGCTTAGTAAAATTATGAGTAGCTAATTAGTTTAGCTCTAGGATGTAGATGAACCTAAGATCCGCCATGTAATTTTTCTCTAGTATTTTCTTCTTAAATAAAATTAATAAAGATATGATTTTTCAATAAAATGATTAAAATACAAGAACTCAAAGATTAGGACTTTGATAGGTTATACTTGAATTAGGTTTCTGATAACCTATGCTTAGTTAGGGTTTGGGGTTGCTGGTTTTATCTTTTTCATTGAATTATCTAAAAGATTTAGTTTGTTTTTAAAAGAAGTAGCATCTTTGATGAGTTATACTTACACAACACTTGATAGCTCATGTTTAGGGCACTTTAAGTAAAAGTTAAACTAAAAAGATCGAATTTTTATGATAGAAGAAAATAATAGAAGTAAGAACATGGTTGGAAATTAGTGGATTCTAGATTCTAGGCTATTTAGATTAATTCAAGTTCAAACTAGAATTTTTAGTTAGTCCGTTAGACTAAGAAAAGAGTAAGGAACGCAAAAACATTTTAGATCCTTGTGAGACGATCTGTACAGCGCTACAATAATACTGTGCTCTTGCAGTAAATATATCACATCACTTGCCTCCAAATAGTGGCTATTGCCACCATTTGGAGGCAAAAAGTTAAAATTAAGCCCTCTGATTTCTTCTTCATGAAACTCTCATATTTTAATTTGATTTACTTGACTGCATTTGACTTTCCTTCTCTATAGCTTTGTGTTTCGGTAGCTTGACTATAATTCGCATGAAACCCTAATTTATAAGGATACGGCTAATTTATAAGTCTCGAAATACCAAACCCTAATCTGATTATAACTGAATAGCTAGAAAGTTACATCGAAACCTCTATAAAAAATTCAATACTTTTGAGCTCTACCAACTGCAAAATGGTGGCTATCGCCGCCAATTGATACCAAAACAGTATAATTACTGCTTTAATTCCTTCTTCATGAAATTCTGATATTTTTTCTTTGATCTGCATGACTTAATTTGACTTTGCTTCTCTAAAACTTTATGTTCTTGTAGATTTACCCTCTTTTATTAAATCTAAAGTGAACGATAAATTATAAGAAAACTTAAATTATAAAGATACTGCTAATATATAGGTCTCGAAATACCAAACCCTAATTTGATTATAACTAAATAGCGAATAAGTTACAATGAAGCCCTTGTAAATTTTCAGCACTTTCGAGCTCTACCTTGCTGTCAAACGTGGTTATTGCAGCCAATTGGCAGCAAAAAAGGAAAATTTTGCCCTATAAATTCTGCTTTATGAATCTCAGGCATTTTTTCTTTGATCTACATAGCTGTATTTGACTTTGCATCTCTAAAACTTCGTATTCTTGCAGTTTTACCCTCTTTTATTCAATTAAAAGTGTACGATAAATTACATGAATCTCTAATTTAAAAGGATACAGTTAATATATAAGCCTGGGAATATCAAACCCAATGTGATTACAATTTAATAGCTAAAAGTTACAACAAAACTCCTATGAAAATTTCAAAAGTTTTGAGCTCTACATTTCCCCCAAATGGCTGCTATTGCCGCAATTGGCGACAAAATTGTAAAATTATGGTCTCTGCCTTCTTCTTCATGAAGCTCTGGCATTTTTTATTTCATCTATATGACTATATTTGACTTTACTTCTCTCAAGCTTCGTATTTTTGCAGCTTTATCATCTTTTATTTAATCAAAAGTGTACGATAAATTATAAGAAATCCTAATTTACTTGGATTCTGCTAAAATGTAGCCTTGGAATATATAATCCTAATCTGATTATACCTGAATTGCTAAAAGTTACAACAAAATTGCTGTAAATATTTTAACACTTTCGAGCTCTACTTTGCCGCCAAATAGCTGTTATTGCTGCCAATTAACAGCAAAACAGTAAAATTATGGCCTCTGATTACTTCTTTATAATTTTCTGCCATTTTTTCTTTGATCTCCATAATTGTATTTGACTTTACTTCTATGCAGCTTGGTATTTTTATCATTTTATCCTCTTTTATTCAATCAAAAGTTTACGATAAATTATATGAAACCCTAATCAACAAAGATATGGCTAAATTATATGCCTCGAAATACCAAAACTTAATGTAATTACAACTGAATAGCTTAAAAGATACAACAAAGCTCAAGTAAAAATTTCAATAGTTTTTGGCTTTACATTGTCGCCAATTAGCGACAAAACAGTAAAATTGTGGCCTCAAATTTCTTCTTCATGAAGTAATTGCATTTTTTTCTTTGATCTGCATGACCGTATTTGACTTTGGTTCTCTTAAGCTTGTTTTCTTGTTGCTTTATCCTCATTTATTCAATAAAATGTGTATTATATGCAACCCTTATTTATAAGGATACGGTTAACATATAGCCTCGGAATATCAAACCTTAATATGACAACAATTGAATAGCTAAAAATTTACAACGAAGCCCTAATAAAAATTTCAATACTTTTGAACTCTACATTGCTACCAAATAGCGCCTATTGCAGCAATTGGCAACAAAATAGTTAAATTATGGCCTTTGATTTCTCCTACATGATTCTACGACATTTTTTCTTTGATCTGCATGACTGTATATGACTTTGCTTTTAAGGGGCTTCGCATTCTCCTAGTTTTATCCTTGTTTATTCAATATAAAATGAACAATAAATTACAAGAAACCCTAATAAATAATGATACGACTAAAATATAGGCCTCCGAATATCATACCTTAATCTGATTACAACTGAAAAGCTTAAAGTTACAAAAAAGCTCCAGTAATATTTTTAACAATTTTAGGCTCTACATTGCTGCCAATTAGCAGCAAAACAGTAAAATTTTGCCCTCTAATTTCTTCTTCATGAAGTACTAGCATTTTTTCTTTGATTTGCATGACTTTATTCAACTTTACTTCTCTTAAGATTTGTGTTCTTGTAACTTTATCCACATTTATTTAACAAAATGTGCATAATAAATTACATGAAATCCTAATTTATAAGGATACAGCTAGTATATAAGTCTCGAAATGCCAAACCCTAATATGATTATAACTGAATAGTTAAAAAGTTACAACGAAGCCCTGTAAAGATTTCAACACTTTCGAACTCTACCTTGCTGCCAAATGGTGGCGATTGTTTCTAATTGGCGGCAAAATGTTAAAATTATGCCCTCTGATTTCTTTTTCATGATGCTCTGGCATTTTTATTTGATCTGCATGACTGTATTTTGACTTTGCTTCTCTACAGCATTGTATTCTTGTAGTTTTATCCTCTTTTATTCAATCAAATGTGAACTAGAAATTGCATGAAACCCTAATTTATAAGGATACGCTAATTTATAGGACTCGGAATACCAAACCCTAATCTAATTATAACTGAATAGCTAGAAAGTTACATTAAAACCCCTGTAAAAATTTCAATACTTTCAAGCTCTACCTTGCCGCAAAATGGCAGCTATCGCTGCCAATTCGCAGCAAAACAGTAAAATTATTGCTCTAATTTCTACTTAATGAAGCCCTAACATTTTTTTCTTTGATCTGCATGACTATATTTGACTTTTCTTCTCTGAAAGTTTGTGTTCTTATAGCTTTACTCTCTTTTATTTGATCGAAAGTGTACGATAAATTATATGAAAACTTAAACTGTAAGGATACTGCTAATATATAGGCATTATAATACCAAACTATAATCTGATTATAACTGAATGTCTAAAAGTTTCAACGAAGCCACTATAAAAATTTCAATACTTTCAAGCTCTAGTATATGTGGTGCTCACTAGTAAATGTTGTGCGCATTTAGAATTTCCCTCAAAAGGGATATCCAATATTTAATTTAAAAATAAACCAAATTATATAACATTCTTATCATTACAAAAACCCTTTAATGACCATTATATATAGAATTATCACAAATATTAAAATGTAAATTGAATTTTGTGACAACTATTTATTTTCGTAGCTAAAAAAATAGAATTTTTTTAGTGACAAAATTTATTTGTTGTTGTAAAATACTCTCTTTTAGTGACAATTTTTACATTTCTCACAAAAAATTTGCAAATGAAGCACAAATTTGTGACAATTAAAATCTAACGTCACTAAAAACAAATATTTAGTTACAATTTTTAGTACGTGGTCACTAAAAAATTAGGATTACGTGACTAATAATTATCTTCATCACAAAAAATCCCTAATTTTAGTGACATAATTTATTTGTTGTCACAAAATACTCTAGTTTAGTGACGAATAATTATCTTTGTTACAAAAAATCCTAAATTTTAGTGACATAATTTATTTGTTGTCAAAAAATACTCTAGTTTAGTGACAATATTTACTTTTGTCACAAAAATATCGTCATTAAAAATCTTTTTCGTGACAACAAATATTTAGCATTGCCAAAAACATATATTTAGTGACGAGATTTAATACGTTGTCACTAAAAACTAGGATTATGTGACGAATATTTATTATCGTCACAAAAAATCCATTTTTCGTGACAAGTTTTATTTATTGTCACAAAATACCCTTCTTTAGTGACAATTTTTATAATTGTCACTAATTTTTAGTCACGAATTCCCTATTTTCTTGTAGTACCTTGCTGCCAAATGGTGGTTATTGCCACTGATTGGTGGCAATAGAGGAAAATTATGCCCTTTAATTTCTGTTTCATGAATCTCTGGCATTTTTTTTGGATCTGATGACTGTATTTGACTTTGTATGTCTAAAGCTTTGTATTCTTGTAGTTTTACCCTCTTATATTCAATTAAAAGTGTATAATAAATTACATAAAACCCTAATTTAAAGGAATACGACAAATAAATAGGTCTCAGAATATCAAACTCTAATCTAATAACAATTGAATAGCTAAAATTTATTACGAAGCCCCTATGAAAAATTCAACACTTTCGAGCTCTATCTTGCAGCCAAATGGTGGCTCTTACCATAATTGGCAGCAAAATAGTAAAAATATGGCCTCTAGCTTCTTTTTCATGAAGCCCTGTCATTTTTTATTTGATCTGTATGACTATATTTGACTTTGCTTCTCAAAAGCTTTGTGTTTTTGTAGCATTATCCTCCTTTATTCAATCAAAAGTATATGATAAATTATATAAAATCCTAATTTAAATGAATATGGCTAATATGTAGCCTCGGAATATCTAACTCTAGTCTGGTTATAACTGAATTGTTAAAAAGTTACAATTAAATCCCAATAAAAATTTCAAATCTTTTGAGCTCAACCTTGCCTCCAAATAGTGGCAAAACAGTAAAATTATGACCTCTAATTTTTTTTCTTCATGATTCTCTGGCAATTTTTTTTTTTGATCACCATGAGTTTATTTGACTTTGCATCTATAAAGCTTCGTACTCTTATAGTTTTATCCTCTTTTATTCAATCAAAATGGTGCAATAAACTATATGAAACTCTAAACAACAAAGATATAGCAAAGATATCAGACTCAAAATACCTCTGATTACATTTGAATAGCTTAAAAGTTACATCCAAACTCCAACAAAAATTTTAGTAGTTATAGGCTCCACATTGCCGTCAATTAGCGGCAAAACAGTAAAATTGTGGTTTCTGATTTCTTCTTCACGAAGCAATTGCGTTTTTTCTTTGATCTGCATGACCATATTTGACTTTTCTTCTCTTAAGCTTTGTGTTCTTGTTGCTTTACCCTAATTTATTAATAAAATGTGTATGATAAATTGTATGAAACCTTAATTTATAAGAATACGGTTAATATATAGGCCTCGGAATATCAAACCTTGATATGATTACAATTAAATAGCTAAAAAGTTGCAACGAGTTCCCTATTAAAATTTCAACACTTTCGAGCACTACCTTGCCACCCAATAGTGGTTATTGCCGCCAATTGACAGCAAAACAGTAAAATTTTGGTCTCTGATTTCTTCTTCATGTTTCTCTGGCATTTTTTCTTTGATCAGCATGACTGTATTTGACTTTGCATCTCAGCTTTGTGTTCTTGTGTCGTTTTCCATTTTTATTCAAACAAAATTATACGATAAATTACACGTAACCCTTATTTATAAGGATACAACTAATATATAGGCCTTGGAATACCAAATTATAATCTGATTATAAATGAATAGTTAAAAGTTACAATGAAATTTATTTAGATATTTCAACACTTTCGAGCTCTACCTTACTGCCAATTGGCAGTAATAGCTGCCAATTGTGGCAAAATAGTAAAATTGCAGCCTATGATTTCTTCATCATAAATCTCTGACAATTTTTCTTTGATCTGTATGACTGTATTTGACTTTACTTTTCTGAAGTTTCGTGTTCTTGTAGTTTTATCCTCATTTATTCAATCAAAAATGTATGATGAATTACATTAAACCCTAATTTACAAAGATATGACTAGTACATAGACCTCAGAATACTAAACAATAATCTAATTATAACTGAATAACCAAAATGTTACATCAAAACCCCTTTAAATATTTAAACAATTTTGAGGTCTATCTTGCCTCAAGATGGCAGTTATTGCTGCCAATTAGCGACATAAGAATAAATTATAGCCTCTGACTTCATCTTCATGAAACTCTTGCATTTTTTTTTCTTTGGTCTGCATGACTGATTTGACTTTACTAACATGAAGTTTCGTGTTCTTATAGCTTTATCCTCTTGTATTCAATCAAAAGTGTATAATAAATTATATTAAACCCTAATTTACATGGAAACGGCTAATAGGTAGGCCTCGGCATACCTAACCCTAATTTGATTATAACAGAATTGCTAAAAATTTACAACAAAGTCCCTGAAAAAATTTCAACACTTTTGAGTTCTATCTTGTCGCGAATTGGTGGCTAGTGCCGCTAATTGGTCGCTAAACACTACAATTGTGGTCTCTAACTTCTTCCTTATGATTCTCTAGCATTTTTTCTTTGATCTACATGACTGTATTTGAGTTTGCTTCTCTGGAACTTTGTGTTCTTACAGTTTTATCCTCTTTAATTTAATCAAAAGTGAACGATAAATTATTTGAAACCTTAATCTATAATGATACAGCTAAAACATAGGCCTTGCAATACCAAATCCTATATTATAACTGAATTGCTTAAAAGTTACAATGAATCTCCAGTAAAATTCCAACTATTTTCGGTTTAACATTGCTGCCGAATGGCGGCTATTGCCGCCAATTGGCGGTAAAATAATAATATTATGGCTTCTGATTTCTTCTCCATGAAGCTGTAACATTTTTCTTTAATCTGTACGACTATATTAGACTTTACTTCTTGGAAACTTTGTATTCTTATATCTTTATACTCTTTTATTCAATCAAAAGTGTACTATAAATTATATGAAACCCTAATTTACAAAGATACAACTAATATATAGGCATCGAAATATCAAGCCCTAATATGAATATAACTGATTGGTTAGAAAGTTACATTGAAGCCCCAGTAAAAATTTCAACACTTTTCGAGCTCTACCTTGCAGCAAAATGATGACTATCACAGCCAATTGGTAGCAAAACAGTAAAATTATTACTCTAATATCTTCTTCATGAACCCGTTGCTTTTTTCTTTGATCTGCATGACTGTATTTGATTTTACTTCTCTAAAACTTCGTATTCTTGTAACTTTACCCTCTTTTATTCATTCCAAAGTGGACGATAAATTACATGAAAACTTAAATTCTTAGGATATTGCTAATATTTAGGCTTAGAAATACAAACTATAATCTGATTGTACCTGAATAGCTAAAATGTTACAAAGAAGCCACTGTAAAAATTTCAATAATTTTAATCTCTACCTTGCTGCAAAATGGTTGCTATTGCTGCTATTTGGCAGAAAAAGAGGAAAATTATGCCCTCTAATTTTTGCTTTATGAATCTTTGGCATTTTTTTATGGATTTGCATGACTGTATTTGACTTTGCATCTCTAAAACTCCGTGTTCTTGTAATTTTACCCTCTTTTATTCAATCAAAAGTGTATGATAAATTAAATGAAACTCTAATTTAAAATGATAATGCTAATATATAGGCCTCAGAATATCAAAACTTAATCAGATTACAATTGAATAGCTAAAATTTACAACGAAATCCTATGAAAATTTCAACACTTTCGAGCTTTACATTCCCACCAAATGGTTGCTATTGCCGCAATTGGCAGCAAAATAGTAATAATATGGCCTTTGCCTCTTTTTCATTTAACTCTGGCATTTTTTATTTGATCTATATGACTGTATTTGACTTTGCTTCACAGAAGCTTCGTGTTTTTATAGTTTTATCCTCTTTTATTCAATCAAAAGTGTATGATAAATTATTTAAAGCCCTAATTTAAATGGATACGACAAATATGTAGCCTCAGAATATCTAACCCAAATCTAATTATAACTGAATTTCTAAAGAGTTATAACGAAGCCCCTATAAAAATTTCATTTTTTTTTGAGCTCAACCTTGCCTCCAAATGGCGAAAAAATAGTAAAATTATGACATCTGATTTCTTCTTCAGGATTCTCTGCTATCTTTTCTTTGATTTCTATGATTGCATTTGACTTTGCTTTTATGAAGCTTCGAATTCTTATAGTTTTATCCTCTTTTATTTAATCAAAAGTGTCAATTAAATTATATGAAACCCCCTAATAAAAAAGTAATAGCTAAAATATAGGTCTTGAAATACCAAACTCTAATCTGATTAGAAGTGAATAGATTAAAAGTTACAACGAAACTCCAGTAAAAAATTTAAATGTTTTAGGCTCTACATTATAGCCAATTGGCAGCAAAACAGTAAAATTATGGCCTTTGATTTCTTTTTCATGAAGCAATTACATTTTTTTTATTTACATGCCCATATTTCACTCTGCTTTTCTTGTGCTTCATGTTCGTGTCGCTTTATCCTCATTTATTCAATAAAATGTGCATGATACATTACTTGATACCTTAATTTATAAGGATACGGCTAATATATAGGCCTTCAAATATCAAACCCTAATTTGATTGCAATTTAATGGCTAAAAAGTTACATCGAAGCCCCAATAAACATTTCAACACTTTCGAGTTCTATCTTGCCGTCAATTGGCGGCTATTACTGCAATTGGCGGCAAAACAGTAAAAATATGGCCTTTGACTTCTTCTTTATGAAGCTCTGGCATTTTTTCTTTGATCTGCATGGATGTATTTGAGTTTGCTTCTCTAAAGCTTTGTGTTATTGTAGCTTTATCATCTTTTATCCAATAAAAAGTGTACGATAAATTATATGAAACTCTAATTTTCATGGATGCGCCTGATATATAGGCCTCAAAATACATAGCCCTAATCTGATTATAACTGAATTACTAAAAAGTTACAATGAAGCCCCCATAAAATTGCAACTTTTTCGAGCTCTACCATGACGCCAATTGGCGGTAAAACAGTAAAATTGGTCTTTGATTTCTTCTTTATGATTCTCTGGCATTTTTCCTTTGATCTGCACTACTGTATTTGACTTTGCGTTTATAAAGCTTCGTGTTCTCAAAGTTTAATCCTCTTTTATTCAATAAAAAATGTGCGATAAATTACATGAAACCCTACTCAACAATGATACGACTAAAATATAGGCTTCAAAATACCAAACCCTAATTTGATTACAATTGAATAGCTTAAGAGTTGCAAAGAAGCTTCAGTAAAAATTTCTAAAATTTTAGGCTATACATTACTGCTAATTGGTGGCAAAACTGTAAAAACATGACCTTAGATTTCTTCATGAAGCACTCGTAATTTTTTATCTGCATAAATGTATTTTACTTCTCTTAAGCTTCGTTTTCTTGAACCTTTATCCTCATTTATTCAATAAAATGTGTATAATAAATTACATAAAACCCTAATTTAAAAGAATATTGCTAATATATAGGCCTTAGAATATCAAACCCTAATCTGATTATAATTGATTAGCTAAAAGTTTCAATGATGCCACTATAAAATTTTCAACACTTTCGAGCTCTATCTTGTCTCCAAATGGGGGCAATTGCTGCCAATTAGCTGTAAAGCAGTAATGTTGTAGCCTCTGATTTTTTTTTATGAATCTCTGGAATTTTTTTTAATCTGCATGACTCTATTTGACTTTGCCTCACTAAAACTTCATATTCTTGCAACTTTATCTTCATTTATTCAATTAAAAGTGTACGATGAATTACATAAAACCCTAATTTACAAGATTACGGCTAATATATAGGCCTGTGAATACCAAATAGTAATCTGTTATAACTGAATAGCCAAAAAGTTACAATAAAGCCCCTTTATAAATTTTAACACTTTTGAGCTTGCCCCTAGATGGCGGCTATTGCCGCCAATTGGAGACATAAGAGAAAAATTATGACCTCTAACTTCTTCTTCCAGAAGCTATTGCATTGTTTCTTTAATCTAAACGACTGTATTTGACTTTACTTCTCTGAAGTTCATGTTCTTGTATCTTTATCCACTTTTATTCAATCAAAAGTGGACGATAAAATATATGAAACCTTAATTTACATGAAAACAGCTAATAGATAGGCCTCGGAATACCAAACCCTTATTTGATTGTAATTGAATTGCTATAAAGTTTCAACAAAACCCCTGAAAAGATTGCAACATTTTTTTATCCCTAACCCTATAAAAAGTTCAACACATTTCGAGCTTTACTGATGTGAAATATCTACTGCAAATGTACAGTATCGGTGTAGCGCTGTACAGTTTGTTCCCATAGGGATCTAAAGTGTTTTTTATTCTCACTAATTCTTTGTCCTAACAGATTAACTACGATTTCTAAGTTGGATTTGAGTTATGCTAACTAGCCTAGAATATAAAATCCACTAGTTTCCAACCATGAATTACTTCTATTATCTTCTTCCTATCATAAAATTTGATCTTTTAGTTTTAATCTTTACTTAAATTGTTATAAGCATGTGTTATCAAATAGTGTGCAAGTATAACTCATCAAAAATATTACCTTGTATAAAAACAAACTAAATCATTAGATAATTCCATGAAAAAGATAAAATACAATAACCCCAAACCCTAACTAAGCATAGGCTATCAAGAAATCTAATTCAAGTATAACCTATCAAATTATTAATCTACAAAGTGTTATATTTTAATCTTTTCATTGAAAAATCTTATCTTTATTATTTTATTTAGGAAGGAAATACTAGAGAGTAATTATATGGTGGATTCCTAATTTCATCAATATCCTAGAGCTAAACTAAATTAGCTACTCATAGTTCTAATAAGCAAAATCCTATTTTTCTTGGAAAATGATAAATAATCCTATTTTTCTTGAAGGCAAGATAAATCTATACTACAACGCAAATAAATCTATTCTAGGAAGCAAGATAAATCTATACTACAAAGCAAATAAATTTATACTAGAAAGCAATTGAATTACCTCTGAAGCTCGGTATAACGGCCATCACTCCTTTGGTAAAACCCAAATATTTAATAATTAAAAGTACATTCTCCCTCATTACAAGGATTCATGGGGTATTTATAACCCAAACACAATCCTACTTCAACCAAAACTCAATACAAAAGATATAATTCTAATCCAATATAAACTAATCTCAAGATATATAATCTTAATCCAATCCATAAGTATTAGAAACCAATGGTTCAGATTAGATGGCATAAAATAATAAATTTCGGGTCCAAAACCAAAAATTAAGTTCAGCAGACCTGTAGCCCATTGGATCGGATTTTCCACTCTGCAGTGCTTCAGTAAAATGGTCATAACTTGTGCATCCGAACTCGGATTAATCTGTTGTTAGACTCGTCTCGAAAATAATTTTGAGCTCTAAAAATTTTCGCTAAATTTTCTAATTCAAGATTTATCTTGGCAAAAAATGCTCTTGAAATTGATACTGCTGTACTTGAGTTTTTGTCTTCACCAAAATTGACTTTTTTTGCTCATATTCTTGATAAATTTGCATCTTCTTCTTCTCTTACTTGCGAAATCTTTGTATAGCACGGTCAGGACTGCCCGCGTACCGTGCCTTGTAGGTTCGGGTGAATGGACGGCCCGATTCGGGGCGGATGGCACTGCCAGCGCATCGTACTGTACGGGTTTGGGCGGACGGACAATCCGGTTCGGGGCCGATGGCACTGTGTCGTGTGAACGGGCGGTCCTATTTGGGGCAGTTGGGACTGCCCACACTCAATGCTTTGCTGGTTCGAGTGGACAGACAATTTAGTTTGGGGCCAATGGCACGGCCCGTGCACCGTGCCTTGCAAGTTTGGGCGGACGGACGGTCCTGTTCGAGGCGAATGGCACGGTCATGACTGGCCCACTCACTATTCCATGCGAGGTTTGGCAAGCGGATGTTCGGTTTGAGGTGGATAGCATTGCCCGCGGACTGTGCCCTGTAGGTTAGGGTAGACGTATGATCCGGTTTGGGGCGGTCGGGACCGCTCACGCTCCGTGCCTTGCGGGTTCAGGTAGATGAACGCTCCGGTTCAGGGTGGATGGCACGGCCAGGACAGGCCTGCTCACCATGTTGTGCAGGTTCAGGCAGACGAACTCTCCGGTTCGGGGTGGATGGCACAGCCAAGACTGGCCCGCTCACTGTGTCGTGCAGGTTCTGGCGGATGGATGGTCTGGTTTGGGGCGGATGGCAAGGCCTAGACTGCCTACGCACCGTGCCTTGCTAGTTTGGACAAACGGTCCGAGGCAGATGACACTGCTAGGACGGCCCCGCGCACCATGTCGTGCAGGTCGGGAGTGACAGACAGTCCAGATCGGGGCAGATGGCCTAGCCGGTCCTGGAGGACAAACGATATGGTTCCGGGTAGATGGCACTGCTCGCACAACGTGCCTTGCCATTCGGGCCGACGGGCAGTCCGATTCGGAGTGATAGCACAGCCGGGACTACCCATGCACCGTGTCGTGCAGGTTTTGGCAGATGGATGCTCCTTGCGTTGCGGGTTTGGGCAAACAAATGGTCCTGTTGGGGGCGATCGGGACTGCCTGCGCACCATGCCATGCGGGTTTGGGCAGACGAATGGTCCTATTCGGAGCAGTCTGGACTGCCCGCACTCCATGCTTTTCGGGTTTGGGCAGACGAATGGTCCGGTTCTTGGAGGATGGCACTTCCAGTTCAAAGTGCCATGTGGGTTCAGACGGACGAATGGTTCTGTTTGGGGCGAATGGAAATGTCCGGTTCGGGGCCGATAGCACGAATAGGACTGCCCGTGCACCGTGCCGTGCTGGCTCGGGATGGTTTGCACTGCCCCCGAATCGGACTGTGCGCAGGCAGTACCGACCTCCCCGAACCAGACCGTCTGTCCACCAGAACCTGCACAGCACGGAGCGAGGGTTGTCTCGATTGCCCTGAACAGGACCATCCGTTTGCCCGAACCCACAACGTATGGAGTGCGGGCTGTCCCGTTCGCCCCGAACAGGACCGTCCGTTCAAACCCGCATGGCACTGAGTGCGGGCAGTGCAATCCGCCCTGAACGGGACTGTCGGTCCACTAGAACCCACACGGCACAATGCGCGGGCAGTGCCATCTGCCCTGAACTGAGCAGTCGGTTCTACCCGAACCAGCAAGGCACGGAGCATTGGCAGTCCCATCCGCCCTGAACCAGACCGTCCGTTCGAACCTGTACGGCCTGTGCGCGGGCAGTGCAATTTGCCACGAACAGGTTCATCGGTCTGCTAGAACACGCACGGCACGGTGCGCGGTCAGTGTCATCCACCCAGAACCGGACCGTCCATTTGCCCGAACCCGCAAGGCATGGCGGGCGGACGGTTCTGTTCGGGGCAGGTGGGCAGTCCAGTCGGGCAAACGGACTGTCCGATCTAGGTCGGATGGCACTGCCCCCGCACCGTGCCGTGTAGGTTCAGGCGTACGGATGGTCCAGTTCGGGGCAGATGGCACTACACCCTCAAGGCACAGAGCATGGATGGGACTGCCCCAAGCACCATGTCGTGCGAGTTCTGGCGGATGAACGGTCTGGTTGGGGGCGGCCGAGACTGCTCGCGCACCGTGCCGTGTTGGTTCTGGCGGATGGACTGTCCAGTTCGGCACTGATGGGACAAGATGACCCGCGCATAGTGTCATACAGGTTCGGGTGGACAGGCGGTCTGGTTCGGGGAAGATGGCACTGCTAGGACTGCTCGCACACCATACCGTGCAATTTTAGGCACTCAGACAGTCCTATTGAAGGCAGTCGGGATGCCCACACTCTGTACCATGCGGGTTTGGGTGGACGGACAGTCCTGTTCGGGGCGGTCAGGACTGCTTGCGCTCCGTGCCTTGCTGGTTCGTGCGGACGGACGGTCCGATTTGAGCGGACGGACAGTCCAGTTCGTGGCGGATGGCACAGCCCGTGCACCTTGTCTTGCGGGGCCGGGTGGACGAACAGTCCTATTCGGGATGCTTGGGACTACCCACTCACTGTGCCGTGCGGGTTCTGGCTGCCGGACGGCTGGGTTTGGGGCCGATAGCATGGCCGTTCCGTGTAGGTTTCGGCGGACGGACGGTCCAGTTCGGAGCGGATGGCACGGCCAGAACTGCCCGCGCGTCGTGCCATGTGGGTTCTGGCATGACGGAAGATCCATATATATGTACATTTATTTGTTTATATATATATATATATAGGGCAGTGCATTGAGGGTTCTGGCGGACAGATGGTTCGGTTCGGGGCGGATGGCACGGCCCGCGCACCGTGCCTTTCGGGTTCGGGTTGATAGATGGTCCTGTTCTGGTCCGCTCGCATGGTCGGGACTGTCTGCGCACTATGTCATGCTGGTTCGGGCAAACCGACGGTCCGGTCAGGATGCATGACACTGCCCTCGCCCCATACTGTGCGGGTTCTAGCGGACGAATGGTCTGATTCGGGGCAGATGGCATGACCAGAGCTACTCAGTGCGTCGTGCCATGTGGGTTCGGGCGTGATAGACAGTCCATATATATGTACATATATATATATGTGTATATATATAAGGCATTGCATTATGACTTCTAGTGGACGGATGGTCTGGTTCGGTGCAGATGGCACTGCTCTCGCATCGTGTCGTGCTGGTTTGGGTAGACCGACGATCTGGTTTGGGGCTGATGGCATGCCCTCGCACTGTGCCATGACGGACGGTCTAGTTCATGGCGGATGGGACGTGACTGCCTGCGCTTAGTGCCTTGCAGGTTTGGACAAACGGAATGTCCCATTCGAGGTGGAGGGCACTATCGCACATAGTGCCATAAGGGTTCAGGCGGACGAACTGTCTGATTTGGGGTGGATGGCAAAGCTGGAACTGCCTGCGCATCATGTCGCGCTGGTTTGGGTGGTCGGACGGTCCGGTTCGTGGCTGATAGCACGACCGGGACTGCCCGCGCACTGTGCTGTGCTGGTTCTTGTGGACGGACAGTCCTGTTTGGGGCGAATGGCACGGTCAGGACTAGCTTGCTTAATGTTCCTGCGGGGTTTGCCAGACAGACGGTCCAGTTCGGGGCAGATAACACTGCCCGTGCACTGTGCAGTGCGGGTTCGGGTAGACGGACGGTTCAGTTTGGGGCGGTCGGGACCACTCGCGCTCCGTGCCTTGCGGGTTAGCGTGGACGAACTCTCTAGTTCCGGGTGGATGGCACGGCCAGGACTGGCCCGCTCACCGTAATGTGTGGGTTTTGGCAAACGGATAGTCCGGTTCGGAGCGGATGGCAAGGCCTAGACTGCCCACATACCATGCCTTGTGGGTGCGGGCAGACGGACAGTACGGTTCGGGGCGGATGGCACGGCCAGGACCATGCTATGTGGGTTCGGGAGTGACAGACAGTCTGGATCGGGCCAGCCGATACTGCCCCCTCATCGTGCCGTATTGGTTCTGGCAGACGGACGGTCCGGTTCGTGGGAAATGGCACTGCCCGTGCACCATGCTGTGCGCGTTTGGGTGGACGGACGGTCCTGTTCGGGGCAGTCAAGACTGCCCGCGCTCTGTGACTTGCGGGTTCGGGTGGACGGACGGTTTGGTTCGTAGCGGATGTCACTGCTCACGCACCATTTCTTGAGGGTTCAGGTGGACGGACTGCTCGCATTCTGTGTCTTGCAGGTTTAGACGGACGGACGGTCCATATATATGTACACACACATATGTGTGTGTGCCTATATATATATATATATATGGTAGTGCATTGCAGTTTCTGGAGGACAGACGATATAGTTCAGGGCAACTAGCACTGCCCGCGCTCCGTGCCTTGCCATTCGAGTGGACGGGCGGTCAGGTTCGGGGCCGATAGAACGGCCTGAACTGCCCGCGCACCGTGTCGTGCTAGTTCTGGCAGACA
Source organism: Dracaena cambodiana (assembly GCA_036321105.1). Lineage (NCBI taxonomy): Eukaryota > Viridiplantae > Streptophyta > Magnoliopsida > Asparagales > Asparagaceae > Dracaena > Dracaena cambodiana. The sequence goes on along the minus strand of JAYEPQ010000012.1, from coordinate 30,263,152 downwards.
TAGTGCATTGCGGGTTCTAGTGGATGGACGGTCTAGTTCGGGGCAGATGGCACTGCCCGCTCACCGTGTCGTGCTAGTTCAGGCAGACCAACGGTCCGTTTTGGGGCGAATGGCACTGCCCTCGCGTCGTGCCATGACGGATGGTCCAGTTCGTGGCAGATGGGACGGGACTGCCTGCGCTTCGTGCCTTGCTAGTTTGGACAATCGGAAGGTCCCGTTCATGGCAGAGGGCACTACTCGCGCATAGTGCCGTAAGGGTTCGGACGGACAGATTGTCGAATTTGGGCCAGATGGCACTGTCAGGACTACCTGCGCACCGTGTTGCGCTGGTTCGGGTAGACAGTCGGTCCGGTTTCGGGCTGATAGCACGGTCGGGACTGACCGCGCACCGTTCCGTGCGGGTTCTGGTGGACAGATAGTCCTGTTTGGGGTGAATAGCACGGTCAGGACTGGCCCGCTCATTGTTCCGTGCAGGTTCTGGAAGACGGACGGTCCGGATCGGGGAAGATAACACTACTTGCACACCGTGCAGTGCGGGTTCGGGTAGATAGATGGTCCGGTTCGAGGCGGTCGGGACCACTTGCACTCCCTGCCTTGCGGGTTCTAAGGTTCTGGGTGGATTGCACGGCCAGGACTGGCCCGCTCACCGTGCCATGCAAGTTCTGGCAGACGGATGGTCCGGTTCGGAGCGGATGGCAAGGCTTAGACTGCTCACGCACCGTGCCTTGCGGATGCAAGCGGATGAACGGTCCGGTTCGGAGCTAATGAACGCATCATATCGTGTGGGTTCGAGAGTGACAGACAGTCCGGATCGGGGCGAATGGCCCGATCGGTACTGCCCCGCTCACCGAGCCGTAAGGGTTCTAGCGAACGGACAGTCTGGTTCATGGCAGATGGCACTGCCCGTGCACCGTGCTGTGCGCGTTTGGCCAGACAGACGGTCCTGTTTGGGGTGGTCAGGACTGCCCGCGCTCCGCACCTTGCATGTCCGAGCGGACGGACGGTCTGGTTCGGGGCGGATGCCACTGCCCACGCACTGTGCAGTGTGGGTTTTGATAGATAGTCACCCTGGTTCAGGGCCTATAGCACGGCGAGGACTGCCCATACACCTTACCGTGCGGGTTCGGGTGGACGAACGGTTCGGTTCTGGCAGACGGACGCTATGATTATGTGTATGTGCGTGTGTGTGTGTGTGTGTGTATATGGCACTACCCGCGCATCGTGTCGTGCGGGTTCTAGCAGACTGACGGTCTGGTTGGGAGAAGTCGGGACTTTCTACGCACCATGCCATGCGGGTTCGGACGAACGGACGGTCCTGTTCGGGGCAATCGGGACGGCCCGTTCTCCGTGCTTTGCCGGTTCGGGCGGACGGATGGTCTGGTTTGATGACGGATGGCACTGCAAGTGCAAAGTGTCGTCCAGGTTTAGACAGACAAACAATCCGGTTCGGGGCGGATGGCACTGCTAGCATTTCGTGCCTTGTGGGTTCGGCTCGACGAAAGGTCCGTTTCGGGGCAAATGGCACTGCCCCCGAACCGGACTGTGTGTGGGCAGTCCTGACCTCCCTAAACCAGATCGTCCCTCTGCCAAAACCTGCAAGGCACGGAGCGCTGGTTGTCCTGATCGCCCCGAACAGGACCGTCCGTTTGCCTGAACCTGCAACGCATGGAACGTGGGCAGTCCCGTCTGCGCCGAATTGGACCATCCATTCAAACCCCCACGGCACTGAGTGCGGGCAGTGCCATCTGCCCCGAACAAGATCGTCGGTCTGCTAGAACCTGCACGACACGGTGCGTGTAGTGCCATCCGCCCCAAACCGGGTAGTCAGTTCTGCCCAAACCCGCAAGGCATGGAGCGCGGGTAGTCCTGTCCGCCCTGAACCAGACTGCAAGGTACTATGCACGGGCAGTGTCATCCACCCAGAACCGGACCATGCATCTGTTCGAGCCCGCAAGGCATGACGGATGGATGGTCCTGTTCGGGGAGGTCGGGCAATCCCGACAGGCGGACGGATGGTCCGGTTCGGGTCGGATGGCACGACCGACACCCTGTGCCATGCGGGTTTGTGCAGTCGGGAATACCCACGCTCCGTGCCTTGCGCACCATGCCTGGCGGGTTTCGACGTGACAGATGGTCCGGTTCAGGGCGGCTGGCACTACCCGTGCACAGTGCCGGGTGGGTTTTGGCATGATGGTCGGGCCAGTTCAAGGTGGTCGGAACTGCCTACGCTCCATGCCTTATCGGTTCGGGCAGATGGACAGTCCGGTTCGGGGCGGATGGCAATGCCCAAGCACCATGCTGTGAGGGTTCCGGCGGATGGACAATCTCGGTTCGGGGTGGATGGCACTGCTCGCACACAGTGTCGACTGGGTTTTGGTGTGACGATTGGTCCTGTTGGGGGCGGATGGCGCTGCCTGCGCACTGTGTCGTGCGGGTTCAGGCATGAGGAACGGTACGGTTCGGGGCTGATGGCTTTGCCCACGCACCATACCGTGTGTATTCTAGCGGACGGACGGTCCGGTTCGGGGCGGTCGGGAGTGCTCGCACACCGTGCCATGCAGGTTAGGGCAGACGGACAGTTTGAACGGATAGTCTGGTTTCGGGGCGGATGGCACTGCCAGGACTGGCCACTCACCGTTCCGTATGGTTTCTGGCTGACGAACAGTCCGGTTCGGGGCAAATGGCACTGCCCGCGCATTGTGCCATGCGTGTTCGGGCGGACAGATAGTCTGGTTCGGGGGGGTCGGGACTGCTCACGCTCCGAGCCATGCAAGTTCGGGCGGATGGACGGTCCAGTTCTGGATGGATTCCATTGCTAGGACTGCCCCGCGCCTAGTGCTGTGCGGGTTCAGGCGTGATGTATGGTCCAGTTCGTGGTGGATGGTGCGGCCGGGACTGCCCGGCGCACTGTGTCGTGCATGTTCTTGGGCGGATGGCATGGACGGGACGGCCCATGCACCGTGCCGTGCGGGTTCGGGTGGACGGACAGTCCGGTTCGGGGCAGATGGCACGGCCAAGACTGCCCCATGCACCGTGCCGTGAGGGCTCGGGCGGATGGATGGTCCATATATATGTACATATACATGTGTGTGTGTGTGTCTGTGTATAGAGCAGTGCATTGCGGGTTCTGGCGAACGGACGGTCCAGTTCAGGGCGGCCGAGACTGCCCGTACACCATACCGTGCAGGTTCAGGCAGACGGACGATCCTGTTCAGGGCAATTGGGATTACCCACACTCCGTACCTTGCGGGTTTGGACAGACGGACGGTCCGGCTCTGTGCGGATGGCACTGCCTGCACATAGTGTCGTGCGGGATTCGGCAGACGGACGGTCCGATATGGGGCGGATGGCACGGCCCACTTACTGTGTCGTGCGGGTTCAGGCAAACTCACGGTTCAGTTCGAGTTGGTCGGGACTACCCGCGCTCCGTACTTTGCGGGTTCGGGCAGATGAATGGTACAGTTTGGGGTGGATGGCACCGCCCCCGAACCGACCGTGCGCGGGGAGTCCCAACCTCCCTGAACTAGACCATCCATCTGCTAGAACCCACACACACGGAGCGCGAGCAGTCCCGTCCACCCCGCACCGGACTATCCATGCGTTCGAACCAGCACGGCACTATGTGCGGGACGTGCCTTCCGCCCCGAACCGAGCCATTGGTTTGCCCGAACCGGCAATTCACGGAGCTCGACAGCGCCATCTGTCCGCCATGCTCGAACCCGCAAGGCAAGATGCACAGCCAGTATTGTCCGCCATGAACTGGATAGCACAGTCAGGATTGCTCGTGCACCATGCCTTGTGGGTTCGGGGCGGATGGCACTACCCGCGCACCAAGCCGTGCGGGTTTTGGCGGACCGATGATCCCATTCAGGGCAGAGGGCACTGCCCGCGCAAAGTGTCGTGAGGGTTCGAACGGACAGATGGTCTGGTTCGGAGCAGACAGGACTGCCAGCACTTCGTGCCTTGCAGGTTCGGATGGACGGACGGTCCTGTTCTGGGTGGTCGAGACTGCCCGCACTCCTTCCGTATGCCCAAACCCACAAGGCACGGAGCGGGCAGTCCCAACAGCCCCGAACTGGACTATCCATCCACTCGAACCTACAAGGCACGGAGCGCGGGCAATGCCATCTTCCCTGAAATGGACAGTCCTTCCGCCTGAACTTGCACGGCATGGTGCAGCGGCAGTGCCATCCACCCCAAACCAAACCGTCTGTCTGCCCGAAGAGGGCAGTCCCGGCTGTGCAATCAGCCCCGAACAGAACCGTCCGTCCTCTCGAAGCTGCAAGGCTCAGAGCGCGGGCAGTCTCGTCCACCGTGAATAGGACCATTCGTCTACTAGAACCCACACAGTGCAATCCACCTCGAATTGGACTGTCCGTCCGCCAGAACCTGCTTGGCACAGTGCACGTGTAATCCCATCCGCCCCGAACCAGACTGTCCGCCCGCACCTGCATGGTACGGAATGTGTGTCGTCGCGACTGTCCCGAACCAGACCGTAAGTCCGCCCGAACCCACACGGCATGGTGCGTGGGGCAGTCCTGACCGAGCCATCTGCCCCGAACTGGACCGTCCGTCCATCCAAACTCGCAAGGTATGGAGCACGGGCAGACCCAACCGCCTTGAACAAGACCGTCCGTCCTCCCGATCCTACACAGCACGGTGCACGGGTAGTCCCGACCATGCTATTGGCCCCAGAAACCGCACGACATGGTGCGCGGGCAGTGCCATTTGCTCCGGTTCGACTGTGCACCATGCCTTGCTGGTTCGGGCAGACGGGACTACCCGCACACCGTGTCTTGCGGGTTCGGGTGGTCGGACAGTCCGGTTCGGGGTAGACGGAACGACCTGCGCACCATGCCTTGCAGGTTCGGGCGGACGGTCCTATTCGGGGCGGTTGGCACCGCCCGCACACCTTGCCGTGCGGGTTCCTACATGACGGACAGTCCTGTCCGCGGCGGTCAGGACTGCCTGCTCACCATGTCGTGCGGGTGCTGGCGGACGGACGGTCCGGTTCATGGCGGATGGCACAGCTAGGACTGCCCCACACACTGTGCCGTGCATGTTCTCGCAGACGGATGGTCCGGTTTGGGGTTGATGCGACGGGAATGCAAGCATTCCATGCCTTGTGGGTTCGGGCAAATGGACGGTCCAGTTCGGGGAGTATTGCACTGCCCGTGTACCGTGCCAAGTAGGTTCCGATGTGACAGACGGTCCAGTTTGGGGTAGTTGGGACTGCCTGGGCTCCTTGCCTTGGGCGGACGAACAGTCTAGTTCAGGGCGAAAGGCACAGCACCTGCACCGTGCAGTGTGATTTTCGGCAGACGGACGGTCTAGTTTGGAGAGGATAGAATGGTCGAGACTGCCCGTGCTTTGTGCCTTGTTGGTTCGAGCGGACGGATGGTCCGGTTCTTGGCAGATGGCACTGCAAGCGCAAAGTGCCATGCGAGTTCAAAGGATGGACTGGTTCAGTCTGGTTTGCAGCGGTCGGGACTGCCAACGCTCCGTGCCTTGTAGGTTCGGACGGACGGACGGTCTGGTTTGGGGCGGATGGCACTGTGCCCGAACCGGACTATGCGTGGGTAGTCCCGACCTCCACAAACCAGACCATCCCTCTGCCAGAATCCGCAAGGCATGGAGTGCAGGCTATCCCGACTGCCCCGAACAGGACCATCTATTTGCCCGAACCCGCAACGCACGGAGCGTGGGCAGCCCCGTCCGCCCCGAACTGGACCGTCCATTCAAACCCGCACGACACTTAGCGCGGGCAGTGGCATCCACCTCGAACGGGATCGTCGGTCTGCTAGAACCCGCACAACACAGTGTGTGGGCAGTGTCATCCGTCCCGAACTGGGCAGTCAGTTCTGCCCGAACCCGCAAGGCACGGAGCGGGGGCAGTTCCATCCTATAACGACCACTTTTCTTTTATTGCATTTAAATCACTTCTAATAATAATAATAATAATAATAAATTAAATAAAATTAAAATCTAGAAAATAAATAAATAAATAAATAAACGGAGGTTTGTTTTTCTATTATGATGAGGATCTAGAAGTGGTTAAGATCAAAACAAATTCATAGATTACCCTTATGCAAAAATTTATTATTTAAATTTTCAACAAAAAAGATTATATCTCAACCTTCAAACCTCCTAAAATTTAAATAAGAATAAAATAAAGTCCCTTTCTCTCCTTTGGAATGCAGAAAACTTCAGAACATACGAGAAGGAGAGAGAAAGGAAACAAGGAAGGAAAAAGGTGGAAAGAAGAGATTCGGCTAAGGTGAGTTTTTTTTAACTCACATAAACATGCTACTATATCTTTGCTTTATATTTGAATTAATCAGAATATAGATTTATGAGTAAATGCTCTCATAAAATTTATGGTTTCAGTTTTTAATATAATGTTTTTTTTTTTTGGATAACACGAAATGCAAAGACGATACCTATAAGATGATTTACCATTACCACCATTATGTTACTCAATAATTCCAAGTTGGCTTACTATATGATTTTGACATTATTCTCTATTTTACTGTGCAAACAGTAGCAACCGGTGAAAACTTAGGTTTCTCGAATTTTGAATATTTTCCAAAGAAAGTAAACTAATGCATTATGAACAGCTCATGTTATCAAATTATTGTATTTATATAAAAAGATAGAGCAAATGTTATCTTTCTATATTTTCTTTTGATTAACTTTTTTCTATGTTGATCCCTATTTAAGTTCAATTTTTTTTTATTGTTGCTGATGCTTATTTTATTTTTCATTCGTGTTTTTTTTTAATGGGTCCAACCTGATTAACTATTTGATATCTTCTTATGCTTCTTCTTCTTTTCTACTTCTGCTCCTTCTTCTTCTTCTTCTTCTTCTTCTTCTGCTTCTGCTTCTTCTTTTCTTCTTCTTTTCTGCTTCTGTTTTTTCTTCTTCTTCTTCTTCTTCTTCTTCTTCTTCTTCTGTTCTGCTTCTTCTTCTTTTCTGCTTCTGCTTCTTCTTCTATGCTTCTGCTTCTTCTTTTCTACTTCTGTTTCTTCTTCTTCTTCTTCTTCTTCTTCTTCTTCTTCTGCTTCTGCTTCTTCCTATTTTCTGCTTCTGCTTCTTCTTCTGCTTCTCTTTTTCTTCTTCTGCTTCTTCTTCTTTTTTTGCTTTTGCTTCTTCTCCTTTTTCTGCTTCTTCTTCTTCTCCTTTTCTGCTTTTGCTTTTTCTTTTTCTGCTTTTGCTTCTTCTTCTTCTTCTTTCTGCTTTTGCTTCTTCTCCTTCTTCTTCTTCTTCTTCTTCTTCTTCTTCTTCTTCTTTTTCTGCTTCTGCTTCTTTTTCTTCTTCTCTTTTTCTGCTTCTGCTCTTTTTCCGCTTCTTCTTCTTCTTCTTTTCTGCTTCTACATCTTCTTCTTCTTCTTCTTCTTCTTCTTCTTCTTCTTCTCCTTCTGCTTCTTCTTTTTCTACTTCTGCTTCTTCTCCTTTTTCTGCTTCTGCTTCTTCTCTTTTTCTGCTACTTCTCTTTTTTGCTTCTTCTTCTTTTTCTGCTACTGCTTCTTCTTTTTCTGCTTCTGCTTCTTCTTCTTCTTCTTCTCTTTTTCTGCTTCTGCTTCTTCTTCTTTTTCTACTTTTGCTTCTTCTTCTTTTTCTGCTTCTTCTTCTCCTCCTTTTCTGCTTCTGCTTCTTCTTCTTTTTATGCTTTTGCCTCTTCTTCTTCTTCTTTTCTGCTTCTGCTTCTTCTTCTTCTTCTGCTTCTGCTTCTTCTTTTTCTGCTTCTACTTCTTCTTCTTTTTCTGCTTCTGCTTCTTTTTTTTCTTCTCTTTTTCTGGTTCTGCTCTTTTTCTACTTCTTCTTCTTCTTTTCTGTTTCTGCTTCTTCTTCTTCTTCTTCTTTTGCTTATGCTTCTTCTTTTTTTTGCTTCTGCTTCTTCTTTTTCTGCTTCTGCTTCTTTTTCTGCTTCTTCTCTTTCTGCTTCTTCTCTTTTTCTGCTTCTTCTTCTTTTTCTGCTTCTGCTTCTGCTTTTTCTGCTTCTGCTTCTTCTGCTTTTTCATCTTCTGCTTCTTCATCTTCTTCTCTTTTTCTGCTTCTGCTTCTTCATTTTCTTCTTTTGCTTCATCTTCTTTTTTTTGCTTCTTCTTCTTCTCCTTTTGTGCTTCTGCTTCTTCTTCTTTTTGTGCTTTTGTTTCTTCATCTTTTTTCTGCCTCTTCTTCGTCTTCTTTTTCTGCTTCTGCATCTGCTGCTGCTGCTTCTCTACTTCTCTTTCTCCTTTCTCTGTTTGGTTGCAATGACAAGACAACTATGGGAAAATTCTAAATGTGCACATATTTTTCTAGTGAGCACCATTTCCCCTATGTTGTAAATCACTTTACTATATAGTATGTGGTGTGCATTTAGAATTACCCGCAACTTTGGAGGCCTACGATGAAATTCTATTTGCGCATGCAAATGTACTCTTGAAGCACATGTTTGAAACTTTGCTAAATGAGCCCTTTTTGAAATGGAATAATCTTTTCCAGCTATCTAAGACTCAGGTCTCTCTGACTGAAACCTTATGCCCGACTAGGCCCTATTCTTAGTAAGCAACCGTTGCACCCATTCGCAAGCATTTGAACAAATTCTACATCTGAAAATAATTACAGTTGGTTTTAAAATTTTTATTTTTTCATAGTAACCTACTTCTAAATTGAATGTTTCATGCTCTAACAAAAAAAAGAGGAAACTAAATATTGGAAATAAAAATCTAAAAAGACACAGAAAATTATGGGATTGGTGATTGATCATTAACTATTGCATTATATATTATTCTTAATTGTTACTATTGTTGCCACAGAATATTGAAATTTAATGATGATCACCAATCCATTAAACTAAACTGAATAACTTACATTGGAATCGTCATACACTATAATTTGGGAAAAATTAAGGTTCATATGAATTAGTTAGCTGGACGTAACTGTACCACTATTTTAAATTTTGGGAGGATCGGGATAGGCTCCGATCATTACTGTACCACTGTTTTCTGTTTTGGGAGGATCGGGATAGGTTCCGATCAATATTACTGTTCTATTTTTCCGGGGGTAGACAGAGATGAGTTCAGACCAGCTATATTTATATTTTCCTAAATTTTTAAATATCACAAATAAAAGACATCAACTAGAAATAATAATAATAATAATAATAATAATAATAATAATAATAACCACATAGAGCCTTCTACCTTTTATTTGCATGACTGTCAATGATATTGAGTTGTTATTGTTATTTTTTTGTGTTTTACTATTTATTATTAGATTGCTTTACTGTCGATCCTGGCTATGCATGACCAGATACAGACATTTATCAAGAAGTAGATCCACCAGAAATATAATAAAATGTGGCATACTTTAATGAACAGGCAGATCTACATTAGTGATGAAATTTTTAGTTAATTACTTTCATTTTAGGAAACTGTAATAAGTGTATATGACACTTTATTTAGTTTTATGTGAGACAGTTCGTTTATTCAGAAATAATTTATTTGTAGTGACGTTTTGTTGATTTTATTTAGAGGAAGTTTGTTATCTTTTTGATTAAATTAAAACTTATCATTTAATTCTGTATATTATTAATATTAAATTGCGTCGCAATTGTAATATTTTATTTTGAGGGTTGTCGAGTTGTCATTCGACGCCGAACGTTTCAGCTTTCCACACTACAGAAAGTGGGGCATTACAGGTGGTATCAGAGCCCAGGCTTCTTTTAGTCTGTTCAAGTGATTTGAACAAACTTGAATATCATTATAGTCAACAAAAAAAATAATAGTTGATTTTGCTAAACTATTTAAGGTTCAGTACGACTATATATATATATATATATATATATATATATATATATATATATATATATATATATATATATATATATATATATATGTACGAAAATATGATTTTTCTAGATATATCTATCTGCTTTTTTTATGTTTATTTAAGTAATACCTACATTATCACTTTTCCTCAAAAGGATGGCTCGTCAGACTAGTAGGAATGGAGCAAATTTCGATTCGACCTCGAACACTACTGAAGCCAATGAAATGTTAGGACTGCTTAGTAAGATGGTTGATGCGCAACAACAATAGGTCAAAGCCTTTCGAGCAGGAGTGATGGCAGCCTTAGATCGTGTGGCAGAACCAACGGACCAACGTCCTGGAGGGATATCTGATTTCAAACGCCTTCATCCATCTATCTTCTCGGGGACAGTAGGAGCCTTAGAAGCTGAACAGTGGCTCATGCAGATGGAAGACTTATTAAGAGCTGCTAGGATTCCAGATGCTGACAAAGTATGTGTCGTCAAAATTCAATTGATGAATATAGTAAGGACTTGGTGGCAATAAGAGGAGAACAGACTATCCCAACTAATTTCGTGGGATGCTTTCACAACGATTTTCCTTGCAAGGTTCTTTCCTAGAGCAGCCAGGAGGGAAATGGAGCACCAATTCATTAACTTGAGGTAGGCCGGAATGACAGTAGAAGAGTATGCATCAGAGTTTGTTTGTCTGAGTCAATTTGCATAATACATGGTATCAGATGAGGCAGATCGTGCTCATCGCTTCCAGTAGGGATTGAGAATAGATATCCAGAAGTATTTAATAACCTCCAGAATAGAGACCTATGCTGAAGTTATTGATGCAACTCGAGATATAGAGCAAGTGATAAATAAGGAAAGGAGGGTTCAGTCTTCTGCACCCAAAAAATCGGCAAGTCAAATGTTGAGAGGAACTTCATCTAGGAATACTAAGAAGCGTCTGGTCATTTCTTCGCAATAGAAGGTTACTTGCACACATTGTTAGAAGCTAGGACACACTATTAAGGAGTGTCGGTATGCTAACAACTTTTGCCTAGCATGTGGATCAAGTGAGCATAGGATCGGGGATTGTCCACGAAGGAGAAACATGGGGCCAATGCCTTGCCTTCCAGTATCTGAACATTAACAGCAATCACAAAAGGATCAAAATGGCAATCAGAATAGGCGACCACTTCCACCTCAGAATAGAGCTTATGAGCAGGCTAAGAAGAATAAGGCAGTGGACATGGGACGTGGACAAGTATATAACCTAACCGCAGAGCAAGCAGAGAAGTCAGATGACGTAGTAGCATGTATGATACTAGTCAATCATATACCCGCATCAGTTTTATTTGACTCAGGAGCATCACATTGCTTTATTTCTTCCAAATTTGTTACACTACATGCCATACCTTATGAGAACCTAAACATTAGATGAAAGATAAGTACAAGTAACGGGGGTATTGTTTCTACTCAAATGTGTAGATTGTGTCCTGCAGTAATTTGTAGAAGGGAATTTTATGCTAATTTCCTAATTATCGATACTCATGGATTTGACGTGATATTGGGAATGGATTGGTTAAGTACCTTTCATGCAATTATTGACTGCCGGAGGAGAAGCGTTGTCTTCAGGATACTGAATCACCCAGAGCTCGAGTTCATTGGGGACAGCAGCACCAAGGAACCTGCAGAATTTAGAGCTCGTCCTAAGGAGGGAGTAATAGTACAAATGGATGCCATACCAGCTGATATCCCTGTGGTTCGGAGTTTTTGGACATCTTCGAGGATTTCTCAAGATTACCACCAAACAGGGCAGTGAAGTTCGCTATTGAGCTCCTTCCTGGTACTACACCAATCTCTCTAGCACCATATCGAATGCGTCCAGCAGAGCTAAAAGAAGTGAAAATACAATTAGACGAATTGGAAACTAAAGATTTCATTAGACCAAGTACTTTCCCTTGGGGTGCACCAGTACTTTTGACTGAGAAGAAAGATGGAGGCAAAAAGATTATAGGAGATTAAATAGGGTCACTATCAAAAATCGATACCCACTACCGAGAATTGATGACTTGTTCGATTAGCTTGGTGGTGCTAGGGTATTTTCCAAGTTGGACCTTAAGTCTGGGTATCACCAAGTAAAAGTGAAGGAGTCAGATATTCCTAAAAGAATGTTCCGAACTTGATATGGGTATTTTGAATTCTTAGAGATACCATTCGGAGTGATGAATGCATCTACAATTTTTATGAACTTAATGAATCGAATTTTTCTTCCATATTTGGATAAATTCATTGTGGTGTTCATAGATGACATATTGGTGTATTCAAGGATCGAAGAGGATCACACTAAGCATTTAAGGATGGTTTTGGAGACACTAAGGAAGGTGAAACTATTTGGGAAGATCAACAAATGCGAATTTTGGTTGAAGAGTGTTTCATTCTTGGGACACATTGTTTCTCAAGATGGAATCTCAGATCCTGGCAAGGTCTCAATAGTGAAGGATTGACCAATCCCGAAAAATATTTCAAAGGTGAGGAGTTTTCTGGGATTAGCAGGCTATTATCGAAAGTTCATCCCAAACTTTTCTAATATTGCAGGACCTCTGACCAAGCTCCTGAGGAAATGAAAGAGGTACGACTAGACACTTGAATGTGATGCAACTTTCAATGAGTTGAAAAAGAGGCTCATAATAACACCAGTATTAGCCATACCGGAAGGGACCGAAGGAATGGTTGTATACAGTGATGCGTCCAGTATGGGGCTAGGTTGTGTGTTGATGCAACGAGGACGAGTAATAGCTTATGCTTTGGAGCTTGCATAGGGCTGCCCGCGCACCATGCTGTGTGGTTTCAGGCGGACGGATGGTCCCAGTTTGGGATGGATGGCATTGCTCGTGCATAGAGCTGTACGGGTTTCGGCGTGATGGACGGTCCTGTTCGGGGCGGATGGCACTGCCCGCACACCATGTCGTGTGGGATCGGGCATGACGGACGGTCCGGTTCGGGTACGATGGCACTGTCCGCGCACTGTACCATGCATTTTCTAGCGGACGGACGGTCCGGTTCGGGCAGTCGGGTCTGCCCAGGCACCGTGCCGTGCGGGTTCAAGTAGATGGACGATCTGGACGGACAGTCTGCTTAGGGGCCGATAGCATGGTTGGAACTGCCCGTGCACTGTGCCATGCAGGTTGGGGCGGATGGACGGTCCTGTATGGGGCGTCGGGACTGCCCGCTCTCCGTGCTTAGTGGGTTTGGGCGGACGGTTCTGTTCGGGGTGGATGGCACTGCCCGCGCATTGTGCCGTGCGAGTTCTAGCGGACGGATGGCCAGGATTGCCCCACGCAATATGCCGTGCGGGTTTGGTAGGACGGACTGTCCTGTTTGGAGCAATCGGGAATGCCCGCGCACTGTGCTGTGCGAGTTCTGACGGACGGACGGTCCGGTTCGAGGCAGATGGGACAAGACTACCAGCGCTTCGTGCCTTGCGCATTTGGGTGGACGGACGGTCCTGTTCGAGGCCTATAGCACGGTCGGGACTACACCGCGTACTATGCCTTGCGGGTTCAGACGGTCCTGTTTGTGCCAGTTGGGACTGCCCGTGCTCCGTGCCTTGCGAGTTCAGGCATACGAACAGTCTGGTTCGGGGCCGATAGCTAGCCACGACTGCCCACCCACTGTGCCTTATGGGTTCGGGTGGATGGACTGTCCAGTTCGGGTTGGATGGCTCTACCCACACACTAGGTCGTGCGGGTTCCAGCGGACGGATGGTCTGATTCGAGGCAGATAGCACGGTCGAGACTCTCGCGCACTGTGCCTTGCAGGTTATGGCAGACGGACTGTCTTGCTTGGGGCGGTCAGACTGCCCGAGCTCCGTGCCTTGCGGGTGTGGGCAGACGGACGTCCGGTTCGGGGCGGTTGGGACTGCCTGCACACCATGCCGTGCAGGTTCGGGCGGACGTACGGTCCTATTCAGGGCGGTCCGGACTGCCCGCGCAACATGCCTTGCAGGCTCGGTCGGAAGGACCGTCCATCCGTCGGAACACGCATGGCACAATGCTTGGGCACTCCCAGCAATGCCATCCGCCCTGAACAGTACCGTCCGTCTACCCAAACCCATAAGGCACGGAGCGTAGGAAGTACACGCAAGGTTATCGGCCCCGAACCGGACTGTCTGTCCTCCCAAACCTGCAAGGCGCAGACAGTTGGACGGTCCGGTTCAGGGCGGATGGCACTGTTCGCGCACTGTGTCGTACGGGTTCGGGCAGACGGACGGTCCGATTCAAGGCGGTTGGCCCAGCCAGCACTGCTCACGCACCGTGCCGTGACAGACGGTTCAGCTCGGGGTAGATGGCACTACTGGTACTGCGCGCGCACCACGCCATGCAAGTTTGGGTAGATGGACGGTCCTATTCCGGGCGGTCGAGACCGCCCGCGCACCATGTCGTGCGTGTTCAAGCCAACGGACGGTTCAGTTTAGGGCAGATGGCACTGTCCGTGCTCTGTGACTTGTGGGTTCGGGCAGGTGGACGGTCCTATTCGAGGTGGTCGGGACTGTCCGTGGACCGTGTCGTGTGTGTATCGGTGGACGGAAGATCCAATTCAGGGTGGATGGTACGGCATGGACTGCCCGCACGCCGTGCCCCGATGGATGGTCCGGTTCGTTGCTGATGGCACTGCCTTTGCTGGTTTGGGCAGACGGACGGTCCATTTCGAGGCGGAAGGCACTACTCGTGCACCATGCCGTGTGGGTTACGACATGATGGACGGTCCGGTTCGGGACGGAGGACACGGCCAAGCCTGCCCCATGCACCATGCTATGCGGGTTTGGGCGGATGATGGTCCTCTTCAGGCAGTCGGGACGGCCGGCGCACCATGCCGTGCAGATTCTGGCAGACGGATGGCATGGTGCATGAGCAGTCCGTCCGGTTTGGGGCGGATGGCACTGCTTGCGCACCGTGCAGTGCGGGCTCAGGCAGACGGTCCGGTCCGGGGCGGATGGGACTGCCCACGTTTCGTGCCTTCCGGGTTCGGGGCACATGGCACTGCCCGCACACTTTGCCTTGCGGGTTCAGTTGGACAGACGGTATGGTTCGGGCTGGTCGGGACTGTCCGTGCTTTGTACCTTGCGGGTTCGAGCGGACGGACTATTCGGTGCAAGGTGGATGGAACTGCTTGGGCTTTGCGCCTTGTGGGTTCGGGTAGACGGACGGTCCGGTTTGGGGTAGATGGCACTGCCTGTGCACCTTGTCGTGCAGGTTCGGGCTGACGGACAGCCCTGTTCAAGGTAGATGGCATTGCCCACACACCATGCCGTGGGGGTCTGGGTGGACAGACGACCTAGTTCAAGGTGGAGGGCACTTCCTCGTGCACTGTGCCGTGCAGGTTCGGGCAGACGAACAGTCCTATTCGGTCATCCTGACCGTGCTATCGGCCCCAAACTGGATCGACCATCATGGCACAGTGCACGAGCAGACCCAACAGCTCCGAAAAGGACCATCCGTCTGTCGTGCCTTGCGGGTTCGATCGGACGGATGGTCCGTTTCGGGGTGGATGGTACTGCTTGCGCACCGTGCCTGCTGGTTCAGGCGAACGAATGATTCAGTTCGGGATGGATGGCACAGCCGGTACTGCCCGCTCTACGTGCCTTGCAGGTTTGGAAGGACGGACGGTCCGGTTCGGGGCGGATGGAACTGCCCGCACACCGTGCCATGTAGGATCCGGCGTGACGGATGGTTCGGTTCAGTCAGGTGTGGGATCCGGCGTGATGGGTAGTCCGACCTCAGCGAACCGGACCGTCAATCCACTTGAACCCGCACGGCACGGAGTGCGGGCAGTCCTAATCGCCTTGAACAGGACCGTCCGCCCGCCCGAACTTGCAAGGCAAGGAGCGCGGGTGGTCCCGTTCACCCTAAACCGGATCCTCCATCCGTTCGAACCTCGGCACCGTGCGTGGGCAGTGCCATCCATCCCGAACGGGGCCATCGCTCTGCCAAAATCCGCACGGCATGGTGCGCGGGCAGTGACATCTGCCCCGAACCAGACCATCGGTCTGCCCTAACCCGCAAGGCACGTAGCACGGGCAGTGCTATCCGTCCCAAACTGGACCGTCCATCACGCCAAAACCTGCAATGCAGGATCGCGGGCAGTCCTGACAGACGAGAAGAATACCATGGTCGAGATTGCCCACGCACCGTGCCTTGCAGGTTTGGGCGGATGGTCGACCCGATTCGGGGCAGATGGCACTGCTCGCGCACCGCGCCGTGTAGGTTCGTGCGGACGGACAATCCAGTTTAGTGCTGATAACATTGTGTCGTGCGAACGGACGGTCCTGTTCGGAGCAGTTGGGACTGCCCACACTCCGTGCTTTGCTAGTTCGGGTGGACAGACACTCTGGTTCGGGGCTAATGGCACAGTCCGCGCACCGTGCCTTGCGGGTTCGGGTGGACGGACGGTCCTACTCGGGGCGGTAGCGGGTAGATGGATAGTACGATTAGGAGTGGTCAGGACTGCCCGTGCAATGCACCTTGCAGGTTCGGGCAGACGGATGGTCAGGTTCGGGGCTGATATCACAGCCGGGACTGCTCGCGCACCGTGTAGTGTGGGTTCGGGCAGACTGACAGTCCGAATCGGGGCGGATGGCATTGCTCGGGGACCATGCATGCGGGATCAAGTAGATGGATGGTCCGGTTCTAGGCGAATGGAACAGGACTGCCCGCGCACCGTGCGGTGCGGGTTCGGGTGGACGGACGGTAATGTTCAGGGCAGATGGCATGGCCGGGACTGGCCCCCGCACCGTGCCATGCGGGTTTGGGCGGACGGAAGGTTGGTTCGGAGCCGATAGCATGGCTGGGACTGTCTGCGCACCGTGCCATGACAGGCAGTCTAGTTCGAAGTGGAGGGGACGAGACTGCTGTAGACATCAAAAAAAAGAAAGAAAGGAGATTATAAATAAATAAATAAAACGGGTGTGCCCCGCAGGTCCCACTCTCGAAAGCGCTCCAGCGGGACTGCACCCACAAGACCGCACCCACGGGTGCGACCGCGGGATCGCTCTCGCGGGAGCGCACCCGGGAGTGCGCCTATGGGAGCAATCCCGCAGGTGGGTCCCACCCACGAAATCGCTCCCGCGGGAGCACACCCGTGGGAGGGCTCCCGCGAGTGAGACCCACCCGCAGAATCGCTCTCGCGGGAGCGCACCCGGGAGTGCGCCTGTGGGAGCAATCCCGCAGGTGGGTCCCACCCACGAAATCGCTCCAGCGGGAGCGCACCCGCCGGTGGGCTCCAATGAGTGGGACCCACCCGCAGAATCGCTCCCGCGGGAGCGCACCTACGAGTGGGAGCACACCCGCGGGAGCGCCTCGTGGATCCCACCCACTCCCGCAGGGATTGCTCCTGCAGTTTTGCTCGCTCCCATATTTTGATTACGTGATCCAAATTTTTGGGGATTAATTAGGTAGATTTAACCGGATTCGAGGGAACAATTTGAGCTAGATTAGAAGTGCTCCTCAATCTATAAAATTGGGATCAGAGTTCAGAATAGGGGGAGATTCTTTTGAGAGGCAATTTTTTAGAGATCGGAATCCAAAAATCCAGAAGGAGAATTTCCAATCTTCATCCTGATCCAGATCGGATCGTCAACGGAGTGCAGAATCAAGACTCTACCGCTGCCAGAGCCCACAAAAATAAAGGGGAATCGAAATCAATTGATTCCTATTCTTGTAATCTCGAATTTATTTTTTAATTTTCTTTTATTGCTGTAATTCAAAATCAAATTGGAATTTAAAGAAAGATTCAATTTTTTGGGCATACAAGAATTGGCAACCATATTGGGAGCCTCTTTGTTCACGCCGCAAGGGGAAAAAAAAACTCCAAAATCCACGTTGAATGCAAAATTGAGCTAAATTTGCCTGGATGCCAAGCTACGCCCGCAGGTCATCCAAATGGAGAGTTATGCCACTATAGAATGCAAGGTTTTGCTCCCAGCTAAAACTTGAGTCTAATTCAGTGCGCAAGGCTAAACCAGCGCACAAATCAAATGCAGTGCGCTAGGCTAAGTCAGTGCACAAGTCTATCCTCACATATAACGTTAGGTTAAATCTGCCTAAAAGTAATTTAGATGCGGGATTATGCTCGACAATGTGAGGCTTAACCCTGCGTACAAGTTATTTTAGACATGAAGCTGATTCAAGACCAAGCCAACATAAAGTCATCTAAAGAGGCTAAGTCGAGACCAAGCCAGTATAAATTGATCCAGAATGCAAGATTATGCCCATGCCTAAAGAGAAAAATGAAGTTTCAGCCGTGTGCGAGCCAAATGGGATCCAAACAAGGGGTAGGACCCACATCCAGAGCGCGAAGCTAAACCAAACATAAAACACGGGGCCTAGCCGGCTTAAAGTCAGCCAGACGCATGGCTATGTTTGCAAGTAAAGCAAGATACTTATTCAGTGCGCGAAGTTAAACCCGCACACGAGTCTAATTCAGTGCGCGAGGCTAAGCCAACGCACAAGTCTAAACTGACATATAGGCAAGGTTAAATCATAATCCAAATTCGAGGCTTGCCTTCTTAAAGTCAACCATAATGCACGGCCAAGTTCTAGTCTAGCACAATGTAGAAGTGTCAAAATACGAAGCCAAGACTCATACCCATCTAGAAGTATCATAATGCAAGGCTAACACTCAGCTTTGCTTTGCTCTATGATGGACTCCCTGATCAGCCAAATGGGATCTACATAGGGGGTGAGACCCACAACTAGAGAACCTCGCGTATAATGCGAGCCAAGCCCAAAGCAAGAATACAAGTCTATGCCCGTAGACACCGTGAGGCTAAACCAATGTAAAATCATCTAGTGCATGACGTTAATTTGAGACTGCCAGTGTAAAGTCATCAGACGCGAGATAATTCGAAACTAAACCAGCGTGCATGGTTATACTGGTGCACGTACACAGAACTTATCTAGAGTATAAAAGTGAACAGAAATGTAAGGCTAAGGTTCAACCCTGCGTAGCTTACTACAAAAAAAGTAATCTATTACTGCATGATGAACTCAATAGACAGTCAAACAAGTCCTATATAGGGAGTGGGATCTACAACCAGATAAACTGGCATTTAATGCAAGGCTAAGACCGAATCAAGAATGCGAGGTTAAACCCCGCATACAATTCGAGACCAAGCCATCGAAAAGTTATTTAAATGCGAGACTATGCTCACGGCTAAAATACAAAGCTAACTCTCAGCCTCACGTAAACTTCAAAGAACAAGAATGCGGTCAATTGAAT
The DNA here is from genome assembly GCA_036321105.1 of Dracaena cambodiana. Classification (NCBI taxonomy): domain Eukaryota; kingdom Viridiplantae; phylum Streptophyta; class Magnoliopsida; order Asparagales; family Asparagaceae; genus Dracaena; species Dracaena cambodiana. Next base: position 30,244,086 of record JAYEPQ010000012.1, on the reverse strand, counting down.
TACAACAACCATTCAAATGTGGCCACCCAGGGGGCCCATACCAATAAGCCTTGTATGCAATGCAAAGCAAACTCTGCACACAATACAAGGCTAAGCCAGCGTAAAGTCATCTAAACACGAGGCTATACTCACGGCCAAAATGTAAAACTAACTCTCAGCCCCGCATAGACTTTAAGAAGCGGAAGGTCAATATCTACATCAGAAACTTGAGGCGCCAAGCCAACCAGGAGCCTTGCATAATATTTGATGAAAAAGAAGGTGGCCCGTTGATGTGATAAATTACTGCAAGCGCACAGTGTCGATGTAGCACTGTACAGGTCGTCCCACAGGGATCTAGGGTGTTTTTGCGATTCTTACTCTTTCCTTAGTCTAGCGGATTAACAAAGGATTCTAGGTTGAAGTTGGATTAATCTAAATAGCCTAGGATCTAGAATCCACTAGTTTCCAACCATGTATTTACTTCTACTATCTTCTTCTTTCATAAAAATTTGATCTTTTTAGTTTAATCTTTATTTAAAGTGCCCTAAGTATGAGCTATCAAGTGGTGTGCAAGTATAACTCATCAAAGATACTACTTCTCATAAAAACAAACTAAATCATTAGATAATTCAATGAAAAAGATAAAATCAATAACCCCAAACCCTAACTAAGCATAGGCTATCAAGAAACCTAATTCAAGTATAACCTATCAAAGTCTTAATCTTCGAGTTCTTGTATTTTAATCCTTTTAGAGAAAAATCTTGTCTTTATTTATTTTTATTCAAGAAGAAAGATATTAGAAAGCAATTACATGGTGGATCCTAACTTCATCTACATCCTAGAGCTAAACTAATTAGCTACTCATGATTCTAGAAAGCAATTAAATATAATCTAGAAAGCAAATAAATCTATACTAGAAAGCAATTAAATCTATCTAGAAAGCAAATAAAGATCTCAAAACAATGGCTTACCTCTGGAGCACGGTATTGTGGCCGCCACCCCTTCAGCAAAACCTTAATTTTATTAATGAAATACGAGTACAAACTAAATCCTAATCTACATTAACTACTGCATAAAACCTAGAATACAAGGATACGGCCAATATATAGGTTTCGGAAATCAAACCCTACTTCTAGAAGAAATATAAAGCCACAAAATTACATCGAAGCCAGGGAAGAAAACTCAGCATGTGGGGCGCATAGTTGGCCACTAAATGGCGGCTTCAACCGCTAAATAGTGGTTTTCTTTCGAGTAGCTCAATTGAAATTTCTTCCACGTGTGTCTCGTGTCTTGTTTATTATATTTCCTTGACTGTAGTTGACTTTTAATCTCATAACATCGTAGTCTCGTAGTTTTTCTCACTTTAGAAACTTTTCGGACTCTGATTTCCTACTCCAACATTGATTTCTTGCCATCTCCTTATATGAATCGAATTACCTGAAAAAGGCACTAAAAATACCCGAGTAGCATTTATTTATATACAAAAATAGATAAAGTATGAGAGGAAAAATACAATATATGATATTCATCACACCCCCACACCTATCTTTTGCTAGTCCTCAAGCAAAACCTAAATCTAAAAAGAAAAATAAAAATCCTAACTCACTTTTGTAGGAATCGCGATTGCACTTAGCACGTGCAATAAGCCTTTAAACCCCTAGGTTACCCTAGTGGACGAGTGTTGTCTCGTGAGGGTTTGCAGTGAATATACCCACAAAATTCAAGAAGAAAATAGATTAAGGAATAAAGAAAAGAAAAATAAGGATAACCGAAAATCAAGAAAAATAGAAATTTTATACAAAGGAAAGAAAAATCTTTTTTTTTATGATATTTTCATCAATTAATCTCACTAATATACAAACTCAAGAATGCATTTAGATTATCAATTTTCAAATCGAGCGTCATATCAGATACACTTATCATTTTAATCAAAAATTTAAATCCTATCTTTCAATACCTGCTAACAGATAATTCATTGGCTCCTATACGACTACGTGCACGTGCGATAGTTTATTTCGGCCTTAGATTCAAACTCTAACTCATGATTCATCTCCTCTCTCATAACAAATTTTTTTCTTTTTTTTTTTTCTTTTTTTTCTTTTTTTTTAAGAATATTTCACCTTTCATGCGAATATTCACGCTTGCTTAGGCGCAACATACCCGATTACTTGGTTCATACTCTTTTTTTTTTCTTTTTCTTTTTTTTAGAATATTTCACCTTTCATACGAATATTTATGCTTACTTAGGTGCAAAGTACCCAATTACTCAGATCATACTCTTTTTTTCACTCTTGATGCTATTGCCTTAATACCAGGCGCACCCCATTATTTTATCACTCTCGAGGCTATTGCCTTAGGCTCACCCCATTATTTTATTCTCACTTTTTTTTCTTTTTTTTTTCTTTTTTTCTCTTTTTTTTTGTTTAGAGAGAGAAAACTTACTCAATCGTTATCATCTTTGTCCTTAATCTAATAAACTATTATGAAGTGAAAAATAGATGTATATTTGCCTCAAAACTACTGTTAGCAATATTTATTTTTTGGATTTTGATTTTTTTCATAAAATTCAAAGTGTATCATCCAATCTACTCTCCTATCCAATTTCAAATCTAAATTTGTTCCTTTATCTGTAAGTAGTTTGATCTATTGATAAAAATACATAAGTTTTTTTAATTTATTTTTTTTTTCAGTTTTTTTTAATTTTTTTCAGTTTTTTATTTTTTTCAGTTAGTTACCCTAAAAAGTACCCAAAGTGTAAAATAAAGAAACCCAAAAATCTAAAAAAAAAAAAAATCCTAAAAACAAAAATAAAATCCTAAAAATCCTAAAAAATAAAAATCTCCTAATCTACTCCCCCACACCTAAACTTGTGTATGCCATCATACACAAACTAAGGGTGGTTATAAAAAAAAGAAAACTATTATACAAATATTATACACTTATTAGAAAATTCAAACGGTTATGACCTCTTGATCGCTTTCCACTCTCATAATGTGTCCTTTTATGTTTTGATATGGATGAACTTAACCTTTTTGTCAATTTTGCATTTAATCTCTCCATCTTATTTTTTATTTTTCTCAATTTATTTCTACCTTTTTTTCTTTTATTCAATAGTAAAGTTTTGATGTTAGAAAGCGTACCGTTAACGTTCATATTCGACCCATGAGCATCTTTCATGGCAGTAAGTATTTTGGTTTGATCAACGTGTGAAATAACATACTCACTTTGATGTAGCGGAATCATGAGCTCGATTTTGGATCGTCCCTCCAAATCATTAGGTACCATGACCTCTTCCTCCTGATGTTCCTTCCATTCTTTAATTATTGTGTGCTTGTCATGCAAATTTTCTTCAATCCTGTCATCAAAATTCTCAAAAGAAAATGGCATACTAGTGGACTTATCATTAGTCAAGTTATTATGAAGGGATAAAAATTCTTCTTCACAAATTTCTTTACAATTTCCATCAAAAGAATCAAATGATAATGTGTCACTAGCAAGCTCACCATGAGATAAATCATCAAGCAAAATATTTTCTTTATCATCAGTTTCATCATAATTATCTTCACAATGGTCTAAAATAGGCTGATCACAATGTTGAATTATAGACTCATCATGCACAAAACTATTTAATTCATTTTGAATCATATCTACTTCAGAAGATGACTGGAGTGATTGCTTGTTGGAGTCAGATATGTTCAAACTATTAGATGGTTGATCTACAAAAAGTTTTGCTTGAGAAATCATTTTGAGAAGATCTTCCATACAAGCTGCAGTTTTAGAGGATGAATTTTGAGAGGATGATTTTAGCAAACCTTCTATACCTTCCTCAATTCTACGTCTTCGTTCCTCAGACTCATGATTGTAATTTTTCTTATTTTCTTCAAATGATTGCATGTCGAGATCATTAGTGAAATTTGAAGGTGAATATGATGGATTCGTATATATATTTGATGACAGATATGAAGTGGTTGTAGCTAAATTCTCATGGCATGCATATTTTGCTTCTAATCTTTTTAATCTTTCATCTAACATGTTCAATTGAATATCTTGTTCATGATTAAATGTAGAACATGAAGATGAATATTCCATAAAGAAAGGATCAGATGGAGGATTCTCTTGGTACGACTCTTGATTACATGCATAATTAGAATTATTTATCCATTCATAGTTGTAATTTTGTGTATAAGAAGTGCTCGTAGGTTCATTATATGTGTTGTGAATTTGATTATGACCTACTCCTAGTGAACTTCCTATCCATGGACACTGATAATAATTATGATATGGATCACGAAAATGATAGCAACCAGTTTGATTTTGAAACATTTTTTTTTTAAATTTTTTTTTTTTTTTGAAAATGGTGGAGAGGGAGAGAGATGGAAAAGAAATAAACATAAATTTTTTTTTTTGTATTTTTTACTGAACCAGAGACATGAAATACAGATATCAGGAAAATTTTGTGGGGTTTAGTACCTTTAGTACCGCTAAATAGCGGTATATGCGCTAATTAGCGGTGGAAAGAGAGAATTTGGTTCTCTACTTTTTTTCCTGAACTCAAACTGCTTAACTTGTCCTGTTTCTTTTCCTGTATCTGTACTTTCTAGTCCCTGCACACTCAACACACACTGTTAGTCCCGTAAAACGTCTGAAAAAGCAAGAAAAACACCGTCGATCCCCAGCAACGGCGCCAAAAACTTGATGTGATAAATTACTACAAGCGCACAGTGTCGGTGTAGCGCTGTACAGGTCGTCCCACAGGGATCTAGGGTGTCTTTGCGATTCTTACTCTTTCCTTAGTCTAGCGGATTAACAAAGGATTCTAGGTTGAAGTTGGATTAATCTAAATAGCCTAGGATTTAGAATCCACTAGTTTCCAACCATGTATTTACTTCTACTATTTTCTTCTTTCATAAAAATTTGATCTTTTTAGTTTAATCTTTATTTAAAGTACCCTAAGTATGAGCTATCAAGTGGTGTGCAAGTATAACTCATCAAAGATACTACTTCTCATAAAAACAAACTAAATCTTTAGATAATTCAATGAAAAAGATAAAATCAATAACTCCAAACCCTAACTAAGCATAGGCTATCAAGAAACCTAATTCAAGTATAACCTATCAAAGTCTTAATCTTCGAGTTCTTGTATTTTAATCCTTTTAGAGAAAAATCATATCTTTATTTATTTTTATTCAAGAAGAAAGATATTAGAAAGCAATTACATGGTGGATCCTAACTTCATCTACATCCTAGAGCTAAACTAATTAGCTACTCATGATTCTAGAAAGCAATTAAATATAATCTAGAAAGCAAATAAATCTATACTAGAAAGCAATTAAATCTATCTAGAAAGCAAATAAAGATCTCAAAACAATGGCTTACCTCTGGAGCACGGTATTGTGGCTGCCACCCCTTCAGCAAAACCTTAATTTTATTAACGAGATACGAGTACAAACTAAATCCTTATCTACATTAACTACTGCATAAAACCTAGAATACAAGGATACGGCCAATATATAGGTTTCGGAAATCAAACCCTACTTCTAGAAGAAATATAAAGCCACAAAATTACATCGAAGCCAGGGAAGAAAATTCAGCATGTGGAGCCCACAGTTGGCCGCTAAATGCGGCTGAAACCGCTAAATAGCGGTTTTCTTTCGAGTAGCTCAATTGATATTTCTTCCACGTGTGTCTCGTGTCTTGTTCATTATATTTCCTTGACTGTATTTGACTTTTCATCTCTATAACATCGTAGTCTCGTAGTTTTTCTCACTTTAGAAACTTTTCGGACTCTGATTTCCTACTCCAACATTGATTTCTTGCCATCTCCTTGTATGAATCGAATTACCTGAAAAAGGCACTAAAAATACCCGAGTAGCATTTATTTATATACAAAAATAGATAAAGTATGAGAGGAAAAAATACAATATATGATATTCATCACCCGTCGACTTACAATGGGCTCGTAACCAGTCAAATGTGGCCCACTTAGTGGGTGAGACCAACGTCCATTAAACATTGCAAACAAAACTAAACTCTGCATACTATGCGGCGCTAAGCTTGTGTAAAGTCATCTAAATGCGAGGCTAGGACTGCACGGAATGCAAAGTTATGCCCGCAACTAAAGTGCGAAACTAACTCAGTGTGTAAGGCTAAACCTGCACACAAGTCCAACCCAGCGTATAATGGAAGTTATACTAGCTCAGTCGCGAGGCTCTGCCAGCTCAAAATACGACGCTAAGCCCGTGGATATAGGGCTAAGGTTGCATCTTGAACGCGCTATAACAAATAAAATTGTACCAAGCGCAAATCTCAAGAGCACCTTCAGCAAAAAAGTACAAGAAAGAACTTTCAAAATGGACGACTTGGTCTTAGCCATGATGCACAAGACTAAGGGCAAATTCAGCCAAAGTGGGAGGGCCTATTTGTGTAGAGACGTTCTATCCAAAGGGAGTATACCGATTGATCAATCAACATGATATCCGGATGATGATACAGATCAATGAAAAATTCCTGAAGAAATATTATTTTTAAGGGAATGAAGTCATCCGACCTCTTTTTCAACACAACAAATAAAGAAATGTTGGCCGCTGCTCAGGTGTAGATTCACACACCAACTTGGTTCACAAAATGAAAATAGATCTAACGTCTCTACGACTATGGATAGAGAAAATGTTCGGCTTATAAGCCCAAACGAAATTCTCGACAACTCACCATGCTGGGATAAAAAGTATGAACTGCCCAACGCCATCAAGACAACGGGAAGAGAATAAATTTCTCACCAACCCCATCATGCTGGGGGTAAAAAGCATGAATTGCCCAACACTATCAAGGCAACGGGAAGAGAATAAATTTCTCTCCAACCCCATTATACTGGGGCAAAAGTATGATTGCCCAACGCCAACAAGGCAACGGGAAGAGAATAAATTTCTTGCCAACCCATCATGCTGAGGTAAAAGCATGAGTTGCTCAACGCCATCAAGGTAATCAGAAGAGAATAAATTTTTTGCCAACCTATCATGCTCGGGTAAGAACATGAGCTACCCAAAGCTACTAAAACAATGGGAAGAGGAAAAGTTTGGCATTTAAGCCCAAACGAAACCCTCGACAGCTTACTATGCTGAGGAAAATAGCATGGCTAGCCCAACTCAAACAGTAGTTGGTAAAGGCAAATCAAACCCGTTGATAACTGAGTGTTTGCTAAAAATCCCATTACAAATCTACTACAACAGTATCCCTATCCAATTATAAGGATGCATTATCACCTAAAGCTGCAAAAGCAAAGGGAAGAGAAAATGTTTGGCATATAAGTCCAAATAAAATTCTTGACAACTCACCATACTGAGGGGAATAGTATGGTTAGCCCAACTCAAACAGTAGTTGGTAAAGACTAATCAAATCAGTTGATAACTGGGGATTTGCTAAAAATACTAATCAGATCGATTCCCTGTCAAGTTAAGATTTCACCTCTGATAGTAAAACTTCTTCATTAGTTTTCTCTGACAGAGCCAGTAAATCTCTAAAATATTTTCTCTCCATTAGATTAAGTCCTATAAAATCTCTTGTCATGTTAAGATTTTACCTATGACATCAGAATTCAAAACTATGAGATCAAACCCGATTAAATCTTCTGTCAAGATAATATTTCACCTCTGACAGAAAAGAAAACTCACACTTCATTAAGTCTAATATTATGGTCTCTGATGAACTTGTTTTTGATATTGTTAAATTTAAAATTACCTTTGACGAAAATCATCTTCCTATCAAGTTAACAGTTACCTCTGATAGTCAAATTCCAAGGCTAAATACGTTAACCGCCACCTCTGTTTTGTTAGCTCATTCCTATCATGACTAGATCCTCTGAATAGGTCGAGTTTTGAGATATGTTTAATGACACCTCTGTCATTTCATGATCTGTCATACTAGATGTCACTGAATGGCTAGGATTCTAATGATCATGTTAACATCATGCCTCTGCTTGACCTCAAATAAATACGTTAACATCATATATCTGCTTATCATCTAATGAGCATGTTAACATCATAACTCTACTTATCACCCAATGAGTACGTTAACATCATACCTCTGCTTGTTATCTAAAGATCATGCTAAAATCATATCTCTGCTTATTATCGAATAAGCATGTTAACATCATACCTCTGTTCATATTCCAGGAGACACGTTAATAGTTACCTTTGTCTATCAAATCTATTACACGTCTCTCATGCACTTAGCTTCTAAATGAGACGTCAAAAATATTTTTGCATGCAGACAACAAATTTTCTGAAGCAAAACTACAAGCAAAAGTTTGGCTTGGCCTGCACAGGTACAATGACCAGCATCAAGAAAACTCGCTAGAAGCAATCTCTGATATGTCGAAAAGGTTCAGCAGTATACCTCGAGCAACAAAACAGCTGGAAGGTAGTGATTTTAGAATATGGTTCATAGTATACCATAAAAATCACGATGAAGACTATAGAGCGAAAATTAAAGAGACCAAAGTGTTTCGAAATTCGTTATAACTCAATACAGAATTTTAAAAACTTTGGAGGGGGTTATGTAGACATAAAAAAAAAGAAAGAAGATTAAAAAATAAGTAAATAAATAAATAAATAAATAAAAGGGGAGTGCCCCATGGGTCCCACCCTCGAGAGCGCTCCGGCGGGAGCGCACCCGCCGGTGTACCGGTGGGAGAAATCCCACAGGTGGGTCCCACCCACAGAATCGCTCCCGCGAGAGCACACCCGCAGGAGCGCTCCCGTGGGTGGGTCCCACCCGCGGAATTGCTCCCGCGGGAGCGCACCCGCTTGTGGGAGTGCATCCGCAAGAGTGCCCCGCGGGTCCCACCTGCTCCCGCGGGAGCACTCCACCCATGGATTGGTCCCGCCGTTTTTCTCGCTACCATATTTTGATTAGTGATCCAGATTTTTGGGGATTAATTAGGTAGATTTAACCGAATTTGAGAGAAGAATTTGCACCGGATTAGAAGTGCTCCTCAATCTATAAAATTGGGAGCAGAGTTCACAACAGGGGGGATTCTTTTGAGAGGCAATTTTTCAGAGATCGAAGTCCAAAAATCAAGACGGAGAATTTTCAATTTTCATCCCGATGCAGATCGGATCGTCAATGGAGTGCAGAATAAAGGCTCCACCGCTACCAGAACCCACAAAAATAAAGGGGAATCGAAATCAATTGATCTCCATTCTTGCAATCTGGAATTTATTTTACAATTTTCTTTTATTGTTGTAACTAAAAATAAAATTGGAAATTTAAAGAAAGATTCAATTTTTCAGTCATACAACTGCCTGCACTTCGTGCCTTGCAGGTTCAGATGGATGGAAGATCCCGTTTGGGGCAGATGACGCTACTTGCACACAGTGTCGTGCGGGTTTGGGTAGACAGACTGTCCAGTTCGGGGCGGATGGCACTGCCGGGACTGCCTGCACACAGTGCCGCGCTAGTTTGAGCAGACGGACGGTCCAGTTCGGGGTCGATAGCATGACTGGGACTGCCCCCAACCATGCCATGTGGGTTCTAGCAGACAGATGTGCGGGTTCGGGCGGACGAAAGGTTTACCTCGGAGCTGATAGCACGGCCGGTGCACCATGCCGTAACGGATGGTCAAGTTTGAAGTGGATGGGACAGGACTACCCGCGCTCCGTGCCTTGTGGGTTCCGACGGGTGGAAGGTTCCGTTCAGGGTGGATGGCACTACTTGTGCACAGTGCTATGCTGGGTCGAGCAGACGGACTGTCCAATTCGAAGTGGATGGCACTGCCGGGACTGCCAACACACCGTGTCACACTGGTTTGGGCAGACAGACAATCCGGTTCGGGGCCAATAGCATGACCGGGACTGCCCACGCACCGTGCCATGCGGATTCTGGCAGACGGACGGTCCTGTTCGAGGCGAATAGCAGGTCAGGACTAGCCCGCTCACCATTCCGTGCGGGCTCTGGCAGACGGACGTCCAGTTCAAGGTGGATAGCCTTGCCCGCAGACCGCGCTGTGTAGGTTTGGGTAGACGAACGGTCTGATTTGGGGCGGTCGGGACCGCTCGCACTCCGTGCCTTGCAGGTTTGGCCGGACGAACGCTCTCGTTCGGGGTGGATGGCACGGCCAGGACTGGTCTACTCATTGTGTCGTGCGGGTTTGGGCAGACGAACTCTTCTGTTCAGAGGGGATGGCACAGCCAGGACTGGCCTGCTCACCATGCCGTGCGGTTCTAGCAGGTGGACAGTCCGGTTCGGGGCGGATGGCAAGGTCTGGACTGCCTACGCACCGTGCCTTGCGGGTTTGGATGGATGGTCCAGGGTGGATGGCACGACCAGGACTGCCCCGTGCACTGTACCATGTGGGTTCGGGAGTCACGGACTAGTTCGAATCAGGGCGGATGGCCCAGCCGGTTCTTGAGGACGAATGATACGATTTGAGGTAGATGGCACTGCTCGCACACCGTGCCTTGCCGTTCGAGCAGACGGGCAGTTCGATTCGGAGTCGATAGCACAGTCGGGACTACCCGAACATCGTGTCATGCGGGTTCTGGTAGATGGATGTTCCATGCGTTGCAGGTTCGGGCAAACAGGTGGTCTTGTTCGGGGTGATCGGGATGGCCTGCGCACCATGCCCGCAGGCTTGAACTTGACCGTCCATTTGCTAGAACTCGCACGGCATGGAGCGCGGGCTGTCCCAACCGCCTCGAACAGGACCATCCGTTTGCCCGAACCCACAAATCATGGAGTGCGGGCAGTCCCATCTGCCCTAAACCGGACCATCCGTTCAAACTGGCATGGCACTGAGCGCAGGCAGTGCAATGCGCCCTGAACGGGACAATCGGTCCACTAGAACCCGCATGGCACGATGCGCGGGCAACGCCATCCGTCCCGAACCGGGCAGTCAATTCTGCCCGAACTCACAAGGCACGAAGCGCGGGCAGTCCTATCCGCCCCGAACCGGACCGTCCATTCGAACCTGCACGGTACTGTGCGCGTGCAGTGTCATCTGCCATGAATAGGATCGTCGGTCCGCTAGAACACGCACGACACGGTGCATAGTCAGTGTCATCCGCCCAGAACCAGACCATCCATCCTCCTGAACCCGCAAGGCACAACAGACAGACGGTCCTGTTTGGGGTGGGCGGGCAGTCCAGTCGAGTCGACGAACTATCCGGTCTAGGTTGGATGGCACTGCCCATGCACCGTCCCGTGCGGGTTCGGGCGGACGGATGGTCCGGTTTAGGGCTGTTGGCACTGCACCTGCAAAGCACGGAGCACAAATGGGACTGCCCCAAGAAACATGTCGTGCAGTTGAGACTGCTCGTGCACTGTGCCATGCTGGTTCTGGCGAACAGACTGTCCAGTTTGGGGCTGATGGGATGGGACTGCCCGTGCATAGTGTCTTGTGGTTTTGAGCAGACAAACGGTCTGGTTCGGGGCGGATTGTACTACTGGGACTGTCTGAACATCGTACTGTGCTGTTTCGGGCGCACGGACAGCCCTGTTAGGGGTGATCGGGATACCCAAGCTTCGTGCCGTGCGGGTTCTAGTGGACAGACAGTTCCGTTTAGGGCGGTCAGGACTGCCCGTGCTCCGTGCCTTATAGGTTCGGGCGGACGGACGGTCCTGTTTGGGGCGGATGGCACGGCCCAGGCACCTTGCCTTGCAGGGTCGGGTGGGCGAACAGTCCTGTTCGGGATGCTCGGGACTACCCGCTCACCGTGTTGTGCGAGTTCTAGCGGACGGATGCCAGGTTCGGGGCCGATAGCCCGGCCGTGCTGTGCGGGTTCAGGCTGACGGACAGTCCAGTTCAGGGCAGAAGGCACGGCTAGAACTGCCCCGCGCGACGTGCCGTGTGGGTTTGGGCATGACAGAAGATCCATTTATATGTACATATATATGTGTGTGTATATATATATATATAAGGTAGTGCATTGCAGGTTCTGGTGGACAAATGGTCCAGTTCGGGATAGATGCACTGCCCGCGCACTGTGCCTTTCGGGTTCGGGTTGATGGACAGTCCGGTTCGAGGCCGATCGCATGGCCGGGACTGTTCGTCCACCGTGTCGTGCTGGTTCGGGTGGACCGATGGTCCAGTTCAGGGCAGATGGTACTATAGACCCATGCCATGTGGGTTCTGGCGGACGAACGGTCCAGTTCGGGGTGGATGGCATGACAAAGAACTACTCCACGCGCCGTGCCATGCGGGTTCAGGCTTGATGGACGGTCCATATATATGTACATATATATATGTGTGTGTGTGTGTGTGCATATATGGCAGTGCATTACGGGTTCTAGCTGACAGACGATCCGGTTTGGGGCGGATAGCACTGCTCGCACACCGTGTCGTGCTGGTTCAGGCAGACCGACGGTCTGGTTTGAGCGGATGGCACTGCCCTCGCATCGTGCTGTGATGGACGGTCCAGTTCATGGCGGATAGGACGGGACTGCCTGCGCTTCGTGCCTTGTGGGTTTGGACAAATGAAATGTCCCTTTCGATGTGAGGGCACCACTCGTGCATAGTGCTGTAAGGGTTCGGGCGGACGGACTCTCTGATTTGGGGCAGATGGCACTGCTGGGACTGCCTGCGCACCGTGTTGCGCTGGTTTGAGCAGATGGACGGTTCGGTTCCAGGCCGATAGCATGGTTGGGACTGCCTACGCACTGTGCCATGCGGGTTCTGGTGGACGGACGGTCCTGTTCGGGGCAAATGGCCTTGTCAAGATTGGCCCGCTCATCGTTCTGTGCGGGTTCTGGCAGACTGACAGTCTGGTTCTGTACAAATAACACTGCCCGTGAACCGTGCAGTGCGGGTTCAGGTAGACGGACGTTCCAGTTCAGAGTGGTCGGTACCACTCGTGCACCGTGCCTTGCGGGTTAGGGTGGACGAACTCTCTGGTTCGGGGTGGATGGCACGGCCATGACTGGCCCGCTCACCGTGCCGTGTGGGTTCTGGCAGACGGACGGTCTGGTTTGGAGCAGATGGCAAGGCCTAGGCTGCCCACGCATCGTGCCTTGTGGGTGCAGGCAAACAGACGGCCCGGTTCGGGGCGGATGGCACGGCCAGTACTACCCCGCGCACCATGCCGTGTGGGTTTGGGAGTGATGGACAGTCTGGATTGGGGCAGATGGTCTAGCCGATACTGCCCCGCTCACCGTGCCGTAAGGGTTCTGGCGGACGGACGGTCCAGTTCGTGATGAATGGCACTGCCCGCACACCGTGCTATGCGCATTTGGGCGGATGGACTGTCCTGTTCGGGGCAGTCAGGAGTGCCTGCGCTCCGTGCCTTGCGGGTTCATGCGGATGGACGGTCTAGTTCGGAGTGGATGCCACTGCCCATGCACTGTGTAGTGTGGGTTTCGACAGACAGTCTCCCTAGTTCAGGGCCTATAGCATGGCGAGGACTTCCCGCGCACCATACCGTGTGGGTTTGGGTGGACGGACAGTTCGGTTTGGGGCGGATGGGACGGCCAGAACCACCCTGCGCACCATTCCGTGAGGGTTTGGGCGTACGCACAGTCCGATTCGGGGCGGTCAGGACTGCCCGCGCTTTGTGTCTTGCGGGTTTAGGCAGACGAACGGTCCATATATATGTACACACGCACATATGTGTGTGTGTGTGCGTGTGTGGAGGATGGACGATACGGTTCGAGGCAGATGGCACTGCCAGTGCATTGTGCCTTGCCGTTTGGGCAGACGAACGGTCCGGTTCAGGGCCAATAGGATGGCCGGGACTGCCCGTGCACCGTGTCGTGTAGGTTCTGGTAGACAAATGGTCCAGTTGGGAGTGGTTGGGACTGCTTACGCACCATGCCGTGCTAGTTCGGACGGACGGATGGTCCTGTTCAGGGCGATTGGGATTGCCTGCACTCCGTGCCTTGCAGGTTCAGGCGGACGGATGGTCCAGTTCATGGCGGAAGGCACTGCAAGTGCAAAGTGCCATCTGGGTTCAGACGGATGGATGGTCCGGTTCGGGGCGGATGGCACTGCCCACACACCGTGCCATGCTGGTTCAGGTGGACGGACGGTCCGGTTTGGGGCAGTTGGACTGCCAGCATTCCGTGCCTTGCGGGTTCGGGAGGACACAAGGTCCAGTTCGGGCCGGATGGCACTGCCCCCGAACCGGACTGTGTGTGGGCAGTCCCAACCTCCATGAACCGGATCGTTCCTCTGCTAGAACCTGCAAGGCACGGAGCGCTGGTTGTCCCGACCGCCCTGAACAGGACCGTCCGTTTGTCTGAACCCGCAATGCATGGAGCGTGGGCAGTCCTGTCAGTGCCGAACTGGATCGTCCATTCAAACCCGCATGGCACTGAGCGCGGACAGTGCCATCCGCCTTGAACAAGACTATCAGTCCTCTAAAACCCATACGACACGGTGCACGGGCAGTGCCATCTGCCCCGAACCGGGCTGTCAGTTCTGCCCAAACTCGCAAGGCACAAAGTGCGGGCAGTCCCGTCCGCCCCGAACCAGACTGTTCTTTTGAACCTGCAAGGCACTATGCGTGGGCAGTGTCATCCGTCTAAACCCATACCGTTCGTCTGCCCGAACCTGCAAGGCATGGCGGACGAACGGTCTTATTCGGGGAGGTTGCACAATTCCAACGGGCAGATGGATGGTCCGATTTGGGTCAGATGGCACTGCCAGTGCACCGTTCAATGCTGGTTTGCACAGTCAAGAATGCCCGTGCTCCATGCCTTGTAGCTTCATACGGACAGACGGTCAAGTTCGGGATGGCTGGCACTGCCCGCGCACCTTGCCAAGCGGGTTTCGGTGTGACGGTCGGTCTTGTTCAGGGCGGACGGAACTGCCTGTGCTCCGTGCCTTATCTATTCGAGCGGATAACCGATCCAGTTTGGGGTGAATGGCACTGCCCGAGCACCATGTTGTGCGGGTTCCGACAGACAGATGGTCTCGATTTGGTGTGGACAGTACTGTCGCACATAGTGTCGAGTGGGTTCCGGCGTGACGGACGGTCCTATTGGGGGCGGATGGCACTAGCCGTGCACCATGCCTTGCGGGTTCGGGAGGATGAACGGCTCGGTTCAGGGCGGATAGCACGGCCGGGACTGCCCGCGCACCGTGTCGTGAAGGTTCAGGCAGACCGGCGGTCCGATTCGGGGCAGATGACATTGTCCGGGCACTGTGCATGCGAGTTCTGGTAGACGGACGGTCCGGTTCGAGGCGGATGGGATGGGACTGCCCGCGCACCATGCCATGAGGGGTTGGGCGGACGAACGGTTCGGATCAGGGCTGATGGACTGGCAGGTACTGCCCTGCTCACCGTGTCGTGCGGGTTCTAGCGGACAGACGGTACAGTTCGTTGCGAATGGCACTGCCCGTGGACCGTGCCGTGTGCATTTGGGCAGACGGACGGTCCTGTTGGGGTTGGTCAAGACGGCTTGCGCTCCATGCCTTATGGGTTTGGGCGGACGGACTGTCTTGTTCGGGGCAGATACCACTGCCCCCGCACCGTGCAGTGTGGGTTTCACTGGACAGACAAACTTGTTCGATGCCTATAGCACGGCCAGAACTGTCTGCGCACCATGCCGTGCGGGTTCGGTAGGACGGATGATCCGGTTTGGGTGGACGGATGGTCCGATTAGGGGAGGTCGGGACTGCCCGCGTTCCATGCCATGCGGGTTTGGGCAGACAGACGGTCCATATATATGAACAGATATGTGTGTGTGTGTATATGGCAGTGCATTGCAGGTTCTGGAGGATGGACAATGCGGTTCGGGGCGGATGGCACTGCCCGTGCACCACGCCTTGCCGTTCGGGCGGACGGGTGGTCCTATCGGGACTGCCCGCACACTTTGTCATGTGGGTTCTGGCAGACAGACGGTCCAATTGGGAGCGGCCGGGACTGTTTGCGCACCATGCCGTGCGGGTTCGGGCGGACGAACGGCCCTGCTCGGGGCGATCGGGACTGCCCGCGTTTCATGCCTTGTGGGTTCGAGTCGATGGATGGTCTGATTCTTAGCGGATGGCAATGCAAGCGCAAAGTGTCGTGCGGGTTCAAACGGACGGACTGGTTCGGTCCGGTTCGCAGCAGTCGGGACTGCCAGCATTCTGTGCCTTCTGCATTCGGACGAACGGACGGTCCGGTTCGGGGTGGATGACACTGCCCCCAAACCGGAGTATGCATAGGCAGTCCCGACCTCCCCGAACTAGACCGTCCCTCTACCAGATCCCGCAAGGCATAGAGCGCGAGTTTTCCCGGCTGCCCCGAACTGGACCGTCTGTTTGCCCAAACCCGCAACGCACGGAGCGTGGGTAGTCCCATCCACCCCAAGTCGGACCACCCGTTCAAACCAGCATGGCACTGAGTGCGAGATTTGCCATCTGCCCCGAGCGGGACCATTGGTCCGCTAGAACCCGCACGGCACGGTGCACGGGTAGTGCCATCCGCCCCAAATCGGGCCATCAGTTATGCCCGAACCCGCAAGGCACGGAGCGTGGGCAGTCCCTTCCGCCCCGAACCGGACCGTCCGTTCGAACTTGCAAGGCACTATGTGTGGGCAATGTCATTCGCCCAGAACTGGACCATTCATCCGACCGAACCCGCTAGGCACGACAAACAGACGGTCCTGTTCGGGGCGGTCGGGCAGTCCCGGCGGGCAGACGGACGGTCCGGTTCGGGTCAGATGGCACTACCTGCGCACTGTTTCGTGCGGGTATGGGCGGACAGATAGTCTTGTTTGAGGCAGATGGCATTGCACCCGCAAGGCACGGAGCACAGATGGGACAGGCCATGCACCGCGCCTTGTGGGTGCTGGTGGATGGACGGTCTGATTCAGGGCGGTCAGGGCAGCCCGTGCACCATGTCGTGCATGTTCCGGCATGACAGATGGTCCTGTTCAGGGCGAATGGCACGGGCAGGGCTACCCCGAGCACTGTGCGGTGTGGGTTGAGGCAGACGGATGATCCCAGTTCAGGGCAGATGGCACTGCTCACGCATAGTGCCGTGCGAGTTCCGGCATGACGGACGGTCCTGTTCGGGGAGGATGGCACTGCCCGCACACCGTATCGTGCGAGTTCAGGCATGATGGACGGTCTGGTTCGGGGCTGATGGCACTGCTTGCACACCGTACCGTGCATGTTCTAGCGGACGGACGGTCCGGCTCGGGCAGTCGGGTCTGCCCGCGCACCGTGCCGTGAGGGTTCTAGTAGACGGACAGTCCGGATGGACAATCTGTTTCCGGGCCGATAGCATGGCTGGGACTGCCCCCACACCATGCCATGCAGGTTGGGGTGGACAGACGGTCCTATTCGTGGCATCGGGACTGCCCGTGCTCCATGCCTTGCGGGTTCGGGCGAACGGTTCGTTTTGGGGTGGATGGCACTGCCTGCGCACCGTGCTGTGCATGTTCTGGTGGACGGATGGTCCAGTTCGGGCCCGATGGCATGGTCAGAATTGCCCCACACAATAGGCCGTGCGAGTTCGGGGCCTATAACACGGTCGGGATTGCACCACGACCATGACTTGCAGGTTCGGACAGTCATGTTCGTGGCGGTCGGGACTGCCCGTTCTCCATACCTTACAGGTTCAGGCATACGGACAGTCTGGTTCGGAGCCGATAGCATAGCCTAAACTGCCCACACAACGTGCCTTGCTGGTTCGGGCGGACGGACAGTCCGGTTCGGGGCAGATACTCTACCACCGCACTATGTCGTGCGGGTTCCATCGGACGGATGGTCTGATTCGGCGCAGATAGCACGGTTGGGACTCTCGCGTACCGTGCCTTGCAGGTTCAGGCGGATAGACTGTCTTGCTCGGGGCGGTCGAGACTGCCCGTGCTCCATGCCTTGCGGGTGCGAACGGATGGACGGACGGTCCGGTTCGGGTCGGTCGGGATTGCCTGTGCACTGTACCATGTGGGTTCAGTCGGACGGACTATTCGTCCGCCTGAACATGCGTGGCGTGATGCATGGGTAGCCCCAGCAGTGCCATCCGCCCCGAACAGTGCCATCCGTCCACCTGAACCCATAAGGCACAGAGCACGGGCAGTACCTGCTCGGTTATCGGCCCTGAACCGGACCGTCCATCCTCCCGAACCCGCATGACACGGATGGACAGACAGTCCGCTTCAGGGTGGATGGCACTATCCGTGCACCCTATCGTGCAGGTTTGGGCAGACGAACGGTCCTATCCGGGATGGATGGTCTGGCCGGGACTGCTCGCGCACCGTGCCGTGACCGACGATTCGGTTCGGGGTGGATGGCACTGCTAGTACTGCCCGCGCACCGTGCCATGCAAGTTTGGGCTGATGGACGGTCCTGTTCTGGGCGGTCGAGACTACCCGTGCACCGTGTCGTGCGTGTTCAGGCCGACGGATGTTTGGTTCGGGCAGATGGCACTGCTCGTGCTCTGTGACTTGGGGTTCGGGCAGATGGACGGTCCTATTCGAGGTGGTCGGGACTGCCCGTGGACCGTGCCATGCGGGTATCGGTGGATAGATGGTCCTGTTCAGGGCGGATGGCACGACATGGATTGCCCGCCCACTGTGCCTTAACAGATGGTCCGGTTTGGGGCAGATGGCATTCCTCGCACACCGTGCCGTGCTAGTTGGAACGGACGGACGGTCCGGTTTGGGGAGAATGGCACTACCCGCGCACCATGCCGTGCGGGTTGCGGCATGATGGATGGTCTGGTTCGTGAAGGATGGCACAGCTAGGCCTGCCCTGCACATTGTGCCGTGCGGGTTTGGGCATACGGACGGTCCTGTTCAGGCTGTCAGGACAGCTCGTGCACCATGCCATGTTCTGGCAGACGTACGGGACTGTGCGCGAGTAGTTCATCAGGTTCAGGGCGGATTGCCCTGCCACGCACCGTGCGGTGCGGGCTCGGGCAGACGGTCCAGTCCGGGGCAGATGGGGCTACCCACGCTTCGTACCTTCCGCGTTCGAGGCGGATGGCACTGCCCGTGCACCTTGCCTTGAGGATTCAGGTGGACGAACGGTACGGTTCAGGCTGGTTGGGACTACCCGTGCTCTGCACCTTGCAGGTTCGGGCGTATGGACTATTCGGGGCGGGGCAGACGGAACTGCCTGCGCTCCATGCATTGTGGGTTAGGGCAGACGGACGGTCTGGTTCGGGGCAAATGGCGCTGCCTGCGCACCTTGTCATGCAGGTTCGGGCAGACGGACAGCCCGGTTTGGGAAAAATGGCACTACCCGCACATCATGCCGTGTGGGTTCGTGGGGACGGACAGCCTTGCTCACGGCGGAGGGCACTGCCCCGCACACCGTGCCGTGTGGGTTCAGGCCAACGAACGGTCCTGTTCAGCCGTCCCAACCGTGCTATCGGCCCTGAACTTGACTGTCCGTCATGGCGCGGTGCACGACCAGTCCCGACAGCCCCAAAAAGGACCATCTATGTGTGTGTATATATATTGCAATGCATTACGATTTCTGGAGGACGGACGATATGGTTCGGGGCAGATGGCACTGCTCGCGCACCATGCCTTGCTGTTCGGGTAGATGGACAGTCCGGTTCGGGGCCAATAGAATGGCCTGGACTGCCCGCGCACCAAGTCGTGCGGGTACTGGCAGATAGACGGTCCGGTTGGGAGTGGTTGGGACTACCTACGCACCATGCTGTGCGGGTTCGGACAGACGGACGGTCCTGTTCGGTGTGATCGGGACTGCCTGCCTCCATGCCCTGTGGGTTCAAGCGGACTGATGGCGCGGTTCTTAGCAGATGGCATTACAAGCGCAAAGTGTTGTCCTGGTTCAGACGGACGGACGGTCCGGTTTCGGGGCGGATGGCATTGCCCACACACCGTGTCGTGCTAGTTCGAGGGGACAGACGGTTTGGTTCGGGGCGGTCGGGATTGCCTGCATTCCGTGCCTTATGGGTTCGGGCGAATGAAAGGTTCGGTTCGGGGTGGATGGCACTTTCCACGAACCAAACTGTGCGTGGGCAGTCCCGACCTCCCTAAACCGGATCGTCCCTCTGCTGGAACCTACAAGGCACGGAGCGCAGGTTGTCCTGACTGCTCTGAGCAGGACCGTCCGTTTGCCCGAACCCGCAACGCATGGAACGTGGGCAGTCCCGTCTGTGCCAAACCGAACCGTCCATTCAAATCCACACGGCACTGAGTGCGGGCAGAGCTATCTGCCCCGAACAAGGCCGTTGTTCTGCAAGAACCCACACGGCATGGTGCGCGGGTAGTGCCATCTGCCCCGAACCGGGCAGTCAGGTCTGCCTGAACCAGCAAAGCACGGAGCGCGGGCAGTCCCGTCCGCCCCGAGCCAGACCATCCGTTCGAGCTTGCAAGGCAATGTGCGCGGGTAGTGTCATCCACCCAGAACCGGACCGTTTATCTGCCTGAACCCGCAAGGCACGGTGGACGGACGGTCCTGATCAGGGAGGTCCGGCAATCCTGAAGGGTGGATGGACGGTCCGGTTGGGGTCGGATGGCACCGCCGACGCACCGTGCCATGTAGGTTTGCGTGGTCGGGAATGCCTGCGCTCCATGCCTTGTGGCTTCGTACGGACGGACGGTCTGGTTCGGGGCGGCTAGCACTACCCGCGCACCGTGCTGGGCGGATTTCGAAGTGATAGTCGGTCGATTTCAGGACGGTCAGGACTGCCTGTGCTTCTTGCCTTGTCAGTTTGGGCGGATGGATTGTCCGGTTCGGGACGGATGGCACTGGCCGAGCACCATAAGGTGTGGGTTCTGGCGGACGGACAGTCTTGGTTCAGGTTGGATGGAACTGCTCGCACACAGTGTCATGCGGGTTCCGGCGTGAGGGACGGTCCTGTTCGGGGTGAATGGCACTGCCCGTGCACTGCGCCTTGCTGGTGCATGCGGACGGACGGACGGTCCGATTCAGGGCGGATGGGACTATCCGTGCCCCGTGCCGTGCATGTTCCAGCATGACAGTCGGTCATGTTCGGGGTGAATGGCACTGCCCGGACTGCCCCGAGCACCATGCAGTGCAGGTTCTGGCGGACGAACGGTCCAGTTTGGGGCGGACCGACTGCCTGGTGCCTTGCATGTTTGGGCGGAAGGACAGTCTAGTTCGGGGCAGATGGCACTGCTGGGACTACCTGCACACCATGCTGTGCGGTTTCGGGCGCACGGACAGTTCTGTTAGGGGTGGTCGAGAATGTCTGCACTCCGTGCCCTGCGGGTTTGGATGGATGGATGGTCCTCTTCAGGGCAGTCAGAACTACCCGTGCTCCCCGCCTTGCGGGTTCGAGCGAACGGATGGTCTAGTTCGGGCCGGATGGCATGGCCCGTGCATCTTGCCTTGACGGTTCAGCCGAACGGATGGTCCACTTATATGTACATATATATGTCTGTGTGTGTGTGTATAGGGCAGTGCATTGCGGGTTTTTGGGAGCGAACGGTGTGGTTCAGGGCGGATGGCACTGCCTATGCACCATGCCTTTTGGGTTTGGGTTGATGGACGGTCCGGTTCGTAGCAGCTCGCACGGCGGGGACTCCCTGTGCACCATATCGTGCTGGTTCTGTCAGACGGACGGTCCAGTTTAGGGTAGTTGGGACGCCCGTGCACCATGCCGCGTGGGTTCGAGTGGACGGACAGTACTATTCGAGGCGGTCGGGACTGCCCGCACTCCATGCTTTCCAGGTTCGGGCAGACTAATGGTCCAGTTCTGGGAGGATGGCGATGCCCACACATCGTGCCGTGCAAGTTTGGGCGGACAGATGGTTCGGACACATCGTGCTTTGCAAGTTCGAGAGGACGGAACTTCCAATTCGGGGCGGATGGCACTACCCCCGAACCAGACCGTGCATGGGCCGTCCCGACCTCCAAGAATCGGACCTTCCATCATCCAGAACCTACACGGCTTGCGGTGCGAGCAGTCCTGACTGTGCTCCATGCCTTGCAGGTTCGGGCGGACAGACGGTGTTGTTCTGGTGGTCATGACTACCAGTGCCTTGCGCCGTGCAAGTTCTGGTGGACGGGAGGTCGCGCGCACAGTCCAGTTCATGGAGGTCGCAGGAAAACAGACTGTCTAGATCGGGGCAGTTGGGACTGCCCGTGCATCGTGCCTTGCGGGTTCGAGCGGACGGACGGTCCTATTCGGATCGAATCGCACTGCCCATGCATGGTGCTGTGCAGGTTCCGGTGCGATGGACGGTCCTGTTCGGGGCAATCGGGACTGTCCGCTCATCGTGCCATGCGGGTGCGGGTGGATGGTCTTGTTTGGGGCGGATGGCACGGCTAGGACTGCCCTGCGCACCGTGTCGTGCGGGTTCTAGCTGAACGACATTCCAGTTTAGGGCGGATGGGATGGTAATGACCTCTCTCCATGCCTTGCAGCTTCGTGCAGACGGACGGTCCGGTTAGGGGCAAATGGCACTGCCTGCGCACCGTACCGTGCGGGTTTCAGCATGAAGGTAGGTCCAGTTCGGGGCGGTCGGGGCTACTCGCGCTCCGTGTCATGCCGGTTCGGGCAAATGAACAATCCGGTTCGGGCAGATGAACAATCCGGTTCGGGGCAGATGGCATTGCCCACGCACCAAGCTGCGCGGGTTCAGGCGGATAGACAGTTCCGATTCGGGGTGGATGGCACTGCTCACACAATTTGCTGTGTGGATTCAGGCATGACGGATGGTCCGATTCGAGGCCGATGGCACTGCCCGCGCACCATACCGTGCTTTTTCTAGTGGATGGACGGTCCGGTTCGGGCAGTCGAGTCTGCCCGTGCATCGTACCGAGTGGGTTCTAGTAGATGGACGGTCCAGACGGACAGTCTGGTTCGGAGCCGATAGCATGGCCGGGACTGCCCGCGCACCGTCCTATGTGGGTTGGGATGGACGGACCGTCCTGTTTGGGGCGTCGGGACTGCCTGTGCTTTGTGCCTTGAGGGTTCGGGCGGACGGTCCATTTCGCGGTGGATGGCACGGCACATGCTCTGTGCCGTGTGAGTTCCAGCAGATGGATGGTCAAGTTCGGGGCTGATGACATGGCTAGGACTGCCCCGCGCAACATGCCGTGTGGGTTCTAGCGGGCGGACTATCCTGTTTGGGGCAATCGGGAATGCCCGCGCACCGTGCTGTGTGAGTTCTGACAGACGGACAGTCCGGTTCAAGGCAGATGGGACAGGCTACCCGTGCTTCGTGCCTTGCGGGTTTAGGCGGACGAATGGTCCGGTTCGGGGCTTATATCACGGTCTGGACTGCACCGCGCACCCTGCCTTGCAGGTTCGGACGGTCCTGTTCATGGTGGTCAGGACTGCCCGGGCTCCATGCCTTGCGAGTTCAGGCATACAGACAGTATGGTTCGGGGCCGATAGCTCAGCCGGGACTGCCCACGCACCGTGCCATGCGGGTTCAGGTGGACGGATGGTCCGGTTTGGGTTGGATGGTTCTACCCGCACAAAATGCCGTGCGGGTTCTGGCAGATGAATGGTCTAATTCGAGGTAGATAGCACGGTCAGGACTCTCGCGCACCGTGCCTTGCAGGTTCGGGTGGACGGACTGTCTTTCTGGGGGCAGTCGAGACTACTTGTGCTCCATGCCTTGTGGGTGTGGGCACACGGATGGTCCAGTATGGTGCAGTCGGAACTACCTGCACAACGTGCCATGTGGGTTCGGGCGGACGAGCAGTCGGGGCGGTCATGACTGCCCTTACAACGTGCCTTGCGGGTTCGGTCGGACGGACCGTCTGTCCACATGAACACGCATGGAACGATGCGTGAGCAGTCCCAGCAGTGCCATCCGCCCCGAACAATACCGTTCGTCCATCCGAACCCGTAAGGCACGGAGTGTGGGCAGTACCCGCAAGGTTGTCGGTCATAAATCGGTCCGTCCATCCACCCAAACCCACATGGCACGGACATATAGACGGTCCGGTTCAGGGCGGATGGCACTGTCCGCGCACCGTGTTGTGCGAGTTCGGGCGGACGGACGGTCCGATTCGAGGCGAATTGCCCGGCTGGGACTGCTCGCGCACCATGCCGTGACTGACGGTTCAGCTTGGG
Source organism: Dracaena cambodiana (assembly GCA_036321105.1). Taxonomy (NCBI): domain Eukaryota; kingdom Viridiplantae; phylum Streptophyta; class Magnoliopsida; order Asparagales; family Asparagaceae; genus Dracaena; species Dracaena cambodiana. The sequence continues at coordinate 30,220,156 of JAYEPQ010000012.1, read as the reverse complement.
GTTGATGGCACTGTTGGTTTTGCACGCGCACTGTGCCATGCAAGTTTGGGCAGATGGACAGTCCTGTTTCGGGAAGTCGAGACTGCCCGTGCACTATGTCCTGCATGTTCAGGCCGACGGACGCTCCGGTTCGGGGCAGATGGCACTGCCAGTGCTCTGTGACTTGCGGGTTTGGGTAGGTGGACGGTCCTATTTGAGGTGGTCAGGACTGCCCGTGGACTGTACCGTGCATGTATCGGTGGACGGACGGTCAGGTTCTGGACGGATGGCATGGCATGGATTGCCCGTACACCATGCCCTGATGGACGATCCGGTTCGGGGCGGATGGCACGACCCGCACACTGTGCCATTCTAGTTTGGGCGAACGGATGGTCCGGTTTGGGGTGGATGGCACTACCCGCGCACCATGCCATACGGGTTCTGGCATGATGGATGGTCTGGTTCAAGACGGATGGCACAGCCAGACCATGCCGTACGGGTTTTGGTGGACGGACGACATGGTGTGCAAGTAGTCCGTCCGGTTTGGGGCGGATAGCACTGCTCGCGCACAGTGCAGTGCAGGTTCGGGCAGACGGTCCGGTCCGGGACGGATTGGACTACCCACGCTCCGTGCCTTTCAGGTTCGGGGCGGATGGCACTGCTCGTGCACCGTGCCTTGGGGTTCTGGTGGATGGATGGTACGATTGAGGTTGGTGGGGATTGCTCGTGCTCCGTACCTTGCGGGTTCAGGCGGACGGACTGTCCATTGCGGGCAGATGAAACTGCCTATGCTCCATGCCTTGCAAGTTTGGGCAGAGGAATGGTCCGGTTCAGGGCAGATGGCACTGCCTGCGCACCTTGTCGTGCGGGTTTTGGCGGACGGACATCCCGGTTCGGGACGGATGGCACTGCCCACGTACCATGTCGTGTGGGTTTGGATGGATGGGCAGCCTGGTTCGGGGACGGAGGGTACTGCCCCACTCACCGTGCCGTGTGGGTTCGGGCGGACGAACGGTCCTATTCGATCATGCCGTCCGTGCTATCGGCCCCGAACTAGACCATCCGTTATGGTGCGGTACTCGAGCAGTCGCAACAGCACCGAAAAGGACCATCCATCCCCATGCATTGCGGGTCCGGGCAGACGGACAGTCCGGTTCAGGGCGGATGGCATGGCCAATACTGCTCGCTCTACGTGCCTTGTGGGTTCGGGTGCATGGACGGTCCGGTTCAGGGCAGATGGAACTGCCCGAGCACCGTTCCATGTAGGTTCCGGCGTGATGGATGGTCCAGTTCGGTCCGGTGTGGGATCCGGCGTGACGGGTAGTCCTGATTCCCCCAAACCAGACCGTCCATCTTCAAGAACCTGCATGACACGGAGTGCGGGCAATTCTGATTGCCTTGAACAGGACAGTCCGCCTGCCCAAACTTGCAAGGCATGGAGCAAGGGCGGTCCCGTCTGCCCAAACCGGATCCTCTATCCATTCGAAACTTCACGACACTGTGCGAAGGCAAGATCGCAGGCAGTCCCCGCTACCCTGAACCAGACGGATGGGAAGAATAGCACGGTCGGGACTGCCTGCCCACCGTGCCTTGCAGGTTCGAGCGGATGGACAGCCCAATTCGGGGCGGATGGCACTGCCCGCGCACTGTGCCGTGCAGGTTCGGGCGAACAGACAATCTTGTTCGGGCCCGATGGCACTGTGGCATGGGGTGGACGGTCCTATTCAGGGCGATTGGGACTGCCCACACTCCGTGCTTTGCTAGTTTGGGTGGACAGACACTCCAGTTCAGGGCAATGGCACGGCCCGCGCACCTTGCCTTGCAGGTCTGGGTGGACGGATGGTCCCGCTCGGGGCGGTCACGAACATATGGATGGTCCGATTAGGAGCGGTTGGGACTACCCGCGCATCGTGCCTTGCGGGTTCGGTCAGACGGACGGTCCGGTTCGAGGCCGATAGCACGGCGTGTATTGCCAGCGCACCGTGCTGTCCGAGTTCAGGCAGACCGAAAGTCCGGTTCGGGGCGGATGGTATTGCCCGGGGACCGTGCCTGCAGGTTCTAGCGACGGACAGTCCAGTTCGAGGTGGATGGAATGGGTGGGCCCATGCACCGTGCTGTACGAGTTCGGGCGGATGGACGGTAATGTTCGGGGCGGATGGCATGGCCGGGACTGCCCACACACCGTGCTATGACGGACGGTCTAGTTTGAAGCCAGGGACGAGACTGCTCGCTCTCCGTGCCTTGAATGTTCAGATGGACGGAAGGTCCCGTTCGGGGTGGATGGCACTACTGTGTCATGCAGGTTTGGGCAGACGAACAGTCCAGTTCGGGCAGATGGCACTGCCGGGACTACCTGCACACCGTGCAGTGCTGGTTCGAATGGATGAACGGTCCAGTTAGGGGCCGATAGCATCACTAGGACTGCCCACGCACCATGCCATGCGGTTCTGGCGGATGGACGTGCGGGTTCGAGCTGATGGAAGGTCTGGTTCGGAGCCGATAGCCCGGCCGGGACTACCCGCTCACCGTGCCGTGACGGACGATCCAGTTCGAAGTGGTGGGATGGGACTGCCCGTTTTCGTGCCTTGCGGGTTCGGATGGATATAAGGTCCCGTTCGGGGCAGATAGCACTACTCGCGCACAGTGCCGTGCGGGTTCGGGCAGACGGACTGTCCGGTTCGGAGCGGATGGCACTGTTGGGACTGCCTACACATCGTGCCACACTGGTTTGTGTAGATGGAGGATCTAGTTCGGGCCCGACAGCACAATCGGGATGGCTCGCGCACCATGCCATGCAGGCTCTGGCAGACGGACGGTCCTGTTCGAGGCGAATGGCACGGTCAGGACTGGCCTGGTCACCATTCTGTGCAAGTTTTGGTAGACGGACGTCCAGTTCGAGGATCATAGGACTGCCCGCGGACCATCCCGTGCAGGTTCAGGTAGGCGGATGGTCCAGTTCAAGGCTGTTGGGACTGCTCGAGCTCCATGCCTTGCGGGTTTGGGCGGAAGAACGCTCCGGTTCGGGGTGGATGGCATGGCCAAGATTGGCCTGCTCACCATGCCGTGCGGGTTCGGGTGGACGAACTCTCCTGTTCGGGGTGGATGGCACGGCTAGGACTGGCCCGCTCACCATGCCATGCGGGTTCTAGCACACGAACGGTCCGACTCGGGGCAGATCCCAAGGCCTGGATTGCCTACGTACTGTGCCTTGCGTGTTTGGACGGACGGTCCGGGGCAGATGGCACAACTAGGACTCCCTACGCACCGTGTCGTGCAGGTTCAAGAGTGACGGATAGTCTGGATCGGGGCGGATGGCCTGGACGATTCTGGAGGATGAACGATACGGTTCGGGGTAGATGGCACTGCCCGCACACCGTGCCTTGCCGTTTGGACAGATGGGCTATCCAGTTCGAAGCCGATAGCATAGCCGGGACTATCTGCGCACCGTGTTGTTCGGGTTCTGGCAAATGGCCAGTCTTGTTGGGAGCGATCAGGACTGCCTGTGCACCATGCCATGCGGGTTCGGGCAGATGGACAGTCAAGTTCGCAGCGGTCTGGACTGCCCGCACTCCGTGGCTTGCGGGTTCGGGTGGAAGATATTCCAGTTCGGAGAAGATGGCACTTCGAGCGCAAAGTGCCATGCGGGTTTAGACGGACGAATGGTCCTGTTCGGGGCAGATAGCACTGTCCGGTTCGGGACCGTGCTGTGCTGGTTCAGGCAGATGGACAGTCTAGTTCCGAAGGGTTGGGACTGCCCGCGCTCTGTGCCTTGTGGGTTCGGGTGGTCGGAAGGTCGGGGCAGATGGCACTGCCCTCGAACCGGACTATGCGCAGGCAATCCCGACCTCCCCGAATCAGATCGTCCGTCCGCCAAAACCCGCACGGCATGGAGCGCGGGCTGTCCCGACCGCCCCGAACAGGACCCTTCGTTTTCCTGAACCTGCAACGCACGGAGCGCGGGCAGTCCCACTCGCCCCAAACAGGATCTTCCGTTCAAACCCGCACGACACTGAGCACAGGCAGTGTAGTCCACCCTAAACGGGACCATCGGTCCACTAGAACCCGCACGGCACGATGCTCAGGCAATGCCATCCGCCCCGAACGGGGCAGTTGGCTCTGCTCAAATCGCAAGGAACGGAGCGCGGGCAGTCCCATCCTCCCTGAACCGGACCGTCCATTCGAACCTGCACGGTAGTGTGCGCGGGCAGTACGGGATCGTCGTTCCACTAGAACACGCATGGCACGGTGGGCAGTCAGAGTCATCCGCCCAGAACTGGAACATCCGTCCGCCCGAACCCGCAAGGCATGCGGACAGAGCGTCCTATTCGGGGTGAGCAGGCAGTCCAAGCAGGCGGACGGACTGTCCGGTTTGGGTCGGATGGCATTGCCCATGCACCATGCCATGCAATTTCGGGCGGACCGATGATCCGGTTCGGGGCAGATGGCACTGCACCCACAAGGCACGGAGCATGGATGGGACTACTCCAAGCACTGTGCTGATGAACGGTCCCGTTCGGGGCGGACGGGACTTCTCGTGCACCGTGCCGTGCTGGTTTTGATGGACGAACTGTCTGGTTCGGGGCTAATGGGACGAGACTGCCAGCTCATAGTGTCGTGCAGGTTCGGGCAGACAGATGGTCTGGTTCGAAGCGGATTGCACTGCTGGGACTACCCGCACACTGTGCCGTGTGGTTTCGTGCACACGGACAGTCCTGTTAGGGGCAGTTGGGATGCCTGCGCTCCGTGCTGTGTGGGTTCAGGTAGACGAACAGTCCCGTTCGGGGCGGTCGGGACTGCCCGCGCTCTGTGCTGTGCTGGTTTGGGTAGACGGACAGTCTGGTTCGGGGCGGATGGCACGGCGGGTGCACCTTGCCTTATGGAGTAGGGTGGACGAACAATCCTGCTCGGGATGCTCGGGACTACCCACTCACTATGCCGTGCGGGTTCTGGTAGACGGACGACCAGGTTCGGGGCCGATAGTACGGTCGTGCCGTTCGGGTCCGGGCGGACAGACGGTCATGTTCGGGGCGGATGGCACGGCCAGAACTGCCTCGCACATCATGCCGTGTGGGTTCGGGCGTGACGGAAGATCCATATATATGTACATATATATGTGTATATATATATAGGGCAGTGCACTATGGGTTCTAGCAGACGGTCCGATTCATGGCGGATGGCACTAGCGGACAGATAGTTCGGTTCTGTGCAGACAGATGGTCTGGCTCGAGTTGATGGACGGTCCGGTTCAGGGTAACACGCACGGCCGGGACTATTCGCGCACTGTGTCGTGCTGGTTCGGGCAGACTGACGGTCTGGTTCGGGGCGGATGGCACTGCCCTTGCCCTATGTCGTGCGGGTTTTTGCGGACGAATGGTCCGATTCAGGGCAGATGGCACGGTCAGAACTACTCCATGTGCCGTGCCCTGCGGGTTCGGGCATGACGGACGGCCCATATATATGTACATATATATCTGTATATATATAGAGCAGTGCATTGTAGGTTCTAGCGGAGGGGCGGTCCGGTTCGGGGCGAATGGCACTGGCCGCACACCGTGTCGTGCTGGTTCGGGCAGATCGACGGTCTGGTTTGGGGTGGATGGCACTGCCCCTTAGCCGTGCTGTGACGAACCGTCCAGTTCATGGCGGATGGGGCGGGACTGCCTGCGCTTTGTGCCTTGCGGGTTTGGACAGATGGAATGTCCCGTTTGGGGTGGAGGGCACTACTCGCACATAGTGCCATAAGGGTTCGGGCGGACAGACTGTCTGATATGGGGAGGATGGCACTACCGCAACTGCTTGTGCACCGTGTCGCGCTGGTTCGAGCGGACGATCGATCTGGTTCGGGGCTGATATCACGGCCGGGACTGCCGGCACACAGTGTCGTGCAGGTTCTGGTGGATGAACGATCTTGTTCGGGGTGAATGGCACGGTGAGGAATGGCCCGCTCATCGTTTCGTGCGGGTTCTGGCAGACAGACAGTCTTGTTCGGGGCAGATAACACTGCCCATGCTCCGTGCAGTGTAGCTTGGAGTAGACGGACGGTCCGATTCGGGGCAGTCGGGACCACTCGCACTCCGTGCCTTGCGGATTAGGACTGACGAACTCTCCAGCTCTAGGTGGATGGGACGGCCACGACTGGCCCCCTCACCGTACCATGCAAGTTCTTGCAGACGAACGGTGAAGTTCGGGGCTAATGGCAAGGCTCAGACTGCCCACTCACCGTGCCTTATGGGTGTGGGTGGATGGACGGTCTGGTTCGGGGTAGATGGCATGGCCAAGACTGCCATACTCACCATTCCGTGTGGGTTCGGGAGTGACGGACAGTCCGGATCGGGGCGGATGGCCCAGCCGGTACTGCCCCGCTCACTGAGCCGTAAGGGTTTTGGTGGATGGACGGTCCGGTTCGTGGTGGATGGCACTGCCTGCACACCGTGTCGTGCACGTTTGGGTGGACAGACGGTCCTGTTCGAGGCGATCAGGACTGCCCGCGCTCTGTGCCTTACGGGTTCGGGCGGACGGACGGTCTGGTTCGGGGCTGATGCCACTAGCCGCGCACTGTGCAGTGTGGGTTTCGATGGATAGTCACCCTGGTTTGGGGCCTATAGCACAATGAGGACTACCCATGCACCATACCATGCGGGTTCAGGCGGATAGACGGTTCAGTTCTCGGCAGATGGGATGGCCAGGACTGCCCCGCGCACCGTTCCGTGAGGGTTCGGGCGGACGGACGGTCCGAATCGGGGAGGTCGGAACTGCCCACGCTCTATGTCTTGAGCGTTTAGGCAGATGGACGATCCATATATATGTACACACACACACACACACATATATATATGTGTGTGTGTGGAATATATATATGGCACTGCCCGCGCACCGTGACTTGCCGTTCGGGCAGACGGGTGGTCGGGTTCAGGGCCGATAGAACGGCCAGGACTGCCCGCGCACCGTGTCGTGCGGGTTCTGGCAGGCGAACGGTCTAGTTGGGAGCAGTCGGGACTGCCTACTCACCATGCCGTGCAGGTTCGAACGGACGGACGGTCCTATTCAGCGCAATCAAGATGGCCCGCGCTTCGTGCCTTGCGGGTTCGGGCGAACGAATGGTCCAGTTCATGGCGGTCCGGGTTCAGACGGACGGACGGTCTGGTTCGGGGTGGATGGCACTGCCACACACCATGCCTTGCTCATTCAGGCAGACGGACGGTTGGTTTGGGGCGGTCGGGACTGCTAGCACTCTGTGCCTTTTGGGTTCGAGTGGATGAAAGGTATGGTTCGGGGCGAATGGCGCAGCCCCCGAATAGGACTGTGCATGGGCAGTCCCGACCTCCCTGAACTGGATTGTCCCTCTGCCAGAACCTGAAGGTACGGGTGCTGGTTGTCCCGACCGCCCCGAACAGGACCGTTCGTTTGGCCAAACCCGCAACGCATGGAGCGTGGGCAGTCCCATCTGCACCGAACTGAGGTGTCCATTCAAATCTGCAAGGCACTGAGAATGGACAGTGCCATTCGCACTGAACAATGCCATCGGTCCGCTAGAACCCGCACAACACGGTGCGCAAGCAGTGCCATCCGCCCTGAACCGGCAGTCAGTTTTGCCCAAACCCGCAAGGCACGGAGCACGGGCATTCCCGTCCACTCCGAACCGGACCGTCTGTTTGAACCTGCAATGCACTATGCACAGGCAGTGTCATCCACCCAGAACCATTCCGTTCGTCTGCCTGAACCCACAAGGCACAATGGACGGATGGTCCTATTCGGGGAGGTCGGGCAATCACGATGCACGGACAGACAGTAAGGTTTGGATTGGATGGCACCACCGACGCACCCTACCGTGCTTGTTCATGTAGTCAGGAATGCCCGCGCTCCATGCCTTGTGGCTTCGTATGGACGGACGGTTCGGTTTGAGGCGTCTGGCACTGCCCGCGCACTGCCCGCGCACTGTACGGACGGACGGTTCGGGTTTTAGTGTGATAGTTGGTCTAGTTCAGGGCGGCCAGAATTGCCTGCACTCCATGCCTTGTCAGTTTGGGCAGATGGATGGTCCAGTTCGGGACAGATGGCACTACCCGAGCACCATGCTATGCGGGTTCCGGCAGACGGATGGTCCGATTCGGGGTGTCGAGTGGGTTCATGCGTGATGGACGGTCCTGTTGGGGGTGGATGGCATTGCCCGCGCACTGTGTCGTGTGGGTTGTGGCATGACGGATGGTCCGGTTCAGGGCCGATAGCACTGCCCATGCACTGTACCGTGCGTGTTCTAGCAAACGGACGTCCGGTTCGGGGCGGTCGGGACTGCTCGTGCACCATGCCGTGCAGATTCAGGTAGACGGACGGTCCGGATGGATAGTCTGGTTCGGGGCCAATAGCATGGCCAGGACTGCCCGTGCACTATGCTGTGAGGGTTTGGGTTGACGGACGGTCCTATTCGAGGCATCGGGACTGCCCATGCTCGGTGCCTAGCTGTTTCAGGCAGAGGTCCGGTTCGAGGCGGATGGCACTGCCCGCGCACCATGTCGTGCGTGTTCTTCCTGATGAATGGTCCTGTATGGGGCGGATGGCACTGTCCGCGTGCTATGTCGTGCAGGTTTGGGCAGACGAACGGTTCAGTTCGGGTTGGTCGGGACGGCCCGCGCTCCATGCTTTGCAGATTCGAGCGAACGAAAGGTCCGGTTCAGGGTGGATGGCACTACTTGGAACGCATGCGCACCATTCCTTGCAGGTTTGGGAGGACGGACGGTCCTGTTTGGGGCTGTCGGGAATGCCCGAACTCCTTAACGTGCGAGTTTGGGTGGACGGACAGTCCTATTCGAGGCGGATGGGACTGCCCGCGCTCCGTGCATTGCAAGTTCGGGCGAACGAACGGTCCTGTTCATGGTGGTTGGGACTGCCTGCTCACAATGACGTGCAGGTTCTGGTGCACAGACGGTCCTTTTCGGGGCGGATGGCACTGCCAGGACTGGCCTTTCACCATTTTGTGCGGTTTCTGGCTGACTGATGGTCTGGTTCAGGGCAGATGGCACTGCCCGCACACCGTGCCATGTGTGTTCGGGCGGATGGACGGTCCGATTTGGGGCTGTCAGAACTGCTCGTGCTCCCTGCCATGCAAGTTCGGGAGGATGGATGGTCTGATTCGGGGCGGATGCCATGGCCAGGACTTTCCGTGCGCAGTGCCGTGCGAGTTCGGGTGTGACGGACCATCCAGTTCATGGCAGATGGCGTGGCCGGGACTGTGCCACTCACCGTGCCATGTGGGTTTGGGGGCAGAAGGCACGGACGGTCCGGTTTGGAGCAGATGGCATGGCCAGGATTGCCCCGCTCACTGTGCCTTGAAGGTTCAGGCGGATGGACAGTCCACATATATGTACATATATGTGTATGTGTGTGTGTGTGTAGGGCAGTGCATTGTGGATTCTGGCGGATGGACGGTCTGGTTCGGGGCGGTCAAGATTGCACGCGCACCATACCGTGCAGGTTCGGGCAAAGGGACAGTCCTGTTTAGGGCAGTTGGGATTGCCGGCACTCCGTACCTTGCGGGTTCTGGCAGACAGATGGTCCGGTTCTGGGCGGATGGCACTGCCCACGCACAGAGTCATGAGGGATCCGACGGACGGACAGTCCGATACGTGGCGGATGGCACTGTCCGTGCACCATGCTGTGCGGGTTCGGGCGGACGCACATTTCGGTTTGAGTTGGTCAAGACTACCCGCGCTCCGTACTTTGCTGGTTCGAGCGGACGAAAGGTCCGGTTCGAGGCGGATGGCGCAGCCCCCGAACCGGACCGTGCGCGGGCATTCCAGACCTCTCCGAACTAGACTGTCTGTTCGCCAGAATCCACACACATGGAGTGCGAGCAGTCCCGACCGCTCCAAATAGAAACATCCGTCCGCCCAAACCTTCAAGGCACGGAGTGCGGGTAGTCCCGTTCGCCCCGCACCGGACTGTCCATGCGTAAAAGCCAGCACTGCACCGTGCGCGGGCCGTGCCATCTGTCCCGAATCAGACCGTCTGCCATGCCCGAACCTGCAAGGCAATATGCACGGCCTGTCCTGTCCGCCACGAACTGGACGGACGGTGCGGATAGCATGGTTAGGATTGCCCGTACACAGTGCCTTGCGGGTTGGGGCGGATGGCACTACCCGCGCACCGAGCCGTGAGGATTTTGGCAGACCAACGGTCCTGTTCGTGATGGAGGGCACTGCCCGCGTAAAGTGTCATGCGGGTTCGAACTAACAGATGGTCCGGTTCAGGGCAGACGAGACTACTAGCGCTCCATGCCTTGTGGGTTATGATGGACGTACAGTCCTGTTCGGGGTGGTCGGGACTATATGCGCTCCAAGTAGTTCAAGTTTTGGCAGACGAACGGTCCGGATTGGGGAGGTCGGGACGGCCCGCACACGGACCAATTTGAGGCAGTGCCTTCCGCCCTGAGCCGGACCTTCCGTCTGCCCTAACCACCAAGGCACGGAGCGCGAGCAGTCCCAACATCCCCGAACTGGACCGTCCGTCTGCCCAAACCCGCAAGGCACGGAGAGCATCTAATGCCATCCACCCCGAAATGGACCGTCCTTCCGCCTGAACCCACACAGCACGCTGCAGGGGCAGTGCCATCCACCCCGAACCAGACCATCTGTCTGCCCGAAGCGGGCAGTCCTGGCTTTGCTATCGGCCCCTAACAGGACCGTCACTCTGCCCGAAGCTGCAAGGCTCGGAGCGCGGGCAGTCTTGACCGCCCAGAATTGGAGCGTTCATCTGCCAGAACCGACATTGTGCCATCTGCCTTGAACTTGACTGTCCGTCCGCCAGAACCTGCATGGCACAGTGCGCGGATAATGCCATCTGCATGCACCCGCAAGGTACATAACGCGTGCCATCCCGACCGTTTTGAACCAGACCGTAAGTCTGCCCAAACCCACACAGCAAGGTGCGCGGGGCAGTCTTAGCCATGCCATTCGCCCCAAACTGGACCGTCCGTCCACCCGAACTTGGAAGGTACGGAGCGCGGGCAGTCCCGACCGCCGTGATAGGATCATCCATCCTCTCGATCCCCCACAGAACGGTGCACGGATGGTCCTATTTGGGGCGGTCAGGACTGCCTGCTAACCGTTCCGTGCGGGTGCTAGCGGATGGACAGTCCGGTTCGGGGCGGATGGCACAGCTAGGACTGCCCCGCGCACTGTGCCGTGCGGGTTCTCACAGACGGACGGTCCAGTTTGGGGCGGATGGGATGGGAATGCCAGCCCTTCGTGCCTTGTGCGTTCGGGCGAATGGACAGTCTGGTTCGGGGCGGATGGAACTGCCTGGGCACCATGCTGAGTAGGTTCCAAAAGTGATGGACGGTCCGATTCGTGGTGGTCAAGACAGCCCGAGCTCCATGCCTTGCCAGTTTGGGCAGAAGAACGATCCGGTTTGGGGCAAATGGCACAGCATGCGCACCGTGTTGTGCGCGTTTCGGCGAACGGAAGATCCAATTCGAGGAGGATAGCCCGATAGGGACTACCCATGCTCCATGCTTTGTAGGTTCGGGTAGACGGATGGTCCTGTTCAGGGCGGATGGAACTACTTACGGAACATGCTGGGAGGGTTCCGTCGTGATGGGCTGTCTAGTTCAGGGCAGATGGCACTGCCTGCGCACCGTGCCGTGCGGGTTCAGGCATGATGGACGTTCTGGCTCTGGGCCGATGGCACAGCTCGTGCACCATGCCGTGCAGCTTCAGGGTGGTCGGGACTGCCTGCGCACCATGCCATGCCGGTTCGGGGTGGTCGGGACTGCCTGGGCTCCTTGCCTTGCCGGTCCGGACGGGCAAACGGTCTGGTTCGGGATGGATGGCACAGCACGTGCAACGTGCCATGCGAGTTCCAGCGGACGGACGGTCCAGTTCGGGGAGGACAGCAAGGTCGGGACTACCCACGCTCCGTGCCTTGTATGTTCGAGCGGATGGATGTCCGGTTCGGGGCGGATGGCATTGCTCGCGCACCGTGCCGTGCGTGTTCAGTCATGATGGACGGTCTGACTCGGGGCAGATGGCACTACCCTTGCACCATGCCGGGCGGGTTCAAGCATGACGGACGGTCTAGTTCAGGGTTGATGGCACTGCCCGTGCACCGTGCAATGGGGGTTCGGAGTGGTCAAGACTAGCCGCACATTGTGCCATGCCGGTTTGGTTCAGGAGGACGAATGGTCCAAACAGATAGTTTGGTTCGGGGCCGAAAGCAAGGCCGGGACTGCCTGCGTACCATGTCATGCAAGTTTGGGCGGATAGACGGTGCTATTTAGGGTAGTCAAGACTGCCTGCGCTCCATGCCTTGCAGGTTTGGGCGGACGGACGGTCTGGTTCGGGGCGGAGCGCACTGCCCGCGCACCACGTCATGCGGGTTCTAGCAGACGGATGGTCCTGTTCGAGGTGGATGGCACTGCAGATACTACCCACGCACCGTGCCGTGTGGGTTCTGGAGGACGGACGGTCCGGTTCGGGGCGGATGGCACGACCAGGACTACCCCGCGAACTGTGTCGTGCGGGTTTGGGAGGACAGACAGTCCATAGGGAAAGTCTAGTTCAGGGCTGACAGCATGGTCGGGACTGCCCACATACCATGCCATGCGGGTTCGGGCAGACAAACGGTGCTATTTGGGGCAGTCAGGACTACCTGCGCTCCATGCCTTGTAGGTTCGGGTGGATGGACAGTCCGGTTCAGGGCGAATGGTACTGCTCGCGCACGTGGCTTGCGAGTTCGAGTGGACGGATTGTTCGGTTTGGGGTGGATGGCACTGCCCGCGCACCGTGCCTTGCAGGTTCGGAAGGACGGACGGTTCGGTTCAGGGCTGATAGCACGGCCGGGAATACTTGTGCACAGTTTCGTGCAGGTTTAGGCAGATCGACGGTCCGGTTTGGGGCAGATTGCATTGCCTGGGCACCGTGCATGTGAGTTCTGGCATACGGACGGTCCAGTTCAAGGTGGATGGGATGGAACTGCCCGCGCTCAGTGCCATGTGGGTACGGGCGGACGTATGATCTGGATCAGGGACGATGGCCGGGCCGGTACTACCCCTCTCACCATTCCGTGCGGGTTCTAGAGCCAATGCAAGTTCGGGCATGACGGACGGTCCGGTTCGTGGCGGATGGACTACCCCGCAATGTGCCGTGTAGGTTCGGGCATGATGGACGGTCTGGTTCAGGGCTGATGGCACTGCCCGTGCACCATGCCGTGAGGGTTCGGGGCAGTCGGGACTGCCCGCGCGCCGTTCTGTGCTAGTTCACGGCAGTCGGGACTGCACAAGGTCCTTGCCTTGCCGATTTGGGTGGGCGAACGGTCTGGTTCGGGGCGGATGGCACAGCACATGCGTCATGCCATGCGAGTTGCGGCAGACGGATGGTCTAGTTCGGTTAGGACAACACGGTGGGGACTGCCCGCACTCTATGCCTTGCAGGTTCAGGTAGATGGACTATCTGCTTCGGGGCGGATGCCACTGCTCACGCACTGTGCCGTGCGGGTTCAGTTGGGGTGGATGGTCTGGTTCGGGGAAGATGACACAGCCAGGACTCCCCGCACACCGTGTCGTGTGGGTTCGGGCAGACTAACGATCTTGTTCGGCTATCCCGACTGTGCTATTTGCCCCAAACCGGACCATCTGTCATGATGTGGTGCATGGAAGCAACGACAACCGCAAAAAGGATCGTCCGTCATGCCTTGTGGGTTCGGATGGACGGACTGTCCGATTCGGGGTAGATGGCACTGCCCGCACACAATGCCGTGCAGGTTCGAGCAGACGGACGGTTCGGTTCAGGGCGGATGGCATGACCAGTACTACCCACTCAACGTGCCTTGCGGGTTTGGGCTGACGAACGGTAAAGTTGAGAGTGGATGGAAGTGCCCGCATACCGTGCCGTGTGAAATTCGGCATGACGGACGGTCCGGTGCGGTATACGGCATGACGGGTAGACCCGACCTCCCCGAACCAGACCATTTGTCTTCCAAAACCCGCACGGCACGAAGTGTAGGCAGTCCCGACCACCTAAATAGGACCGTATGCCTTCCTGAACCTGCAAGGCACGAAGCGCGGGTGGTCCTGTCTGCCCTGAACCGGATCCTCCGTCCGTTCGAACCTGCACGGCACTATACGCGAGCAGTGGCATCTGCCCCAAATGGGGTCGTCGGTCAACTAGAACCCGCACAGCACGGTGCGCGGGCCGTGCCATTCGCCCCGAACCGGGCTATCGGTCTGCCCGAACCCGCAAAGTACGGAGTGTAGTAGTGCCATCCATCCCGAACAAGACCGTTCATCACACCCGAACCCACAAGGCAAGATGCGCGGGCAGTCCCGGCCATGCCAATCCAGACGGACGGGGGGATGGCATAGTCGGGACTGACCGCGCATCTTGCTTTGCGGGTTCAAGCATGACGGACGGTCCTGTTCGGCACGGATGGCACTACCTGCGCTCCGTGCCTTGCGAGTTCGGGCAGACCGATGGCCCAGTTCGGAGCGGATGGCACTGACTGCGCACCATGCCATGCGGGTTCGGGCGGACGGATGGTCCCGTTCGGGGCCGATGGCATGGTGTCGTGTGGATAGACGGTCCTGTTCGGGGTAGTCGGGACTTCCCACAATCTGTGCTTTGCTGGTTCAGGCAGACAGACAGTCCAGTTCGGGGCCGATGGCATGGCTCGCATACCATGCCTTGTAGGTTCGGGCGGACGGAAGGTCCTGCTAAGGGTGGTCGCGGGCAGATGGACCGTTCGGTTAGGAGCCATTGGGATAGCCCACGCACCATGCCTTCCAGGTTAGGGTGGACGAATTGCCTGGTTTGGGGCAGATGGCACTGCCCACGCACCGTGCCTTGTGGGTTCGGGCGGATGGACAGTTCGGCTCGGGGCCGATAGCACGGCCGGGACTGCCCGCGCACCGTGTCATGAGGTTTGGGCAGACAGACGGTCTGGTTCGGAGCCAATAGCACGGCCAGGACTGCCTGCACACCATGCTATGACGGACGGTCTAGTTCGTGGCGGATGGGAGGGGACTGCTCGCGCTTCGTGCCTTGCGGGTACAGACGGATGGAAGGTCCCACTTGGGGTGGAGGGCACTACTAGCTCACAGTGCTGTGCGGGTTTGGGCGGACGAACTGTCCGGTTCAGGGTGGATGGTACTATCGGGACAGGCCCGAACACCATTCCGTCCGGGTTCTAGCCGACGGACGTTCCAATTCAGGGAGGATAACACCGCTTGTGCACCGTGCCGTGCGTTCAGGCAGGCGAACAGTCCGGTTCGGGGCGGTCGGGACCGCTCGTGCTCCGTGCCTTACGTGTTCGGGCGGATGAACTCTCTGGTTCGGGGTGGATGGCACGGCATGGACTTGCCCGCTCACCATGTCGTGCAGGTTTTGGCCATCAGACGGTTCGATTCAGGGCGAATGGCAAGGCCTGGATTGCCTACTCACTGTGCATTGTGGGTGCGGGTGGACGAACGGTTCGATTCCGAGCAGATGCAAGGTTTGGATTGCCCACTCAATTTGCATTGCGTGTACGGGCCATTTAGGGGTGGATGGCATGGCCAGGACGGGATTGTCCGGATCAGGGCAGATGGCCCGACCGGTACTGCCCTGCTCCATGTCGTGCGGGTTGTGGTGGACGGATGGTCCGATTCATGGCGAGTGGCACTGGCCGCGCACCGTGCCGTGCGCGTTCGGGCGGACGGACGGTCTTGTTTGGGACTGTCAGGATAGCCCGCGCTCCTTGCCTTGCGGGTTGGGGAAAATAGACGGTCTTATTCTTGGCGGATGCCCCTACCAGTGCACTATGCAGTGTGGGTTTTGGTGTATAGACGGCCTTGTTCGTTGCCTATAGCACGGCTAGAACTGCTCGCGCACCATGCCAGCGGGTTCAAGCAGACGGAGGGTTCGGTTCGGGGTGGATGGGATGGCCAGGACTGTCCCGCTCACCATTCTGTGAGGGTTCGGGCAGACGGACAGTCTGATTCTGGGAGGTCTGGACTGCCCGCACTCCGTGCCTTGGGGGTTCGGGGAGTATGTACGATACTGTTCAGGGCAGATGGCACTGCCCGCGCACCGTGCCTTGCCCGCGCACCCTGTCGTGCGAGTTCTGGCAGATGGACGGTCCAATTGGGAGGGGTCGGGACTGCCTCTAAACCATGCCGTGCAGGTTTGGGCGTTCCGTGCCTTGCAAGTGGGAGCGGACGGATGGTTCGGTTCTTGGCGGATGGAACTTCAAGCGCAAAGTGTTTTGCGGGTTCAGACGGACGCACCGGTTCAGTCTGGTTCATGGCGGTCGGGACTGCCAGCATTCTGTGCCTTGTGGGTTCAGACGGACGGACGGTCTGGTTCGGGGCGGATGGCACAGCCCCTGAACCGGTCTATTCGCAGGAAGTCCCGACCTCCTTGAATCGAACCGTCCCTCTGCCAGAACCCGCAAGGCAGAGAGCACAGTCTATCTCGACCGCCCCGAACGGGACTATCCATTTGCCCGAACCCACAACACTCGGAGCGTGGGCAATCTCGTCCGCCCCGAACCAGACCGTCCATTCAAACCCACACGGCACTGAGCGCGGGTACCGCCATCAGCCCTGAATTGGGCCGTCGGTCCACTAGAACCCGCACGGGACAGTGCGCGGGCAACACCATCTACCCCGAACTGGGCAGTCGGCCCGACCCGCAAGGCACGGAGCGTGGGTAGTTCTGCTTGCCCCGAACTGGACAGTCCGTTTGAACCAGCAAGGCACTGTGCACAGGCAGTGTCATCCGCATAGAATCGTACCGTCCGTCCGCCCGAACCCGCAAGGCACGGCAGACGGACGGTCCTATTCGGTGCGGTCGGGCAGTCCCGATGGGCTGACTGACGGTCCGGTTCGGGTCGGATAGCACTGCCCATGCATAGTGCCTTACTAGTTTGGGCGGACGGATGGTCTGGTTTGGGGCGGATGGCACTACACCTGCAAGGCACGGAGCATAGATGGGTCTGTCCAAGCACCGCGCCTTGCGGGTGCGGGCGGATGGATGGTCCAATTAGGGGTGGCCGGGACTACCTGTCCACAGACAGTCCTGTTCAGGGCGAATGGCATGGCCAGTAATGCCCCAAGCACCATGCAGTGTGGGTTTTGGCGGATGAACGGTCCGGTTCGGGGCGGACCGACTGCCCGGTGCCTTGTGTGTTTGGGCAAAAAACACAGTCTGGTTCGGGGCAGATGGCACTGCTGGGACTGCTCGCACACAGTGCCATGCGATTTCGGGCGCACGGACAGCCCTGTTAGGGGGCGGTCGAAAATGCCTGCACTCCATGCCGTGCGGGTTCAAATGGATCAATGGTCCTGTTTGGGGCAGTCGGAACTGCCCATGCTCCGTGCCTTGCGGGCTCGGGTGGACAGACGGTCCGGTTCAGGAAGGATGGCACAGCCTATGCACCTTGCCTTGCATGTTCGGGCGGAAGGACGGTCTATATATATGTACATATATATATATATATATATATATATATATATATATATATATCTGTGTGTGTATAGGGCAGTGCATTGCGGGCTCTGGCTGGCGGACGGTCTGGTTCGGGGCGGATGGCACTGCCTATATACGTGCCTTTCGGGTTCGGGTTGATAGACGGTCTGGTTCGGGGCCGCACGCACGACGGGGACTGCCCGCGCACCGTGTCATGTTGGTTTGGGCAGACAGGAGGTCGGTACGGGGCGAATGGCATTGCTCATGCACCGTGACGTGCTGGTTCTGGCAGATGGACGATCCAGTTTGGGGCAGTCGGGACACCCGTGCACCGTGCCGCGCGGGTTCGAGTGGTCGAATGGTACTATTCAGGGCTGTCGGGACTGCCTGCGCTCTGTGCCTTGCAAGTTTAGGCGGACGGACGGTATGATTCTGGGCAGATGGCGATGCCCGTGCATCATGCCGTGCAAGTTTTGGCGGACGGACAGTTTGGTTTGGGGTAGTCGGGATTGCCCGCGCTCCATGCTTTGCAAGTTCGGGAGGACATAACATCCAGTTCAGGGCGGATGGCACTGCCCCCGAACCGGTCCGTGAACGGGTAGTCCCAACCTCCAAGAATCGGACCACCTGTCCGCCAGAACCCACAAGGGACGGAGCGCGAGCAATCCCGACCTCGCTCCGTGCCTTGCAGGTTTCAGCGGACGAACGGTGCTGTTCAGGGCAATCATGACTACCCGTGCCTCGCGCCATGCCAGTTTTGGCGAACAGGAGGTCGGGACTGCCAGCGCACTGCCTAGTTCATGGCGACCGTGGGTAGACAAACGGTCTAGTTCGGGGCAGTTGGGACTGCCCGCGCACCGTACCTCGTGGGTTCGGGCGGACAGACAGTCCTATTCGGGTCGAATGGCACTGCCCATGCACCGTTCTGTGGGGTTCCGGCGTGACGGACTGTCCTATTTGGGGTGATCGGGACTGCCCGCTCACCATGCCATGCGGGTGCGGGCGGACGGTCCGGTTTCGGGCGGATGGCACAACCAGGACTGCCTCGCGCACCGTGCCATGTGGGTTCTCGCTGAACGACGTTCCAGTTTACGGTAGATGGGATGGGAATGACCGCGCTCCGTGCGGGTTTCGGTATGACGGTCGGTCCAGTTTGAGGCGGTCGAGACTGCCCGCGCTCTGTGCCTTGCCAGTTCGGGCAGACGGAGGATCCGGTTCGGGGCGGATGGCACTGCACGCGCACCATGCTGTGAAGGTCAGGCAGGCGGACGGTCTCGGTTTGGGCAGGTTGGGTGGATGGTCTCGGTTTGGGCGGGCGGACGGTCTCGGTTTGGGCGGACGGTCACGGTCTCGGACTGCCCGCACACCATGCCGTGTGGGCTCAAGTTGACAGACGGTAATGTTCGGGCGGATGGAATGACCGAGACTGCCCCCTGCACCGTTCCAAGTGGGTTTGGGCGGACAGAAGGTCCGGTTCGGAGCCGATAGAACGGCCAGGAGTGCCTGCACACCGATGGTCCAGTTCGAAGAGGAGGGGACAGGACTGACCGCGCTCCGTGCCTTGTGGGTTCAGACGGATGAAATGTCCCGTTCGGGGCGGATGTCACTACTTGTGCATAGTGCTGCGTGGGTTTGGGCAGATGGACTATCCAGTTCAGGGTGGATGGCACTGTCGGGACTGCCTACACACCGTACCGCACTAGTTTAGGCAGACAGACAGTCCGGTTCGGGACCGATAGCATGATCGGGACTGCCCGCGCACCGTGAAATGCGGGTTTTGGTAGACAGACGTCCGGTTCGAGGTAGATAGCACTGCTCACGGACCATGCCATGCGGGTTAAGGTAGATGGACGGTCCGGTTCGGGGTGGTCGGGACTGCTTATGCTCTGTGATTTTCGAATTAAGTTGGATGAACGCTCCATTTCAGGGGGGATGGCACAGCCAGGACTGGCCCTCTCACTGTGCCATGCGGGTTCTGGTGGACGGACGGTCCGATTCGAGGCAGATGGCAAGGCCTGGACTGCACAGACACCATGCCTTGCGGGTGTGGACGGATGGTCCGGGGAGGAAGGCACAGCCAAGACAGCCCCGCGCACCGTGCCGTGCGGATTCGGTAGTGGCGGACAATCTGGATCATAACAGATGGCCCGATCGGTTCTGGAGGACGGACAATACGTATCGGGGCAGATGGAACTGCCCACACACAGTGCCTTGCGGTCCATTTCGGAGCCGATAGCACTATGTCATGTGGGTTCTGGCAAATGGACGGTTCGGTTGGGAGCAAACGGGACTGCCTGCGCACCATGCTATGTGGGTTCAGGCGGATGGACGGTCCTATTTGGAGCGTTATGGACTATCCGCGATTCGTGCCTTGCGGGTTCAGGTAGACGGATGGTTCGGTTATGGGAGAATGGCACTTACAGTGCAAAGTGCCATGCGGGTTCAGATGAACGAATGGTCATGTTCGGGGCAGATGGCACTGTCCGGTTTGGGGCTGATAGCATGACCGAGACTGCCCACGCACCGTGCCGTGTGGGTTCGGGTGGACGAACGGTCTGGCTCGGGGCGGTCGGGACTACCCGCACTCCATGCCTTGTGGGTTTGGGCATGCGGAAGGGCCGGTTCGAGGCAGATGGCACTGACCCTAAACCAGACTGTGTGCAGGCAGTCGCGACATCCCCGAACTGGACTGTCCATCCACCAGAACCCGCATGGCACGGAGCGCGGACTGTCCTGATCGCCCCGAACAGGACCATCCGTTTGCCTGAACCTGCAACGCACGGAGCGCAGGCCGTCTCGTCCGCCCCGAACCGGACCACCCGTTCAAACCCGCACGGCACTGAGTGCGGTCAGTGCAATCCGCCTTGAACAGTTTCGGTCCACTAGAACCCGCACAGCACGATGCGCGGGTAGTGCGATCTGCCCCGAGCTGGGCAGTCGGTTCTGCCTAAACCCTCAAGGCACGGAGCGCGGGCTGTCCCAGCCGGCCTGAACTGGATCGTCCGTTCGAACCTGCACATCACTGTGCGCGGGCAGTGCCATCTGCCTCGAACGGGATCGTCGGTCCGCTAGAACATGCAGGTATGGTGTGCGGTCAGTGTCATCCACCTAGAACCAGAACGTCGGTCCACCTGAACCCGCAAGGCACGGTGGTTGGATAGTCCTGATCGGGGTGGGCAGGAAGTCCAGGCAGGCGGACGGACTGTCCGGTCTGGGTCGGATGGCACTACCGGCGCACTGTGCTATACAGGTTCTGGCGGACGGATGGTCCGTTTCGGGGTAGATGGCACTGCACCCGCAAGGCATGGAGCACGGATGGGACTACCCCAAGCACTGTGTCGTGTGGGTTCTTGCGGACGAATGGTCCGGTTTGGTGCGGCTGGAGCTGCTCATGCACTGTGCCGTGCTGGTTCTGGTGGACGGACTGTCCGGTTTGGGGCTGATGGGATGGGACTACCAATGCATAGTGTCGTGTGGGTTCGGGTAGACAGATGGTCTGGTTCAGGGCAGATGGCAATGCTGGGACTACCTGCATACCGTGTCGTGCAGTTTTGAACGCAAGGACATCCCGTTAGGGGCAATCGGGATGCCCGTGCTCTGTGCCATGTGGGTTCGGGTGGACAAACGGTCTCGTTTGGGGCGGTCGGGACTGCCCGTGCTCCGTGCCTTGCGGGTTCGTGCGGATGGACAGTTCGGTTCGGGGCAGATGGCACAGCATGTTCAGTATGCTCGGGTGGATGAACAGTCTGTTCAGTATGCTCGGGACTACCTGCTCACCGTGTCGTGCAAGTTCTGGCAGATGGACGGCCGAGTTTGGGGCCAATATATGTGTGTGTGTGTGTGTGTGTGTGTGTGTGTGTGTATAGGTAGTGCAATGCATTGTAGGTTCTGGCGCACAGACGGTTCGGTTCGAGGCCGCTCGCAGGGCCGGGACTGTCTACGCACCGTGTCGTGCAGGTTCGAGCTGACCGACGGTCCGGTTCGGGGCGGATGGCACTGCCCTTGCCCTGTGCCGTGTGGGTTCTGGTGGACGAACGGTCCAGTTCGGGGTGTATGGCATGGCCAGAACTACTTCGCGCGCCATGCCGTGCATGTTCGGGTGTGACGAACGGTCCATATATATGTACATATATATGTGTGCATATATATATAAGGCAGTGCATTGCGGTTCTAACCGACGGACGGTCCGGTTCGGGGCAGATGACACTGCTCGCGCACCGTCTCGTGCTGGTTCAGGCAGACCGACGGTCTGGTTTGGGGTGGATGGCACTGCCCTCGCGCCGTACCATGACAGACAGTCAGTTTGTGGCAGATGGGACGGGACTGCCTACGCTTCGTGCCATGCTAGTTTGGAAAGACCGAAGTTCCCGTTCAGGGTAGAGGGCACTACTCACACAAAGTGCCGTAAGGGTTTGGGCGGACGGACTGTCTGATTTGGGGCGGATGGCACTGTCGGGATTGTCTGCGTACCATGTTGCACTGGTTCAGGTAGACGGTCGATTTGGTTTGGGGCCGATAGCATGGTCGGGACTGCCCACGCACCGTTCTGTGCGGGTTCTGGTGGACGGATGGTCCTGTTCGGGTCGAATGGCTCGGTCAGGACTGGCCCGCTCATCGTTCCGTGAGGTTTCTCGCAGACGGACGGTCCAATTCGTGGCAGATAACACTGCCTGCGCACCGTGTAGTGCGGGTTCAGGTAGACGGACGGTCCGTTCGCGGCGGTCGGGACCATTCACGCTCCGTGCCTTGCGGGTTAGGGTGGATGAACTCTCAGGTTCTGGGTGGATGGCACGACCAGGACTGGCCCGCTCACCGTGTCGTGCAGGTTCTGGCAGACGAACGGTCCGGTTCGGGGCGGATGGAAAGGCTTGGACTGCCCACGCACCGTGGCTTGTGGGTGCAAGCGGACGGACGGTCTGTTTCAGGGCAGATGGCACGGCTAGGACTGCCCCGCGCACCATGCCGTGTAGGTTCGGGAGTGACGGACAGTCCGTATCGGGGAGGATGTGATGCAAATAATGGCTTGACTACAAAGGAGCCAGTTCAAGTTCCAACTGGGCCGGTTACACGAGCACAAGGAAAGAAGTTCAAAGATGCACTTAATAGGCTGATTCAAGAGGTTTGGGCTCAAACAAATTCGTGGAGGCCCATTGAGGATGGCTCACGAGTTCAACAAAGATGCATCAATATGACTCAACTAGCAGAAGAATATGGTCAAAATTGATTATTTCCTTTTGGTTTTTTAGAACTTTCCTTGTATTGATCAGCAAATTAAGGGGCTGATTGTTTCCTTTTGTTTTGTTTCTATTTCTTAAACTTTCCTTGTACTGATAAGTCAAATTAAGGGGCTGATTGTTTCCTTATGTTTTGTTTCTATTTTTTGAACTTTCCTTATAGAAAACTTTCCTTGTATTTTTTAGCCTATAAAAAGGCGCCTAATGGAATAGAAGGGAGACAGTTTACAGATAATTGGTGAGTTTATTCTCTTTGGTTCTTTGAAGGACTATTCAAACTTATTGAAATTCTTCTGTGGCATTCATCATCGACTTATCAAACGGCTTTCTACTACCGTTTATGGCGTCTTCCTTATACCAAGGTTCTTACTTCACATTAAACAACGGGTTGAGGTCAATTATATCGAGGTTCTTGTTTTTGTTGAAGCAACGGGTCAAGGTCTCCCATCCAA
The DNA here is from genome assembly GCA_036321105.1 of Dracaena cambodiana. Taxonomy (NCBI): domain Eukaryota; kingdom Viridiplantae; phylum Streptophyta; class Magnoliopsida; order Asparagales; family Asparagaceae; genus Dracaena; species Dracaena cambodiana. The sequence continues at coordinate 30,197,056 of JAYEPQ010000012.1, read as the reverse complement.
ACCTGATCGAGAACGTTCTTGGATTTTCTCCTTTTTCTTCTACGGGTCTCATTATTCTTGACGGGGTTCACATCGTTTGGTATCAGAGCCAAGGATTTCTCGTCTCAGGCTTGCCTATCCCATTTAAATTTAGTTTCCTTTTCTTATCTAGCCGAATTTCTTTCTTCTACCCCCATTCGAAATCTTGTTCTATTATTAACGAAAGAAAGAATCTGAAAAAAATATGAAAAAAAGATCCGAAAAGAATAGATCCGAAAAAAAAGGATCCGAAAAAAAATGAAGGTAAAAAAAGGAGTAAAAAGATTCTCTTTCCTTTGTTTCCAATAAACCGAAAAATCTCCTCACCCCAAGGACCAAAAATTTTTTTTTGGAAATTTTGTTGAATTGTGCTTTGAAAATCTAATCACTCATATCCCTTGTTTTCTTACCTTTTGAACCTGAATTCCCTTGGTGAGTTCTTGGTGAATTATTGCTGGAATTTTGAATATTGTTCGAATAGTTTCAAAAGAACTGAAAGAGGATTATCGAGTGGAAAAAGGCAAGAGTGGTGAGCAAATTAGAGGGTAAAAACCGATTATACTGAGTGAAACACGAGTGGAATAGAGTGAATCATTCTTTGAGTGAAAACTTTCTTTGAGTGAAGACACATGAGGGAGTGTGTGAGGTCCTTTACTTTTTTTTGTTGTTTTCTAACTTTGATTTGCAGCAATCATGTCTCACAATAGTGAAAAGAGTATCACCGAAGGTGCTACAGGGATGGCTGACCCAAAGTTGCTCATGGAAGCCATGATGAGTGAGATGAGGCGTGTGATGAGGTTAGAATTGGAGCAGGTACATGAGCGGATTGATCGGATGGAGAATACACATTTGGAGCAGCCACAAAACACTCACAATGTGCATAGGAGGGAAAGAGTTCAATATCGGGGAGTGAGAGATGAAGATGGAGAGTATTATGGGGCTGGTTTTGATGAAGAAGAAAATCGGGGTTCAGTTGTTGGTAATAGGAGATATAGAGGGCGGTTTAGAGAAGATAGGAATCTGGAAGATAACAACTTGGGTAGTATTAAGATGAAGATTCCAGTGTTTCAAGGAAGAAATGACCCCGAGGCTTATCTTAAGTGGGAGAAAAAGGTGGAGTTAGTATTCGATTGCCACAACTACTCTGTGATGAAGAAGGTAAAACTTGTTGCCATTGAGTTTTATGACTATGCTATTGTGTGGTGGGATCAATTAGTATTGAACAGGCAGCAAAATAGGGAACGACCGGTTGAGACATGGGAAGAGATGAAAATAGTGATGAGGAAGTGGTTTGTGCCCAGCCATTACCACCGGGAGTTGTACAATAATTTGCAAACACTCCGACAAGGTAACCGGAGTGTAGAGGATTATCATCAAGAGATGGAAATTGCTATGATCCGGGCTAATATCGAAGAAGACCGAGAGGCTACTATGGTTAGGTTCTTAAATGACTTGAATCAAGAAATTCATGACAGGGTGGAGATGCAGCATTATGTGGAATTAGAGGATATGGTGCACATGGCCATCAAGGCAGAGCAACAACTCAAGAGGAGAGGTGGTACACGTGCATCCCATAATTCGGGTTTTTTCCCATGGAAACCGAGTCATGTGAAGAAAGAGGAGAAACCAGCTGCAAAACCTAAATTCGAGCCAAAACAAGAGACAACCAACCATGGCACTCAAGATAAATTTGACCCTTCCACTTCTCGAAATCGTGATATTAAGTGTTATAAATGTCAAGGCAGGGGTCACATAGCAAGTCAATACCCAAACAAAAGAGTCATGGTAATAAGGGGTAATGGAGAGATCGAAACCGATGACGAGTCCGATACTGATTCTATGCCACCATTGGAGGACGTAGATGAAGAAGAATATGAAGTTCAAGGTGAATTGTTGTTGTCAAGAAGACTTCTAAGCTTGCAAGCAAATGAAATTGAAGAAGTGCTACGTCAAAGACAAGGTATATAGTATGATTATTGATGGAGGAAGTTGTACTAATGTTGCAAGCACAACCTTAGTGGAGAAATTAGGATTGTCCACACTAAAACATCCTAGGCCATACAAGTATAATGGCTGAATGATAGTGGCGAGGTAAGGTAAATAAGCAGGTTTTAGTTTCATTCCGCATCAAAAAATATGAAGATGAAGTTTTGTGTGATATAGTTCCGATGCAAACTCGACATTTGCTATTCGGCTGACTGTAGCAATTCGATCGGAAAGTTAAACATGATGGCTTCATCAACAAATACTCGTTCGTGCTCAACCAAAAAGCCATTACTCTTATGCCAATGACACCAAAACAAGTTTATGAAGATCAAGTGAGGTTGTAAAAGGAGAGTGATAAAAAAAAGAGAGTGATCAAAAGAAAGAGAGTGAGCAAAAGAAAAAGAGTGAAAATCAGAGAGTGGCCGAGCAAAATGAGAGAGAAAAAGAAAATCAAAATTCAGCCATTGAGAGAAAATCAAAGAGAAAACAAAAGAATTTCTATGCAAAAGTGAGTGAGATTAAGCGAGCAATATTTTCAAATCAGCCGATGATTGTACTTTTGTGCAAAGAGATATTTTTAAATACTAACGAACTTGATCTTGCTTTGCCCAGTTCTATTATTTCTCTTTTACAGGAATTTGAGGATGTCTTTCCCGGGGAAACACCATATGGATTATGTCACGCCCCGCTCCCGATATACGGTATACAAGCACGTGTAACAGGTACCGGCAACATATTCAGTTTGAATATGCTAAAGCCTCAATAAATTTGCCACAATAATACTCAGTAATTACGATAGAAAAATTCAACAAAAGTTTGACTTTTCATTTATTGGAATGAAGTTTAGATACAATTGAAACAAAATATAATAAAATTAAACAAAACGAAGAAGGGAATCTCTAATCCGTTATGAAGTTTCAATATGATGTTTAAAGTACACCAGATCCTGCGTCAGTTTTGGCGTGTCCATCGGTAAATCTGGGCATGCACACCCAGGTCGTCAGATTGCGACCAAAATAAAATACACAGAAAAAAAATGTGAAATATAACGGTTATATCCAAACATAATAATAATACAAGTTTTAGAAAATATGTAATAAAATGTCTGGAATAATGATGTCAATTGACTTAGGTTATCTTAATGTCATTTTAACGAAGTCAATTCTATAACAGGGGTATTTTTGTCTAAAATGTCATGTAATTGGAAAAGCTAACTGATGGGATACCACTGTTTCGATTGTTTCCTGTACAGACCCAGGAAATGGTCACAGGATTGTCCGGTGCTGAGTCGGACCTGCCGTCAGGCAAACAGGAATTATAATCACGTATGATCCAGCAAATCATCACGCACCCATGGTGTGCGAAATATTCAGTTGTACAACTTAACAAGTTTACAGCCGAAACAGAGTATATTTCCATCATTCAGTTTCTCCCCCAATCCAGTGTCATTTAGGTATAGTACAGTATATTGATTATATCAGGTACAATATTTCCATTGGATTTTTCTTAATTTGTTAACAACATGATTTATAGAGTCCGTTCAGTTTATGCTTTATTCAATAAATCACAATTAGTTATATCTAAGAGTCACTGATTTGAGACATCATAAAGATATCGGCCAGGCAATTATATGGATGCTGGGAGGTTTTCCATGCGTTGCACGTTCCTTAATTAGAGAACCAGCATACAAAATAACTTTTCTAGACACCGACACAAAATGATATCACCAACAATATTTTTTCGTGAATATAACTTTTATGTGATTTATCAAATTTGTATATATGATTATTCTAAAATCTAACCATACTATGTAATTTAAATTTAATGACAATTGATAATAGATTTTTGATGAAAAGAAACATAATAAGTAATTGATAAATTCCTACAGAATAACAAATCAATTTACACAAAATAAATAACATGATTGAAACAACATGTATATAAAATAGCATGATTAGTGAGTCCAAAAATGAACTCACCTGGATTTTGTTTCCCGATGTTGCTCAATGGAGTAATCTACACATTAAAAATATTCTAAGAATATTAAAAACAGATTAATATGAATTTAGATGATTTTTTAGGGATTTTTCTAATATTTATAACATACTCAAAATTGATTTTAGTATTAAGTGGGTCTGAAATTAGGAAATAGGTTTGACTCCATTTTATTGGGCTTATAAGATGATGGATGTTTTTTTTAGGTTATTAGGATTATTGAGTAGTAAAAGAGCTAACCTATGATTCATTAAAATAATTTAAGCTAAGAAGAAAAAGAAAGATAATATCTAACCTCTTGTCAAAAGGTGAGAATCTAAAATGTGGAAAGAGATGGAAGGAGATGCTCTTCTCCAGTGAAGTGGTGGCGGCTCCAGCAGCGGCTCCTTCGGCGTGATAAGAGGAAGAGAGAAATTTTAGAGAATGAGTGTAGATTGAATTTAGAAAATATGTTAGGTTTATATAGTGTTGGATGTAGGAGTTATAGAATGTGAAGGGTTTTGGGAGTTATAGAATTTAAAGGGTTTGAGGTGTTATGGAATTTCAAGAGTTTGAGGGGTTGTGGAATTTGAAAGGTTTTAGATTAATTTTGAAGGGTTTAGAATATGAAAGGTTTTAGTTTAATTAGAGAGTTTAATTTTGAGAATTAAAGATGGGAGTTTCATTATTGAAATAATGGAGAAGATGAAGAGTTTGAAGGTTGGAGAAGATGAAAGGTTTAGGAGGTTAAAGAAATTGAAAGGTGTAAGAGTTAAAGAAAAAAAATAAAATGTTATATTTATTATTTGTTTATTTTTTATTTATTTATAACTATAAAAGATGAAGGGTTATTACATTCTACCCCCCTTAGAAAAATAATTTCGTCCTCGAAATTAGATAAGGTAAAGTGGAAAAATATTGTCTATTTATTTTTGAACTCGTATTAAAAATTCTTTTTTTTTTTACTCATGATCAACATGCCACTTTGTTCTTTTTTTTATTTTTTTAAGGACGACTGCTCAACAATCTCGCTAATTAAGCTTAAGGTTGATCTACGGAATAGGCAAATCATTTTTTTTTAGAAAAAAAATGGAAATAAATGAAGAGTTATGGAAAATATAATTATAAAATAAATGGTAAATATTTAATCCATATTTAGGATGTAATTCATTTTAGACACTGAAAAATTTAGACATGGATTTAAAATAGGTGGGTCATTAACTAGGATAAATAAGAGATGCCGAAATAGTCAATAGATTGGGACATTAGAAATTTCAAAGAAATTTATTATATAAATGTGGCAAAATTTTATATCAGGATCCAAATCAATTCAAGTCACATGAACTGATTTGAGAAACCTGGGCTCTGATACCACTAAAATACCTGTCACGCCCCGCTCCCGATATACGGTATACAAGCACGTGTAACAGGTACCGGCAACATATTCAGTTTGAATATGCTAAAGCCTCAATAAATTTGCCACAATAATACTCAGTAATTACGATAGAAAAATTCAACAAAAGTTTGACTTTTCATTTATTGGAATGAAGTTTAGATACAATTTAAACAAAATATAATAAAATTAAACAAAACGAAGAAGGGAATCTCTAATCCGTTATGAAGTTTCAATATGATGTTTAAAGTACACCAGATCCTGCGTCAGTTTTGGCGTGTCCATCGGTAAATCTGGGCATGCACACCCAGGTCGTCAGATTGCGACCAAAATAAAATACACAGAAAAAAAATGTGAAATATAACGGTTATATCCAAACATAATAATAATACAAGTTTTAGAAAATATGTAATAAAATGTCTGGAATAATGATGTCAATTGACTTAGGTTATCTTAATGTCATTTTAACGAAGTCAATTCTATAACAGGGGTATTTTTGTCTAAAATGTCATGTAATTGGAAAAGCTAACTGATGGGATACCACTGTTTCGATTGTTTCCTGTACAGACCCAGGAAATGGTCACAGGATTATCCGGTGCTGAGTCAGACCTGCCGTCAGGCAAACAGGAATTATAATCAGGTATGATCCAGCAAATCATCACGCACCCATGGTGTGCGAAATATTCAGTTGTACAACTTAACAAGTTTACAGCCGAAACAGAGTATATTTCCATCATTCAGTTTCTCCCCCAATCCAGTGTCATTTAGGTAGAGTACAGTATATTGATTATATCAGGTACAATATTTCCATTGGATTTTTCTTAATTTGTTAACAACATGATTTATAGAGTCCGTTCAGTTTATGCTTTATTCAATAAATCACAATTAGTTATATCTAAGAGTCACTGATTTGAGACATCATAAAAATATCGGCCAGGCAATTATATGGATGCTGGGAGGTTTTCCGTGCGTTGCACGTTCCTTAATTAGAGAACCAGCATACAAAATAACTTTTCTAGACACCGACACAAAATGATATCACCAACAATATTTTTTCGTGAATATAACTTTTATGTGATTTATCAAATTTGTATATATGATTATTCTAAAATCTAACCATACTATGTAATTTAAATTTAATAACAATTGATAATAGATTTTTGATGAAAAGAAATATAATAAGTAATTGATAAATTCCTACAGAATAACAAATCAATTTACACAAAATAAATAACATGATTGAAACAACATGTATATAAAATAGCATGATTAGTGAGTCCAAAAATGAACTCACCTGGATTTTGTTTCCCGATGTTGCTCAATGGAGTAATCTACACATTAAAAATATTCTAAGAATATTAAAAACAGATTAATATGAATTTAGATGATTTTTTAGGGATTTTTCTAATATTTATAACATACTCAAAATTGATTTTAGTATTAAGTGGGTCTGAAATTAGGAAATAGGTTTGACTCCATTTTATTGGGCTTATAAGATGATGGATGTTTTTTTTAGGTTATTAGGATTATTGAGTAGTAAAAGAGCTAACCTATGATTCATTAAAATAATTTAAGCTAAGAAGAAAAAGAAAGATAATATCTAACCTCTTGTCAAAAGGTGAGAATCTAAAATGTGGAAAGAGATGGAAGGAGATGCTCTTCTCCAGTGAAGTGTGGCGGCTCCAGCAGCGGCTCCTTCGGCGTGATAAGAGGAAGAGAGAAATTTTAGAGAATGAGTGTAGATTGAATTTAGAAAATATGTTAGGTTTATATAGTGTTGGATGTAGGAGTTATAGAATGTGAAGGGTTTTGGGAGTTATAGAATTTAAAGGGTTTGAGGTGTTATGAAATTTCAAGAGTTTGAGGGGTTGTGGAATTTGAAAGGTTTTAGATTAATTTTGAAGGGTTTAGAATATGAAAGGTTTTAGTTTAATTAGAGAGTTTAATTTTGAGAATTAAAGACGGGAGTTTCATTATTGAAATAATGGAGAAGATGAAGAGTTTGAAGGTTGGAGAAGATGAAAGGTTTAGGAGGTTAAAGAAATTGAAAGGGGTAAGAGTTAAAGAAAAAAAATAAAATGTTATATTTATTATTTGTTTATTTTTTTATTTATTTATAACTATAAAAGATGAAGGGTTATTACATTCTACCCCCCTTAGAAAAATAATTTCGTCCTCGAAATTAGATAAGGTAAAGTGGAAAAATATTGTCTATTTATTTTTGAACTCGTATTAAAAATTCTTTTTTTTTTACTCATGATCAACATGCCACTTTGTTCTTTTTTTTATTTTTTTAAGGACGACTGCTCAACAATCTCGCTAATTAAGCTTGAGGTTGATCTACGGAATAGGCAAATCATTTTTTTTTAGAAAAAAAAATGGAAATAAATGAAGAGTTATGGAAAATATAATTATAAAATAAATGGTAAATATTTAATCCATATTTAGGATGTAATTCATTTTAGACACTGAAAAATTTAGACATGGATTTAAAATAGGTGGGTCATTAACTAGGATAAAAAAGAGATGCCGAAATAGTCAATAGATTGGGACATTAGAAATTTCAAAGAAATTTATTATATAAATGTGGCAAAATTTTATATCAGGATCCAAATCAATTCAAGTCACATGAACTGATTTGAGAAACCTGGGCTCTGATACCACTAAAATACCTGTCACGCCCCGCTCCCGATATACGGTATACAAGCACGTGTAACAGGTACCGGCAACATATTCAGTTTGAATATGCTAAAGCCTCAATAAATTTGCCACAATAATACTCAGTAATTACGATAGAAAAATTCAACAAAATTTTGACTTTTCATTTATTGGAATGAAGTTTAGATACAATTGAAACAAAATATAATAAAATTAAACAAAACGAAGAAGGGAATCTCTAATCCGTTATGAAGTTTCAATATGATGTTTAAAGTACACCAGATCCTGCGTCAGTTTTGGCGTGTCCATCGGTAAATCTGGGCATGCACACCCAGGTCGTCAGATTGCGACCAAAATAAAATACACAAAAAAAAATGTGAAATATAACGGTTATATCCAAACATAATAATAATACAAGTTTTAGAAAATATGTAATAAAATGTCTGGAATAATAATGTCAATTGACTTAGGTTATCTTAATGTCATTTTAACGAAGTCAATTCTATAACAGGGGTATTTTTGTCTAAAATGTCATGTAATTGGAAAAGCTAACTGATGGGATACCACTGTTTCGATTGTTTCCTGTACAGACCCAGGAAATGGTCACAGGATTGTCCGGTGCTGAGTCGGACCTGCCGTCAGGCAAACAGGAATTATAATCAGGTATGATCCAGCAAATCATCACGCACCCATGGTGTGCGAAATATTCAGTTGTACAACTTAACAAGTTTACAGCCGAAACAGAGTATATTTCCATCATTCAGTTTCTCCCCCAATCCAGTGTCATTTAGGTATAGTATAGTATATTGATTATATCAGGTACAATATTCTATTGGATTTTTCTTAATTTGTTAACAACATGATTTATAGAGTCCGTTCAGTTTATACTTTATTCAATAAATCACAATTAGTTATATCTAAGAGTCACTGATTTGAGACATCATAAAGATATCGGCCAGGCAATTATATGGATGCTGGGAGGTTTTCCGTGCGTTGCACGTTCCTTAATTAGAGAACCAGCATACAAAATAACTTTTCTAGACACCGACACAAAATGATATCACCAACAATATTTTTTGGTGAATATAATTTTTATGTGATTTATCAAATTTGTATATATGATTATTCTAAAATCTAACCATACTATGTAATTTAAATTTAATGACAATTGATAATAGATTTTTGATGAAAAGAAACATAATAACTAATTGATAAATTCCTACAGAATAACAAATCAATTTACACAAAATAAATAACATGATTGAAACAACATGTATATAAAATAGCATGATTAGTGAGTCCAAAAATGAACTCACCTGGATTTTGTTTACCGATGTTGCTCAATGGAGTAATCTACACATTAAAAATATTCTAAGAATATTAAAAACAGATTAATATGAATTTAGATGATTTTTTAGGGATTTTTCTAATATTTATAACATACTCAAAATTGATTTTAGTATTAAGTGGGTCTGAAATTAGGAAATAGGTTTGACTCCATTTTATTGGGCTTATAAGATGATGGATGTTTTTTTTAGGTTATTAGGATTATTGAGTAGTAAAAGAGCTAACCTATGATTCATTAAAATAATTTAAGCTAAGAAGAAAAAGAAAGATAATATCTAACCTCTTGTCAAAAGGTGAGAATCTAAAATGTGGAAAGAGATGGAAGGAGATGCTCTTCTCAAGTGAAGTGGTGGCGGCTCCAGCAGCGGCTCCTTCGGCGTGATAAGAGGAAGAGAGAAATTTTAGAGAATGAGTGTAGATTGAATTTAGAAAATATGTTAGGTTTATATAGTGTTGGATGTAGGAGTTATAGAATGTGAAGGGTTTTGGGAGTTATAGAATTTAAAGGGTTTGAGGTGTTATGGAATTTCAAGAGTTTGAGGGGTTGTGGAATTTGAAAGGTTTTAGATTAATTTTGAAGGGTTTAGAATATGAAAGGTTTTAGTTTAATTAGAGAGTTTAATTTTGAGAATTAAAGATGGGAGTTTCATTATTGAAATAATGGAGAAGATGAAGAGTTTGAAGGTTGGAGAAGATGAAAGGTTTAGGAGGTTAAAGAAATTGAAAGGTGTAAGAGTTAAAGAAAAAAAATAAAATGTTATATTTATTATTTGTTTATTTTTTTATTTATTTATAACTATAAAAGATGAAGGGTTATTACATTCTAACCCCCTTAGAAAAATAATTTCGTCCTCGAAATTAGATAAGGTAAAGTGGAAAAATATTGTCTATTTATTTTTGAACTCGTATTAAAAATTCTTTTTTTTTTTACTCATGATCAACATGCCACTTTGTTCTTTTTTTTATTTTTTTAAGGACGACTGCTCAACAAACTCGCTAATTAAGCTTGAGGTTGATCTACGGAATAGGCAAATCATTTTTTTTTAGAAAAAAAAATGGAAATAAATGAAGAGTTATGGAAAATATAATTATAAAATAAATGGTAAATATTTAATCCATATTTAGGATGTAATTCATTTTAGACACTGAAAAATTTAGACATGGATTTAAAATAGGTGGGTCATTAACTAGGATAAATAAGAGATGCCGAAATAGTCAATAGATTGGGACATTAGAAATTTTAAAGAAATTTATTATATAAATGTGGTAAAATTTTATATCAGGATCCAAATCAATTCAAGTCACATGAACTGATTTGAGAAACCTGGGCTCTGATACCACTAAAATACCTGTCACGCCCCGCTCCCGATATACGGTATACAAGCACGTGTAACAGGTACCGGCAACATATTCAGTTTGAATATGCTAAAGCCTCAATAAAGTTGCCACAATAATACTCAGTAATTACGATAGAAAAATTCAACAAAAGTTTGACTTTTCATTTATTGGAATGAAGTTTAGATACAATTGAAACAAAATATAATAAAATTAAACAAAACGAAGAAGGGAATCTCTAATCCGTTATGAAGTTTCAATATGATGTTTAAAGTACACCAGATCCTGCGTCAGTTTTGGCGTGTCCATCGGTAAATCTGGGCATGCACACCCAGGTCGTCAGATTGCGACCAAAATAAAATACACAGAAAAAAAATATGAAATATAACGGTTATATCCAAACATAATAATAATACAAGTTTTAGAAAATATGTAATAAAATGTCTGGAATAATGATGTCAATTGACTTAGGTTATCTTAATGTCATTTTAACGAAGTCAATTCTATAACAGGGGTATTTTTGTCTAAAATGTCATATAATTGGAAAAGCTAACTGATGGGATACCACTGTTTCGATTGTTTCCTGTACAGACCCAGGAAATGGTCACAGGATTGTCCGGTGCTGAGTCGGACCTGCCGTCAGGCAAACAGGAATTATAATCAGGTATGATCCAGCAAATCATCACGCACCCATGGTGTGCGAAATATTCAGTTGTACAACTTAACAAGTTTACAGCCGAAACAGAGTATATTTCCATCATTCAGTTTCTCCCCCAATCCAGTGTCATTTAGGTATAGTACAGTATATTGATTATATCAGGTACAATATTTCCATTGGATTTTTCTTAATTTGTTAACAACATGATTTATAGAGTCCGTTCACTTTATGCTTTATTCAATAAATCACAATTAGTTATATCTAAGAGTCACTGATTTGAGACATCATAAAGATATCGGCCAGGCAATTATATGGATGCTGGGAGGTTTTCCATGCGTTGCACGTTCCTTAATTAGAGAACCAGCATACAAAATAACTTTTCTAGACACCGACACAAAATGATATCACCAACAATATTTTTTCGTGAATATAACTTTTATGTGATTTATCAAATTTGTATATATGATTATTCTAAAATCTAACCATACTATGTAATTTAAATTTAATGACAATTGATAATAGATTTTTGATGAAAAGAAACATAATAAGTAATTGATAAATTCCTACAGAATAACAAATCAATTTACACAAAATAAATAACATGATTGAAACAACATGTATATAAAATAGCATGATTAGTGAGTCCAAAAATGAACTCACCTGGATTTTGTTTCCCGATGTTGCTCAATGGAGTAATCTACACATTAAAAATATTCTAAGAATATTAAAAACAGATTAATATGAATTTAGATGATTTTTTAGGGATTTTTCTAATATTTATAACATACTCAAAATTGATTTTAGTATTAAGCGGGTCTGAAATTAGGAAATAGGTTTGACTCCATTTTATTGGGCTTATAAGATGATGGATGTTTTTTTTAGGTTATTAGGATTATTGAGTAGTAAAAGAGCTAACCTATGATTCATTAAAATAATTTAAGCTAAGAAGAAAAAGAAAGATAATATCTAACCTCTTGTCAAAAGGTGAGAATCTAAAATGTGGAAAGAGATGGAAGGAGATGCTCTTCTCCAGTGAAGTGGTGGTGGCTCCAGCAGCGGCTCCTTCGGCGTGATAAGAGGAAGAGAGAAATTTTAGAGAATGAGTGTAGATTGAATTTAGAAAATATGTTAGGTTTATATAGTGTTGGATGTAGGAGTTATAGAATGTGAAGGGTTTTGGGAGTTATAGAATTTAAAGGGTTTGAGGTGTTATGGAATTTCAAGAGTTTGAGGGGTTATGGAATTTGAAAGGTTTTAGATTAATTTTGAAGGGTTTAGAATATGAAAGGTTTTAGTTTAATTAGAGAGTTTAATTTTGAGAATTAAAGATGGGAGTTTCATTATTGAAATAATGGAGAAGATGAAAAGTTTGAAGGTTGGAGAAGATGAAAGGTTTAGGAGGTTAAAGAAATTGAAAGGTGTAAGAGTTAAAGAAAAAAAATAAAATGTTATATTTATTATTTGTTTATTTTTTTATTTATTTATAACTATAAAAGATGAAGGGTTATTACATTCTACCCCCCTTAGAAAAATAATTTCGTCCTCGAAATTAGATAAGGTAAAGTGGAAAAATATTGTCTATTTATTTTTGAACTCGTATTAAAAATTCTTTTTTTTTTTACTCATGATCAACATGCCACTTTGTTCTTTTTTTTATTTTTTTAAGGACGACTGCTCAATAATCTCGCTAATTAAGCTTGAGGTTGATCTACGGAATATGCAAATCATTTTTTTTTAGAAAAAAAAATGGAAATAAATGAAGAGTTATGGAAAATATAATTATAAAATAAATGGTAAATATTTAATCCATATTTAGGATGTAATTCATTTTAGACACTGAAAAATTTAGACATGGATTTAAAATAGGTGGGTCATTAACTAGGATAAATAAGAGATGCCGAAATAGTCAATAGATTGGGACAGTAGAAATTTCAAAGAAATTTATTATATAAATGTGGCAAAATTTTATATCAGGATCCAAATCAATTCAAGTCACATGAACTGATTTGAGAAACCTGGGCTCTGATACCACTAAAATACCTGTCACGCCCCGCTCCCGATATACGGTATACAAGCACGTGTAACAGGTACCGGCAACATATTCAGTTTGAATATGCTAAAGCCTCAATAAATTTGCCACAATAATACTCAGTAATTACGATAGAAAAATTCAACAAAAGTTTGACTTTTCATTTATTGGAATGAAGTTTAGATACAATTGAAACAAAATATAATAAAATTAAACAAAACGAAGAAGGGAATCTCTAATCCGTTATGAAGTTTCAATATGATGTTTAAAGTACACCAGATCCTGCGTCAGTTTTGGCGTGTCCATCGGTAAATCTGGGCATGCACACCCAGGTCGTCAGATTGCGACCAAAATAAAATACACAGAAAAAAAATATGAAATATAACGGTTATATCCAAACATAATAATAATACAAGTTTTAGAAAATATGTAATAAAATGTCTGGAATAATGATGTCAATTGACTTAGGTTATCTTAATGTCATTTTAACGAAGTCAATTCTATAACAGGGGTATTTTTGTCTAAAATGTCATATAATTGGAAAAGCTAACTGATGGGATACCACTGTTTCGATTGTTTCCTGTACAGACCCAGGAAATGGTCACAGGATTGTCCGGTGCTGAGTCGGACCTGCCGTCAGGCAAACAGGAATTATAATCAGGTATGATCCAGCAAATCATCACGCACCCATGGTGTACGAAATATTCAGTTGTACAACTTAACAAGTTTACAGCCGAAACAGAGTATATTTCCATCATTCAGTTTCTCCCCAAATCCAGTGTCATTTAGGTATAGTACAGTATATTGATTATATCAGGTACAATATTTCCATTGGATTTTTCTTAATTTGTTAACAACATGATTTATAGAGTCCGTTCACTTTATGCTTTATTCAATAAATCACAATTAGTTATATCTAAGAGTCACTGATTTGAGACATCATAAAGATATCGGCCAGGCAATTATATGGATGCTGGGAGGTTTTCCATGCGTTGCACGTTCCTTAATTAGAGAACCAGCATACAAAATAACTTTTCTAGACACCGACACAAAATGATATCACCAACAATATTTTTTCGTGAATATAACTTTTATGTGATTTATCAAATTTGTATATATGATTATTCTAAAATCTAACCATACTATGTAATTTAAATTTAATGACAATTGATAATAGATTTTTGATGAAAAGAAACATAATAAGTAATTGATAAATTCCTACAGAATAACAAATCAATTTACACAAAATAAATAACATGATTGAAACAACATGTATATAAAATAGCATGATTAGTGAGTCCAAAAATGAACTCACCTGGATTTTGTTTCCCGATGTTGCTCTATGGAGTAATCTACACATTAAAAATATTCTAAGAATATTAAAAACAGATTAATATGAATTTAGATGATTTTTAGGGATTTTTCTAATATTTATAACATACTCAAAATTGATTTTAGTATTAAGCGGGTCTGAAATTAGGAAATAGGTTTGACTCCATTTTATTGGGCTTATAAGATGATGGATGTTTTTTTTAGGTTATTAGGATTATTGAGTAGTAAAAGAGCTAACCTATGATTCATTAAAATAATTTAAGCTAAGAAGAAAAAGAAAGATAATATCTAACCTCTTGTCAAAAGGTGAGAATCTAAAATGTGGAAAGAGATGGAAGGAGATGCTCTTCTCCAGTGAAGTGGTGGCGGCTCCAGCAGCGGCTCCTTCGGCGTGATAAGAGGAAGAGAGAAATTTTAGAGAATGAGTGTAGATTGAATTTAGAAAATATGTTAGGTTTATATAGTGTTGGATGTAGGAGTTATAGAATGTGAAGGGTTTTGGGAGTTATAGAATTTAAAGGGTTTGAGGTGTTATGGAATTTCAAGAGTTTGAGGGGTTATGGAATTTGAAAGGTTTTAGATTAATTTTGAAGGGTTTAGAATATGAAAGGTTTTAGTTTAATTAGAGAGTTTAATTTTGAGAATTAAAGATGGGAGTTTCATTATTGAAATAATGGAGAAGATGAAGAGTTTGAAGGTTGGAGAAGATGAAAGGTTTAGGAGGTTAAAGAAATTGAAAGGTGTAAGAGTTAAAGAAAAAAAATAAAATGTTATATTTATTATTTGTTTATTTTTTTATTTATTTATAACTATAAAAGATGAAGGGTTATTACAGATTACCACCAATTTAAGGGATTGAACATCAAATTGGTTTTGCTCCCGGTGCGACAATTCCAAACAGACCAGCCTATAGGAGCAATCGCGAGGAGACAAAGGAGCTTCAACGGCAGGTAAGTAAGTTGTTAGAGAAGGGGTATGTGAGGGAGAGCATGAGTTCGTGCGCCGTTCCAGTTTTACTTGTACCTAAGAAGGATGGGACGTGGAGAATGTGCGTTGATTGCTGAGCCATCAACAACATAACGGTAAAGTATCGTCATCCTATTCCTCGCTTAGATGACATGTTAGATGAGTTGCATGGTTCTTGTGTGTTCTCTAAGATTGATTTAAAAAGTGGTTATTATCAGATTAGAATGAAAGAAGGAGATGAATGGAAAACTGTTTTTAAAACAAAATATGATTTGTATGAATGGTTAGTTATGCATTTTGGGTTGACTAATGCACCAAGCACTTTTATGAGACTTATGAATCATGTTTTGCGAGCATTTATAGGCATGTTTGTTGTTGTCTATTTTAATGATATACTCATTTATAGAAAAACCTGGCTGATCATGCCGTACATTTAAAATCAGTTTTAGATATACTTAGGAAAGAAAAGTTATTTGCTAACCTGAAAAAGTGTACTTTTTGCACCGATAAGCTTGTATTTCTGGGATTTATTGTTAGTACATAGGCTATACAGGTTGATGAAGAGAAGGTACGTGCAATCCGAGAGTGGCCGAGTCCCACAAGTGTAAGCAATGTTCGTAATTTTCATGGACTTGCTAGTTTTTACCGGCGGTTTGTGAAGGACTTTAGTAGCATAGCCGTACCACTTACCGAAGTGATCAAGAAGAACGTCGGATTTATATGGGGAGAAGAACAAGAGAAGGCGTTTCAACTAATCAAAGAGACGCTAACCAACGCCCCTTATTTTCTTTACCTAACTTTTCTAAAACGTTTGAGATTGAATGTGATGATTCAGGTATTGGCATAGGCGCAGTTCATATGCAGGAGGGACGACCAATTGTTTACTTCAGCGAGAAATTATGCGGGGCAACCTTAAATTATCCGACTTACGACAAGGAGTTGTATGCATTGGTTCGAGCTTTGGAGACATGGCAGCACTACCTGTGGCCTAAAGAGTTCGTGATTCACACTGATCATGAGTCCTTGAAACACTTGAAGGGCCAGCACAAGTTAAATAAAATGCATGCTCGTTGGGTAGAGTTCATTGAGACATTTCCATATGTCATCAGGTATAAGCAAGGTAAGGAGAATGTGGTCGCCGATGCACTTTCTCGCAGGTATGCATTACTCTCTACACTTGATGCAAAATTGCTTAGTTTTGAACACATTAAACGTTTATATATTGATGACCATGAATTTTGTGAAGAGTATCGGGCTTGTGAGAAAAACGCTTGTGGTAAGTTCTTTAGACATGATGGGTCTTATTTCGAGAAAATAAATTATGTGTGCCTAACTGTTCTTTAAGGGATTTGTTAGTGCAGAAATCCCATGGAGGGGGATTAATGGGACATTTTAGGGTTGCTAAGACCATAGTTATTTTGCAGGAACACTTCTATTGGCCACACATGAAATGAGATATTAAGCGAATTTGTGGTAGATTGTCACATGTAGGCAAGCTAAATCCAGAGTGCAGCCCAACGATTTGTATAGTCCTTTGCCCATTCCTAGTGAGCCTTGGATTGATATTTCAATGGACTTTGTGTTAGGATTACCTACGACTAAATGTGCAAGAGATTCGATTTTTGTGGTTGTGGATAGATTTTCTAAGATGACACACTTTATTCCATGTCACAAAACGGATGATGCTTCGCATGTTACTGATTTGTTGTTTAGGAAGATTGTGAGATTGCATGGCATGCCTAGAACCATTATTTCAGATAGAGATGCCAAGTTCTTGAGCTACTTTTGGAAGATTTTATGGTGTAAGCTAGGTACCAAGCTTTTGTTTTCTACTACTTGTCACCCACAAACTGATAGTCAAACCGAAGTAGTAAATAGAACTTTATCTACTTTATTGAGGGCAATAATTAAAAAGAACATCAAAACATGGGAGAGTGTTTACCACATATTGAGTTTGCTTATAATAGATCTATTCATTCTGCTACTAAATTCTCACCGTTTGAAATTATTTATTAGTTTAATCCTTTGACTCCATTGGATTTATCTCCATTACCTGTTTCTGAGTGTGTTACATGAGAAGGCAAGGCTCAATATTGAGAGAAGAACAGAGCAGTATGCAAAACAAGCCAACAAGGGGCGTCACAAGCTTATTTTTGAACCCGGAGATTGGGTGTGGTTGCATATGAGAACAGAGAGATTTCCGGCGCAACGACATTCCAAACTACTTCCAAGAGGGGATGGTCCTTTCCAAGTTCTAGAGCGCATCAATGACAATGCTTACAAGCTAGATTTGCCCAGTAAGTACAATGTTAGTGCTACTTTCAATGTTACTGATTTGAGTCATTTTGATGTAGGTGATGATTTGAGGGTAAATCCTTTTCAAGAGGAAGGGGAATGATACAAATAATGGCTTGACTACAAAGGAGTCAGTTCAAGTTCCAACTGAGCCGGTTACAAGAGCATAAGGAAAGAAGTTCAAAGATGCACTTAATGGGCTGATTCAACAGGTTTGGGCTCAAGCAAATTCGTGGAGGCCCATTGAGGATGGTTCATGAGTTCAACAAAGATGCATCAATATGATTCAACTAGTAGAAGAATCTGGTCAAAATTGATTGTTTCTTTTTGTTTTATTTCTAGAACTTTCTTTATATTGATTAGCAAATTAAGGGGCTGATTATTTTTTTTTGTTTTATTTCTATTTTCTTAAACTTTCCTTGTATTGATCAGTCAAAGTTAGGGGCTGATTGTTTCCTTTTGTTTTGTTTCTATTTCTTGAACTTTCCTTATAGGAAACTTTCCTTGTATTTTTTAGCCTATAAAAAGACGTCTAATGGAATAGAAGGGAGACAGTTTACAGATAATTAGTGAGTTTATTCTCTTTGGTTCTTTGAAGGACTATTCGAACTTATCAGAATTCTTCCGTGGCGTTCATCATCGACTTTTCAAACGGCTTTCCACTACCATTTGTGGCGTCTTCCTTATACCAAGGTTCTTTCTTCACATTAAACAATGGGTTGAGGTCAATTATACCGAGGTTTTTGTTTTTATTGAAGCAATGGTCACGGTCTCCCATCCAAACTGGATCGAGAATATTTTTGGATTTTCTCCTTTTCTTCTAGGGGTCTCGTTATTCTTGATGGGGTTCGCATAAGGATGGCCCGGCCGGTACTGCCCCGGTAAGGGTCCTAGCGGATGGACAGTCCAGTTCGTGGCAGAGGGCACTGCCAGCACACCATGCCGTGCACGTTTGGGCGGACGGGCTGTCCTGTTCGGGGCGATCAGGACAGCCCGCGCTCCATACCTTGCGGGTTCGAGCAGATGGATGGTCTGGTTCGGGGCGGATGCCACTGCACCGTGCTGTGTTTCGACGGACAGTCGCCTAGGTTTGGAGCCTATAGCACGACGAGGACTGCCTGTGCAGCATACCATGCGGGTTCGGGCGGATAGACAGTTCGGTTCGGGGTAGATGGGATGGCCAGGACTCCCCACACACCATTCTGTGAGGGTTTGAATGGACGGACATTCCGATACGGGGAGGTCGGGACTACCTGCGCTTTGCGTCTTGCGGGTTTAGGTGGACGGACGGTCCTTATTTATGTACACACACACACATGTGCGTGTATGGCACTGCCCGCGCACCGTGTCATGTGGGTTCAGGTAGACGGACAGTCCGATTGGGAGCAGTCGGGATTGCCTACACACCATGCCATGCGGGTTCGAACGAACGGACAGTCCTGTTCGGGCGATCGGGACTGCCCATGCTCCGTGCCTTTCGGGTTCGTGCGGACGGATGGTCCGGTTCATGGCAGATGGCACTGCAAGCGCAAAGTGTCGTCCGGGTTCAGACAGACGGACGGTCTGGATCGGTGCTGATGGCACTGCACACACACCGTGCTGTGCTAGTACAGGCAGACGGACGGTCCAGTTCGGGGTGGTCGGGACTGCCAGCATTTTGTGCCTTGTGGGTTCGGGCGGACGAAGGGTCCGGTTCGGGACGAATGGCACTGCCCCCAAATTGAACTATGCATGGGCAGTCCCGACCTCCCTGAACCGGATCGTCCCTCTGCCAGAACCTGCAAGGCACGGAGTGCTAGTTGTCCCGACTGTCCCGACTGTCCCGAATAGGACCATCTATTTGCCCGAACACACAATGCATGGAGCGTGGGCAGTCCCATCTGCACCGAACTGGACCGTCCATTCAAACCCACACGGCAAGGAGCGCGAGCAGTGCCATTTGCCCTGTACAAGACCGTCGGCCAACTAGAACCCACATGGCACGGTGCACGGGCATTTCCATCCGCCCCGAACCGGGCAGTCAGATCTGCCCAAACCCGCAAGGTATGGTGCATGGGCAGTCCAGTCCGCTCCGAACCGGACTGTCCATTCAAACCTGCAAAGCACTATGCGTCGGTAGTGTCATCCACCCAGAACCAGACCGTTCGTCTGCCCGAACCCGCAAGGCACGGCGGACGGACGGTCCTGTTATGGGAGGTCAGGCAATCCCAATGGGCAGACGGACGGTCCAGTTCGTGTCGGATGGCACTGTCGGTGCACCGTGCCGTGTGGGTTCGCGCAGTCGGGAATGCCCGCGCTCCATGCCTTATGGCTTCGTGCGGACGAACAGTCCGGTTCGGGGCGGCTGGCATTGCATGTGCACCGTGCCAGGTGGTTTTCGGCGTGACGGTCGGTCTAGTTCAGGGCGGTTGGAACTGCCTGCGCTCTATGCCTTATCGGTTCGAGCGGATGGATAGTCCAATTCGGGGCAGATGGCACTGCCTGAGCACCATGATATGCGGGTTCCGGTGGATGTACGGTCCCGATTTGGGGTGGATGGCACTGCTCGCACACAATGTCGTATAGGTTCAGGCATGACGGATGGTCCGGTTAGGGGCTGATGGCACTGCCCATGCATCGTACCGTGCATGTTATAGTGGATGGACATTCTGGTTCGGGGCGGTCGAGACTGTTGGCACACCGTGCCTTACGGGTTCGGCAGATGAACGGTCGGCACAAATAGTCTGGTTCGGGGCCGATAGCACGATCGGGACTGCCCGCGCACCGTGCTGTGCGGGTTTCGGTGGATAGACAATCTTGTTCTGGGCATCGAGACTGCCCACGCTCCGTGCGTTGCGGATTCGAGCGGACGGTCCGGTTTGGGGTGGATAGCACTGCCCGCACACCGTGTCATGCAGGTTTCGACAGACGGATGGTCTTGTATGGGGCGAATGGCACTACCCGCGCACCGTGTCATGCGGGTTTGGCAGGATGAATGGTTTGGGTTGGTCGGGACTGCTCGCGCTCCGTGCTCGGGGTGGATCGCACTGCCTGGACTGGCCGCTCACCATTCCGTGCGGTTTCTGGCTGATAGACGGTCCGATTCGGGGCAGATGGCACTGACAGTGCACCATGCCATGTGTGTTCAGGTGAACAGACAGTCTGATTCGAGGCGGTCAAAAATGCTTGCGCTCCGTGCCATGCAGGTTCGGGCGAATGAACGGTCCAGTTCGGGGCGTATGCCATAGCCAGGACTGCCCCACGTGCAGTGCTGTGCGAGTTCAGGTGTGATGGACGGCTTGGTTCATGGCGGATGACGTGGCGGGGACTGCCCTGTGCACTGTGCCGTGCGGGTTCTGGGGCGAATCGCACGGACGGGACAGCCTGCGCACCGTGCCGTGTGGGTTTGGGTGGACGGATGGTCTGATTCGTGGTAGATGGCACGGCCAGGACTGACCCACGCACCGTGCCGTGAGGGTTCGGCTAGATGTACGGTCCATATATATGTACATATATGTGTGTGTGTGTGTGTGTGTAGGGCAATGCATTGCGGGTTCTGGCAGAAGGACGAAAGGTCCCGACTGCCCCCAAACTGGACCATGCGCGGGCAGTCCCGACCTCCCTGAACTAGACCATCCGTCTACTAGAACCCACACACACGGAGCCCGAGCAGTCATGACCGCCCCGAATAGAACCATCCGTCCGCCCGAACCCTCAAGGCACAGAGCGTGGGCAGTCCTGTCTGCCCCGCACCGGACTGCCCATGCGTTCGAACAAGCATGACACTGTGCGCGGGCTGTGCCATCTGCCCCGAAGTGAGCCGTTGGTCTGCCCGAACCGGCAATGAACGGAGCCCGGCAGTGCCATCTGTCTGCCATGCCCGAACCCGCAAGGCAAGATGCGAGGCTAGTCTTGTCCGCCACGAACTGGACGGACGATGCGGATAGCACGGTCAAGATTGCCCGTGCGTCGTGCCTTGCGGGTTCAAGGTGAATGGCACTGCCTGCATACCTAGCCGTGCGAATTCTAATGGACTGACGGTCCCGTTCGTGGTGGATGACACTGCCCGTGCAAAGTGTCATGCGGGTTCGAACGAACAGACAGTCCGTTTCGTGGCAGACGGGACTGCCAGCGCTCCATGCCTTGCAAGTTCGAGCAGACGGATGGTCCTGTTCGGGGTGGTCGGGACTGCCCGCGCTCCATGCCGTGCAGGTTTTGGCTGATGGACAGTCCGATTTGCAGAGGTCGGGACGGCTTACACATAGTTCGGTTTGAGGGCATGCCATCCGCCCGGAGTCGGACCTTTCGTCTGCCCAAACCTGCAAGGCACGGAGCGCGGGAAGTCCCAATAGCCCCGAACTGGACTGTCTGCCCAAAACTACAAGGCACGGAGCATGGGAAACACCATCTGCCCCGAAACGGACCGTCCTTCTGCTTGAACCCGCACAGCATGGAGCAGGGGCAGTGCCATCCACCCCAAACCGTCCATCTTTCCTCCCGAAGAGGGCAGTCCCGGCTGTGCTATCAGCCCCGATTAGTACCGTCCGTCCTCCCGAAGCCGCAAGGCTCAGACCTCAGGCAGTCTCGACTGCTCTAAATAGGACCATTCGTCTGCTAGAACCCGCATGGTGCCATCTGCCTCGAACTATACTGTTCGTCTACCAGAACCTGCATGGCGCAGTGCGCGGGTAATGCCATCCGCCCTGAACCGGACTATCCTCCCGAACCTGCAAGGTACGGAACGTGTGCTATTTTGACCATCCCGAACTAGACCGTAAGTTCGCCCGAACCCACACGGCATGGTGCATGGGGCAGTCTTGACCGTGCCAATCGCTCCGAACTGGACTGTCCATGCGCCCGAACTTGCAATGTACGGAGCGCAGGCAGTCCTGACCGCCCTGAGCAAGACCGTCCGTCCTCCCGATCCCGCACAACATGGTGCGCGGGTAGTCCCAACCATGCTATCGGCCCCAGAACACGAACGACATGGTGCGCGGGTAGTGCCATCTGCTCCGGTTTGACTGCGCACAGTGCCTTGCAGGTTTAGGCGGACGGGACTACCCACACATCGAGTCTTGCAGGTTCAGGTGGACGGATAGTCCGGTTCGGGGCAGATGGAATGGCCTGCCACCATGCCTTGCAGGTTCAGGCGGATGGACAGTCCTGTTCGGGGCAGTTGG
The DNA here is from genome assembly GCA_036321105.1 of Dracaena cambodiana. Taxonomy (NCBI): domain Eukaryota; kingdom Viridiplantae; phylum Streptophyta; class Magnoliopsida; order Asparagales; family Asparagaceae; genus Dracaena; species Dracaena cambodiana. The sequence goes on along the minus strand of JAYEPQ010000012.1, from coordinate 30,173,906 downwards.
CACTGCCTGCCACCGTGTCGTGCGGGTTCCGGCGTGACAGACAATCCTGTTCGGGGCAGTCGGGACTGCCCGCTCACCATGTTGTACGGGTACTGGCGGATGGACGATCTAGTTCGGGGCGAATGGCATAGCTAAGACTGCCCCGCGCACTATGCCGTGCATGTTCTCGTGAACGGACAATCCGGTTTGGGGCGGATGGGATGAGAATGCCAGCACTTCGTGCCTTGAGGGTTCGGGTGAATGGGCGGTCCGGTTCGGGGAGTATGGCACTTCTCGCGCACTGTGCCAAGCAGGTTCCGACGTGACGGATGGTCCGGTTCAGGGCAGTTGGGACTGCCCGGGCTCCTTGCCTTGCCAGTTCGAGCAGTCGAATTTGGGGCAAATGGCACACCACCCACGCCGTGCCTACGAGTGTCGCTAGACGAATATTCATGTTCGAGGATGATAGCACGGTCAGGACTACCAGCGCTCCATGCCTTGCAGGTTCGGATGGACGGATGGTCCGGTTCGGGACAGATATCCATCCGGTTCGGGACAGATGGCACTGCTCATGCACCATGCTGTGCAGGTTCCGTTGTGACAGGCGGTCTGGTTCGGGGCGGATGGCACTGCTCGGGCACGGTGTCGTGCGGGTTTTTTTGAGTAAGTACCAATTTTCACACCTCATTGTTTTCTTACTGCAAACACTAGTATAGATCAGTTTGATTTGCTTTATGTCTTGCTGGGAACCAAACCCAGACAGCTTGAAAGCTTATTAATTTTTTTAATGTTATTTTTTCTTTTTAAAAGGTTACTGTTGTTGCTGGCATGTTGTAGTAAAATACTTTTTGAAACTGAGTTGATAATGCTGTATCCTGAAACTATATTAAACTATACATGAAAAAAAAAAAAAAAAAACTTTGAGGTTGGAAATCCATAATATTTTTGCTTGCATACTTTTTAGCAAATTCCTGCGTTTATCTGAATATAACTGACATGAATATCAATGCAATCGTAAAATTCAAGAGATTATAGAGTTGGTGATAAACCTTATTCAATATGGTGTAAAAGTAGCTCTGTAATGAGTTGTATTTTGTTGCTTTATATTCAAGTTGGTGAAGTTCACAAGTTCTCAATGCGGAAAGAAATTAACTGGGAATTAAAAGCTGGACTCTTGTTAAACTAATCTGAGATATGTTCGACCCAGCACGCACTAACCTCTGATATGGATGTGTCTAAGTTTCTGTTAATAAAGAATTCACAATGCAAGCAGGGTTCTCCGGTGTAATTTGAATGGCCATAACTCCTAGGAGTTGGGACGATTGAGATTATCCATGTAACTTCGATGTGTACAAATTTTTAATGGGTTTTGTTTGTTAAGCACAAGTTCGATTACTTCATGATAGTTACAAATGATAAAGAAAGTTCTTTTTTGGTGCCGAAGAGAATAAGGTCCACAATAGATTCTTGTAATTTTATTGTGATTCTATGACCAATTTGCACTCTTTCTATCACCAGGTGTTTTGTCTGACTTTCATGAGGCACCTTAATTTTTTTTGTTTTCAACAGACAAAAGACCATACTCTCGTTCAGTCTCCGAGTTTGTACCCTGAGTGGCAAAAAGCATACAAAATTTTATTAGCATTTTCAGGGTTGAAGCATGCTTTACCAGATAACCCTAGATATAATTGTTGAGTTTCTGAGTGCCAAGAAGCTGCAGAAGTTCTTTTATGGTAGCCTATTTTATTCTTATTTATGCAGAAGAACAATAATGCGCTTTTGGGATATGCATGGATTTTCTGTCAATGCAAATGTTATGTGTTTGTAACAATTGTGCCTTTTTTAAAGGTTTAAAGGCTACATTCCCTCGATTCACTCTTCATCAATTTCATATGTTTCTGCACCCATTTTGTTCTGCGAAGAATCAAATAAAACCATTAGCATCTAATGGACATTCATATTATTGAACTTCTTTTTTCTGTTAACATCCTAGATAGAAATGACTCTTTTGAAGCTGCTGCTATGTTTTCATTCTCATGCATACAGGCACTGTAAATTTGTTGGATTATTTTGAGAGTTCAACTATCATTTTTGCATGTGTGATTCTTTGATTTGATTTGTCCAATGATGATGGAAGCAAGACTTGTTGTGCACATCCTTCATCTGCAGATCTTGATATACCTATTCCTGATGCCACCGATGCCTTTATAATCTGCAGCTCCCCCGATGTCCAGTTATGAGCAAATCCCCTTCGTCGTAGCTAACTTTGAAGTGATTCCCCAGTAGGAAGCATGAGATCCTTTCGAATCCGTTGTGTTTAAAAAATAAAATAAAATAAAATAAAAATCATGTTATGCTTTATTAACTAGTTCAATGGGTAAGCTTTTCAGTTTTCAGGATACATGACTTAGAAGCTGTTCTTAATGAAAAATTAAAGGGCGGTTCAGGTACAATCAACTCCAAACATGTTCAATGCATAAAAACTTGGCCTGTCATTCTTAAAGTCCCTGACGCTTCTATGGGTCAAGGCTGGCCATTTCCATAGCATGTACATTTTTTCCCCTAAAATTTGCAATAAATGTGTGTCTAGTGAGAATTGAACCTTGGGAGCTCTTATTCCATCTTAAAGTTTCCTGCCACTGTACTAAAACTTTGTAAGTTGTTGTGAGGGTGGAGGGTTATATTTCTAGGTTATATTTTTACATTCTAAGAGTTATTTTTAGCAGCTAACAGTTGATAAAGGCTACATATGCTGATACCTACCCATTCCAGATATCTAAAAGGATGACACTACCCTTCTTTAGTTGGTATAATTGATGGTTCAAGCTCTTTGTTGATGCACCCGCTCTTTGTTGACCCATTAAGCGTCCATTGACACTATGCAATCTTAGATCTGATATAAATTGGTAAACTTTTATCTTTTAGTATAATAGAAATATTGAAGAATAACAACAACTTTGATGATTTACTATGACGTTTCTTTCAATACCTTTGTTTTTGCAGTGCTTCAGGTGATGCAAAATTAGAGCCTCTTCTTTGTTATGGTAATTCAGAAGTTTGTGCTTTTTTAATGAACTTAATTTGTATGTTTCTTGTATTCTGCTGTTACTCATCTAACTGCTTATATTCATTGTAACAGTTGATCCAAGCTCCTATGAAACTCATAAGGTATTATAATTGTTTGGACCTCGTGCTTTCTACCTACACGAATTTCATTTTTCTCTGTAACACTATCATCCTGGATTGGTTGGGCATATCTAGTGCAAGGAGGTATGAATGGTAAACTTTTAATAGCAATAAATGATAAACTTGATACTTTCTTGGTTTTGCTTGCTAAATATTTATTATCTCTCTTGCTCCTTTAAAATCAACTAAATACCTGAGTCCTCAAGATTACTTATGATAATATAGAAAACAATTTGAATCCTTTTAGTAGTCTCCTACCTTTCCTGGCCTAACTTAAATTTTTATATGCATTTTGCATCCCTTGAACTAATCCTAAACATGGTTTTTGCTGAAGTCATGATCCATTCAATACTGCACATTATGCATTTGGCATGCTAGAAACATAACTTTAAAGCCAAACCCATTTTTAAATATCCTGAGATCAGAAAGTCAGATCACCTGAGATAAATAGTATCAATTGCATTTTTAGCACCCTATTCCTTGTGATTTATCTGCTTTGAATAGATACTCTCAAAGTATTCCCTATCCTACAGCCACCAATGCTTCTCCTAATTTTATCTATGTGCATTCCTTTTATTGGTCAGGCAATTGGGATCTGTCAACAAGCTTTTACTCATGAATGAAGTTAAAAATGGTCCTACAGAAGCAGTTATGTAAACTAACTTGCATCAATTTGATTAGAGGTTAATATGTATCTGAGTTTCCTCCAAGAATAGCTAAAACTCCACCGTGCTCTTAATTCGGTTGGCCCCCCATACTGATCTTCAATCTCTATAATTTCTCTACACCAAAAATCTTGGATATATGATATCATTATGACGTTTGGCCCTTGATCAAGTGTGTGTACGCCTGAATTCTGGGAATTCCTTAACATTGCCATTAATAGAAATTACAGCAGATTAAAAAGAGAATTACAATTTTTTGATTTGGATTATAAGGGTAGGGAAAAGATATATCTATTTCCCTTTTGCTTTGTGGGTTCTTAGCAGCAATGGAAGGTTGTTGCGGCCTTCCGTTGACAATCCGAACATTGACTGATTCAACAACATCAACTTAGGCCGGAGAAGAGGAACGTCTGAAGCGCTTCTCTGGTTTTCTGTAAATCTCAATCTTTCTGTCTATGTGCGTCTGTTTGTCTCCTTTCTCTGTTAATAAAGATGGCTTTTTACAGCCTCTTGGAACCACAAATCTCTCTGTAATCGGAGATCTTATCGTGTGAAGTTCCAACAGATTATCCAGAATCATTACAACTGACTTCACATGCAAAACGGAGCCCACGAAGCGCGTAGTGGCGCATTAAGGCGCTAGCGCGTACGCTCGGGCGCGTGAGCTCACTAGGACGTTAGCAAGCGCGTACCTTGGTGTGCAAGCAGAGGTGTAGGCACACCTTGGTGCGCTCAGTTACCTGAGCTCGCGAGCTTCAGGGCATGTACAACCTTGGCCGCGCACGCAACCCTTTTGGCATGCACTATTGGGCGTGCTCCCCAAGCCCGGTGCACCAGGGTGTGCCTAGTCCGAGCGCATACGGCATGATCACGCGCCAAGGATGCGTGCGTTAGGGAGACGTGTGCGTGCCAGAGATATGTGCGCTCTTCTGAACATGGGATGCACTCGTCTGGGAGGCGCGCCTCCTTGACGCCCAGGTGCGTGCTCTTTGGTGCGCGTCCAAGGTATGCTTTTGGGTTGCGCATGCCTGAGAGGCTCGCGCATGCCGAGGATGCACGCATGCTTATGGGCATTGCATGTGCTTGTCTGGAAGGTGCATGCTCCTTGGTGCATGCTTGGGGCAACTCGACACATGCTCCTAAGTGCGCTTTTGGGTTGTGCATGCCTAGAAGGCGCGCGCGTGTCGAGGCTTATTACAAGTGGTTCATATTCATCTTTAGTAATAAATGCCTCAAGTTCAGTGTCTGCTTCATTGCCACTATCATAGTCGTCCTGTTGTGGTGGAGCAACTTTAGCACTTTCGACATACAAGAGAGTGTCGGTGAAGTAATTTTCAACCCTCTTGATAGTTGCTTCTCAACAATCAAAGTGTGCACATCCCATTTTCATCCACATATTTTATAAATTGGTATAGGGTGGACGGGACAACCATATTGGTATGAATCCATAGCCTCCTTAGGAGGAGGTTGTACGAGGTGTTGCATCAATAACGTAGCAAGTCACCTAAATTTTCTGATCTCCAATCGGGCATCTCAGTCTATCTTAGTTTAATCTTCCCCAAAGGATGGTTACCATTGACATTGAAACCAAAAATAGTAATGTTGGTCGGAGTCAACCTGTGAACTTGGATCCTAAGGAACTGTAAAAGCATTCGTGGCTTGATGCTTAAGGCGGATCCTCGATCAACCTGGATCTGACCCGCCTCTGTCGAACCAATATGCTCTATAATACAAGGGTCTATTGTGTTTGATGTTCTTAACTTGCATGTCCTCTGGCGTAAACATGATGTAAAGAGTGTGCCTCGTCACCAAGTTGCAGTGCGGGCACACCTCAGTCTCTTCTGGAAGATGTGCTAGGAAAGCTTATGAATTTGCTAAAACTTTCTTAAATCATCTCTTGTAGGTTTGGACAAGTGCAACAACTCATATAAAGTTATTCTTGTTGGTATATTTGCCAGCTGAGCTAGAACATTGAACTGAAATGACGAATTCTGCTCCTCAGTAGCATCCTTCCATAGAACTCGATTGTAATTGAGCTCTTTCTGTTTCCCTTTGTTAGAAGGTAGAAGGCTGCTTGGTTGATTTCTTGTTAGCCTCCTCTGATGACTTAGAAGGATCAATGTCTGCATTCTCATAATCCTTTAGATATGATCTTCCAGATCGAGTGCCTACAATAGGCATAGCTTCATGCTCTACTGCTAGAGCTGTTATCTCTGTTTCAGAGTCCGTTAACTGGGCTACAATGTTACGGTCCTTCTTGAGTGTAGCAGAGACAATGTTGCATGTGTGTTATCTCCCCATTGCTTTAGATTTCTTTTTGGACACCATTGTTGTCCACTATTCATATTTAAGAATGTCCGGATGCACCCAAAGGACTTTTTGCTGCTCAATGGAGAAAGGAGCTAGCCCTTTCTTTCACAAGCCATGGGATCATAATTGACCACCCTAAGCCCGCCTTTTGGATTGGGCGTGACTCCAAACGGGACTTCTATGGAACCCATTCGAAAGGTAGCCATGTTGGCAGTAATGCTCTTTTGTTCGGCTTTGAGCTGAATTACTCCATACTCGATCAGTGCTTGAATCTTGTCCTCAAGCATATAGCAATCCTTAATAAGGTGATGTATGATTCGATGATACAGATAGTAGTTCGGATCATTAGTTTTTCTATTTTTTTAGGCCTCTTGCTCTCTGGCAACTTAATCATGTTGCACTGGATGAGCAAGTTGAACATAGTAGCAGTGTGTTCATCTTTAAATGAATACTGCTTCTCAGATCTAGATGGTCTTGCATGGCTATTCTTGGCCCGTGCTCCTTATGACTCTCCATCTTCTCCATTTTCTCCACATGAGGGTTTATAATGAATCTTATCTTCTCTTCTTCATCAGAGTGATAAGGTGGCTCCTGATGTTAATCTTCGTTTTCTTCATCGTCTTTCACTGGTTGTTTTTCCTCCCATCGATTGGATTACAAGGATTGACATTTCTTGGTATGAGCCAATAATTAAGTCCGGAGTTGTTTCATTTCTTCAATGGGCTCTTCTTGTTGCTTGAGTCGCTGTTTTTATTTTACTAGTCTCTTCGAGACTTGATCCAGAAGATCGGGCACGTTTGCAATAGCCTCCGAATCTCTAATTGAGTTGGAAGAAAATGACAACACAATGGTAGAGTGCCTCTCTTCTTCGTCAGATCCTCTAGCCAGCCGTTTGTAATCCAATAATATAGCGACTTCCTTTTTTGATATGAATGCATTAATACACACCCTCTGGTTCGATAAACCTCTTTTTATTCATGGAGTGAACTTTGAGTCTAAAGAGTCACTTTCCCTAACTTGTTTACCCTTACTATGTTAGACATGGCAGTGAGCAAATCAGTTATGGAGTACAATTTTCTTGAAGTCCGCCTTCTTTTTGGATCAGTAATTTGATAAAAAATAGATGGCTTTATCATTCTATCACAACTTGTTAGTACGGTCGAAATTAGTCATTCGCACTGACATGAAGGAGCAGATTGCATTGCAATTCTCTTTTAGGTCAGATATTCTCTCAAATTTTAAGAAGTGTCATCATTTATACATAAAACGTGACGCTTATGTCCCAAATTCTGTTCAATACATGAGGATGTCCCAAATTCTGTTCAATACATGAGGATTACCTCATAGTATTGATTGGTTTGAATTAAATCAGAATTAACTGAAAATTCAATAGTATGAGTTGAACAGTTTGAAAATCTTCTATTAAATCTTTTAGCGCATGTGCTGGCCTGCAAATTTGTGCGAGCCCTGCACACCTCTAGAGCGCGCTCTAAGACTGTTGCTAAGGAGTGCATGGAGCACGCGCCTCTGCACGCGGAAGAGTGCACAGAGGGCGCGCCTCAATATCTGTGCAAGGGAGATGGTGCGTTTCATGATTTGTGTAGGAAAGATGGAGCGGAAGTGTGTGCTCTTGTTTCAACTTATTGTTCTAGTTTTTTTAGTGCTTACGGTGTGTACAAATTTATTGATTTTCTGAAAATATTTTTAAAAAGCATTGATGGGTGAATGAACACCATACACATGATTTTTGGCATAAAAAACCCTAGGAGCTGGATGGGACCCTCTGATTTTAGCTCCAACATTTCCTTCAATATAATTGTATTCTGATTATTATCTGATGATAGAGTCGTGTGGCATATGAACACGTTACTTTTTGAAAATGCCTCTCACTCTGTCTGCCGTTCGGGCCCTATAACTCTTTGAAAATGGGAATAATGCATGATACTTTTTCAGTGCACACTCACGCCGGAACGTGAGAACTTACATATTTGATGATGTGATCTATTTTTATACAAATTTCTAAATACATGAATTGTTTTTCATCTATGCTGGAAATATGCCTCTCCCAACTCATGAGTGATTCTACTTTTTCTGATTGATTCTACTTTTTCTACTTCCTCCTTTTTACAGGACAAACTAGAACCACAGTTGGCCAGAAGAGCTGAACACTATTTCTCAGAAATCAAGCGGGTTAAGGAAGGTACTGCATTTAACTTAGATGGTTAGGACTTAGGAACTGGTTATGAAGAGGGGCCTAACTTCTTCATTACAAGTACTATTATGCAATATATTTTCTTTGTTAGTCCATCTTTGTGAACATTTATCTTAATTCGTGATTTCAAGTTTTTACTTAGAATTTTTTGATTTATCATTTCATCTTAGGATCACAAGCCTGGGAGTCCGGAAATTTAGAAGAATTTGGAAGGCTGATAACAGCTTCTGGTCTCAGTTCTGTACAGAATTAAGAGTGCGGTAATTTGATTCAAAACTCATCTGTTGATTACATTTCAAACCAACCGAAACCAAGAACAAAGAATTAAATGGAGAAAACATATATATTCAATGCCGTGGCATGCAGGTTGCGAGCCAATGATACAGCTCTACGAAATACTTATAAGGGCACCTGGGGTTCTTGGAGCAAGATTTAGTGGTGCTGGGTTCAGAGGCTGTTGTCTTGCATTTGTCGATGCCAATCAAGCTGAGGTGGCAGCCTCTTTCGTGCAACAGGAGTATCATAAGATGCAACCCAAGCTGGTGAGTCAGCTTGAACAAGGTCGAGTTGTCTTGATCTGTGAAGCAGGAGATTCTGCTTGTGTCCTATGATCCATTGCTTCATTCATTCATTCAGATCCATTATTCAGTCATTCTAATAGGAAATCCTTCCTCTTTGTGAATGAAATTCTTTGATTTGTCATTCAATTCATTGCATTCTTCCGTTGCTTCCATATTTTGTAAAGGAGAAGAAATTGGAAAATGAAATAAATGCAAAATCACTATTTATCAACTACTTTGACAATAATATATAGGATTTGTATCCATGTAATCTGTGTTAATTTTTTCAGTCTAGTGTCAATTGAACATTACCACAAGCAAGAATTTGAATATTGTTAATTGTAGGCATAAAAAAAAAAAAAAAACTGGAATAATCAACCAAAACAAGACACACCCACACCAGCACGCGCACCGTGCCTTGCAGTTTGGGCGTGACGGACGGTCCTGTTCGGGGCGGTAGCGACTGCCCGCTCACCATGCCGTGCGGGTGCGGGCAGATGGACAGTCTGGTTCGTGGCGGATGGCACGGCCAAGATAGCCCGCGCACCGTGCCATGCGGGTTTGGAGGACGGACGGTTCGGTTCGGGGCTGATGGCACGGCATGGACTGCCCCCGCACAGTGTCGTCTGGGTTTGTGCGGACGGACAGTCTCGTTCGGGGTGGATGGCCCTGCCCGCGCACCGTACCGTGCTGGTTCGAGTGGACGAACGGTCCGGTTCGGGACGGATGGCACTGCCCGCGCACCTTGCCTTGCGGGTTCGGGCGGACGGACGATCTCTTTCGGGGCAGATATCACGGCAAGGACTGCCCGCACATCGTGCCTTGCAGGTTCGGGCGGACAGAGGGTCAGGTTCGGCGCAGATGGCCCGGCCGGGACTGCCCGCACACGCCCGCACACCGTGCCATGACTGATGGTCCAGTACGGTGCGGATGGTGCTGCGGACTGCTCGCGCACCATGCAGTGCTGGTTCGGGCGGATGGATGGTTCTCCTTCCGGGCGGATGGCACGGCCGGGGCTGCCTGCGCACCACGCCGTGCAGGTTCGGGCGGACGGACGGTCCGGTTCAAGGCAGATGGCATGGTCAGGACTGCCCGCGCACCGTGCCATCCGATGTGCCTCGGGTTCCGGCAGATGGACAGTCCGTTTTGGGGCTGTTGGGACTGCCCGTGCACCATCCCGTGTGGGTTTGAGCGGACGGACAGTCCGGTTCGGGCCAGTCGTGACTGCCCATGCTCCTTGCCTTGCTGGTTCGAAAGGGCAGACGGTCCCGTTTAGAGCAGATGATAGTGCCCGCGCACCATGCAGTGCGGGTTCGGGCGAACTGACGGTCTCGTTCAAGGCGGATGGCGCTGCCCGCGCTCCGTGCGATGCGGGTTCATGCGGACGCACGGTTCCGCTCAGGGTGGATGGCACTTCCTGCGCACCGTACAGTGCGAGTTCGGGCGGACGGACGATTCCGCTCGGGGTGGATGGCACTGCCCGTGCACCGTGCCATGCGGGTTCGGGCGGACGGATGGTTCGGTTAGGAGCGGATGGCACTGCCTGTGCACCCTCCCTTGAGGGTTCGGGTGGACGGACGGTCCCATTCGAGGCGGATGGCACGGCCGGGACTGCCCGCGCATCGTGCCTTGCGAATTTGGGAGGACGGACGGTTCTGGGCAATGGCCCGGTCGGGACTGCTCGCACACCGTGTCGTGATGGGCTGTCCAGTTTGGGGCGGATGGCACTACGGGGTCTGCCCGATCACCGTGCCATGCGGGTTTGGGCGGACGGACGGTTTGCCTTCAGGGCAGATGGCACGGCCGGTGCTGCTGCACACCGTGCCGTGTAGGCTCGTGCTGACGGACGATCTTGTTCGTGGTGGATGTCATGGCCAGGACTACCCGCGCACTGTGTCGTGCATCTTCGGGCGGACAGACTGTCCGGTTCGGGCGGTCGGGACAGTCTGCGCACCATGTCGTATTGGTTTGGGCGGACAGACGGTCCGGTTCGGGGTGGACGGCATGGCTGGGACTGCCCGCGCACTGTGCCTTGCGGGTTCGTGCAGACGGTCTGGTTAGGGGAAGAAGGCATGGCTAGGACTGCCCGCGCACAGTGCCTTGTGGGTTCGGGTGGACGGACGGTCCACTTTCGGGGCGGATGTCATGGCCAGGACCGCCCGTGCACCTTGGCGTGCGGTTAAGGGGGACGGACTGTTCGGATGGCATGGCCTGGACTGCCCTAGCATGGCCTAGACTGCCCTTGCACCGTGTGGATGGACGATCGGGTTCGCGGCGGATGGGACTGCTCGCACACAGTGCCGTGCGGGTTCGGGCAGGCGGACAGACGGCCAGGTTCAGGCAGATGGACGGTCAGGTTTTGGGCGGATGGCACCGCCCGCGAAACGTGCTTGGCGGGTTCGGGGCGGATGGCACGGCCCAAGCACCGTGCCGTGCGGGTTCTGACGGACGATCCCGTTCAGGGCTGATGGCATTGCCAGCTCACCATGCCATGCGAGTTCGAACAGACGGACGGTCCAGCTTGGGACGGATGGCACTGCCCGCACACTGTGCCCTGCGAGTTCGGTCAGACGGACGGTCCGGTGCGGGGCGGATGGCACTGCCCGCGCATCGTGCCGTGCGTGTTCGGGCGATCGGACGGTCCGAGCACCGTGCCGTGCGAGTTCTGTCGGACGGTCCCGTTCGGGGCAGATGGCACTGCTCGCTCACCGTGCCGTGCGGGTTCGGGCGGACAGACGGTCCAGCGTGGGTCAGATGACACTTCCCGCGCACCGTACCCTGCGGGTTCGGTCAGACGGATGGTCCGATTCAGGGTAGATGGCACTGCCCGCGCTCCATGCTGTGCGGGTTCGGGCGATTGGACGGTCTGGTTTGATGCGGAGTTCGACATGGTGATGATCGATCTTGAGCTCTAATACCTGGAGAAACAGAATTTTTGACTATGATACTAATTTGATACAGGACGGAAGAGGATTAGGGTTAGGGATTTGGGAATTTAGAGTTTTGGAACAGCTTTGGGGAAAAACAAAGAAATTCAGAAATCCACCCAGACAAATCCACATTCACTCTCAACGAATGCACGAGAAGAGATTTTTTTTGGAACTTAGCGAATCCACGCAGTTTCTCAGAACTCATTTTTTTTATTCAATATTCAATTGCCTACAAAATACTTCATACAAAGCTTATTTATAAGAAAAATTCAAAAAACTATCCTAATAGAATCTAAATAAATTTCTATCAAATCAATCAAACTAAAACTCTATCTAAAAACCTTTTCTTATCTGATCTCTATCAATTAATCTACAAAGCTAAATGGTGATGAGAAGCTTTAGAATCTTAAGGACTTAGAATTGAGACAAAACTCAATATATCTTTGGAACTTGAGAAAAACTAGAAGATGAATTAGGATATGATGCTAACCATTGAAATACCTAGGAGAGATCAATTACTCATCTGATGGTGATATTGACAAAGATGTAGTTCAAATAAACTAACTAGGATGGTTGAAGTGGAGAAATAGTTGTAGAATTTATTGACAAAGATGTTCAAATAAACTAAGTAAGATGGCTGAAGTGGAGAAATAGTTGTAGAATTTATTGACAAAGATATAGTTCAAATAAACTAAGTAGGATGGTTGAACTGGAGAAATAGTTGTAGAATATAAAGTGCTAGTAGAATACCCATGATTTGAAGGGAAAACTTAGTAAGAAACTGCATGATGAACCATGCTAATATTAACTTGTGATTCCTAATAATGAACCTACTACTTAATTTCCATACTGATGCCTCTCGAACTTATCTCATGATAAACCCGAATTCATATCTTAACCTCGCTGGATTATTTCCAAGTGCCTGTTGTATACACACATGTGATGCATTGTGGTAGAGATATAAAGAAAAGGGAAAATTCAATATGCTTTCTTCATAAGTTTGATCTTTGTGCATTTCTGATGAAATTGATTGATTATGTATGTCCATAATGACCAAAAAGCTTTTCTTCTAGCTAAGCAAATGAACTGTTATTTCAGGAATATGTAACTTCATCTCATCTACGAATTTCTGTTATATAGGTCAATTGAAAATGGATATTTAGGTTTGAAAAATGGTATTCTGGACCAATCAGCAAAATTACTTTCGAAGTGTGGTCATTTAACCATCATGAATGGTAAGGTAAGAGTGTGCAACTGTTCTGGACCAATTTCCAAATTGTTCAGCTTGCTTTTCCTGTCTTATCTTTGTATTCATTTTGGTTATATAGAAGTATTTTCATGCGTGATTCTTTTTTAGTTATACAGAAATATATAGAAATGAATAGAGAAGGACTAACAATGTGATCGATCCAGCATGATTCTTTTCTGGTTCATGTAGCCTACCCTAAGTAGTTGGGATAAAAGGCTTAGATGTTGTTGTTGTTGTAGAAGTATTTTCATGCAACCAAGATATCAAACCTTCTATGCTTGCTGGTGTTGGCTTAAATGGAGGTTACTAAATACTCTGATTGCAAATTAAAACATACAGATATGTTTTAGATTAACACAAGAGAACAGATTCGTAGTTAACATAATTACTACACAAACTTTATACTGTAATCATGCACAAAATAATTCTGTTATAGTTTTCAGTGTTACACAGAATAATTAAATCGTTCTTATTACTGTTCTTATGTTAAAGAGAATAATTAAATTGTTCTTATTACTGTTCTTATTTCCTAACACAGTTTCCAGAATTAAACTGTTTACAGAAATAATTAAACTATTCTTCTTTAACTAGTTTACTTAACCTAAACAGAATAAAGAAGAAACTGGATTATGAAAAACCTGGTTCAGAAGGTTGAAGGAAGACAGGAAGACGACTGGAAGATAACAGGAAGAAGATCTGATGAAGATCGAGGCTAGTGTTGGACACTATATCCTTAAAATCGATTCGTCCTCCACTGTTTGCTTCTGGATTTCTTGGACGTCGATCTCTCAGGATACAACGATCGATCTGCAGAGAGAAGGAAGCCGCAATCCCTCTGCTCTGGCGAATCTGATAAAGGTTCTCTCTGGTTGATGTAATGCAGGATTATGGAACAGAAGAACTGGTTCTTCTGGAGACAGAAATTGAGGAACTTCTGTCTGCAGAAGAAGCAAGGAAAACAGAAAAGAAATTTTTTTGTATATTTTAGAAACTCTGGACCCAGACCCTATTTATAGTTTTTCAACAGTCACAACGGTTGGCCGTTTCAACAGTTGTGACCATTTAACGGCAACCGTTGACGGCGACCGGTGACTGTTGGATCGCCGACCGTTGGACTTTAACGACTCTTGACTGGCGGGGCGGGTGCAGGTCGAATCCATTCAAATCTGAACCCAATAGAGGCAACCCGAATTCAATAGCACCAAAAAATAAAGGCTCCTCAACTCCTCGCGACGTTGCGTACATGCGAAGTGCAAAGTGCGCCTCTAAAGCGCCCAATGCGCACTAAACGCCCATTCGCCCTCGCACACGCGCGTGCGCGTGCGCTTGTGGGCGGTGCGTAGCACCACCGGTGGTGCTCAAGGTTTTCATCTTCTCACATAAGCAAAGTAATGGAACAAGTTACCATATTTAAACCCACATCCTTACAATCCTCTATCCAATGTGGGACTATCTTTTCATCTTCCCTTTTGATCCTTTTGCTATGTACTCAACTTTTGAAGCCAATTTCAATTCACTTAATTCATTTAATTTGAACTAGTGAATTGGCTCAATTTAAGGTTCAAATTAGTGAATGAATTCAACAATCCCCCACATGAATGAAATGGCTTAGACTCTAATGCAAATAACCAGAGAGTGTAATAGAAAGTTATCGCATCGGGAGAGGTGGCTTTTGGCTTTGAACCTTCCCTAGTGAAATATTATCGAGTTTACTTGCTAACCAGTGAACACGATGTTTTTGAACTGTTCAGCTTTTGATGTAAACTAAGACAATAATATTCACACGATTTCTTTCAATTTTATCAGATTCTATGTTGTGTCCATTTTGGCCTTGGACAACCTGGTAATTCTGTGAGTGCTTTTAGAGAGCTTAGCCTTTCTCATTCTCATAGAAGCGGCCCCTTCTCACTAACATAGGTGATCTCTTATCAAGAATATACTGCCATACTCCACTTAGATTTCTAAGATATAAGGATCATTAAATGCTTAGCTTATCCTAACACATTGCAGGTAATCACTATTTTACCATAGAAATGAGATAGGAAATATGTTTCCTCAGTGATTCTTTCGAGTTCCCCCACAATTCGGTTGTCCCTTTGAACCTAGATCTTGGGATCTCCAGTCAGCTAGGTTGGGTTGCCATTATGGAGTTACTCTTTAGTAGGCTGTAATCCCATTCCCTCGATAACTTATATACTTGATCTCTAGTCAATCCTTTTGTTAATGGATCTGCAATATTATCTTTTGATTTTATATAATCAAGAGATATTATTCCGTTTGTAATCAACTGTCTTACAGTTTCATGCCTACGACGTATATGTCGTGACTTTCCATTATATAATATATTTTGTGCCCTTCCAATTACTGATTGATTATCGCAATGGATGCATATTGCTGACACAGGTTTAGGCCACATTGGAATATCTTCTAAAAAGTTTCGAAGCCATTCTGCTTCTTCTCCAGCTTTATCTAAAGCTATAAACTCAGATTCCATAGTGGATCTGGCTATACATGTTTGTTTAGAAGATTTCCAAGAGATGGCTACATCTCCAACAGTAAAGATATATCCACTTGTGGATTTAATGTCTTTTGAATCGGTAATCCAGTTAGCATCAGTGTATCCTTCTATCACTGCTGGATATCTAGTATAGTGCAACCCATAGTTAGTAGTGTACCTCAAATATTTGAGTACTCTAACTATTGCTTTTCAGTGGATTTTCCCTGGATTACTTGTAAACCTACTCAGTTTGCTTACTGAGTATGCTATATCAGGTCTTGTGCAGTTCATTAAATACATAAGACTGCCAATGATCTGAGAATATTCTAACTGTGATATACTAGCACCTATATTCTTTGTAAGATGTAGACTCATATCTACAGGTGTCTTAGCTATATCAGTATTTCCCTTATCAAATTTTTCGAGTATTTTCTTGACATAATGTGATTGTGATAAGGTATATCCATCAGATGTCTTGGAGATTTTAACACCAAGAATAATATCTGCAATACCTAAGTTTTTCATATCAAATTTCCGTGTTAACATAATTTTTACCTCTTTAATTAGAGTCACCGTGCTACCGGTGATAATCATGTCATCCACATATAAACATACAATGACATAGTTGTGCATATCCCCTTTTACATATACACATTTATTGCATTCATTATAGCGAAATCCATTTGACAACATAACTTGGTCAAACTTCTCATGCCATTGTTTAGGTGCTTGTTTAAGTCCATAAAGAGACTTAACAAGTCTACACACCTTCTTTTCTTTACCTGGAACTACAAACCCTTCAGGTTGTTCCATGTAGATTTCTTCATCTAATTCACCATTTAAAAATGTTGTTTTTACATCCATTTAATGAAGCTCAAGATTATATAATGCAGCAAAAGCAATTATTAATCTTATGGATGTTATTCTTGTTACAGGTGAATATGTATAAAAATAATCAATACCTTCCTTTTGTCTATAGCCTTTTACTATAAGTCTAGCTTTGTATTTATCTATAGACCCATCAGGTTTTATCTTTCTCTTAAAATCCATTTATATCCTAATGGTTTACTTCCTGGAGGAAGATCCACAAGTTCCCAGGTGTGATTTTGAATAATTGATTCTATTTCACTATTTACAGTTTCTTTCCAAAAAGGAGCTTCAGGAGTAAACATAGCCTCTTTATAAGTTTGAGGTTCTTTTTCTAATATATATGTTAGAAAATCCGGACCAAATGTTTTAGTAACTCTGGCCCTTTTGCTCCATCTACATTCATCCTCATTAGTTTTATTACCAGATTCAAACTCTGTTTCTCTTATTATATCATCACAAGTCCTTTTAGGGGAACTTGGATCGTATTCTTTACTAGGAAATACATTCTCAAAAAATACTGCATTCCTAGATTCAATAATAGAGTACTTATGTATCTCTGGATGATCAGAGTTAAAAACAAAGAAACGATAAGCGCTGCTATTATGCGCATATCCAATGAATATACAATCAATAGTTTTAGGTCCAATTTTAGTCCTTTTCGGAGTAGGAATTGCAACCTTAGCTAGACATCCCCACACTCTTAAGAATTTATAACTAGGTGTTTGACCTGTCCATAATTCATAAGGTGTTTTATCAAGTTTCTTTTGGGGTATTTTGTTGAGAATATAATTGGCAGAAAAACCAGAACTTATTAACATGGCATTCATCATTTCTTTTAAAGTTCTGTTCTTACGCTCAGCAATTCCATTTTGCTGTGGAGTGTAAGGAGCAGTTGTTTGATGTATAATACCATGTTCTGCACAAGTTTGTGCAAATGGTGACTCATATTCACCACCTCTATCACTTTTTAGCATTTTTATCTTTTTGCTAAGTTGATTCTCAACTTCATTTTTGTATTGTATAAACATTTCAATTGCCTCATCTTTTGTTCTAAGTAGATATACATAACAATATTTAGTACAATCATCTATAAACGTAATAAAATACTTCTTTCCACCTCTAGTTTGAACAGATTTTAAATCACATATATCTGTATGAATTAATCCTAAAGGTTCAGTACTACGTTCTATAGAATGAAATGGAAGCTTAGTCATTTTTGATTCAACACATGTTTCACATTTATTTTCAAAGTTTATATTGAAATTAGGCAACATATTTAAATTTATTAACCTTTGTAAAGTATAATAATTAACATGTCATAATCTACCATGCCAAATAAAAGGTGACTCAGTCATATAAGCAGAAGAATCAATTTTATTGATAACCTTAGGGCAATGGTCATTACATTTATTTTAAACAGACCATTGTTCATATACCCCTTGCCTACATATACACCATTCTTTGTGAGTACAAACTTATCAGACTCAAATACAAGCCTAAACCCTTTCTTACTCAAGACTGAACCAGAGACCAGATTCTTGCAGACATCTGGTACATGAAGTACATCAGTAAGAGTAAGTTCTTTTCCCGAAGTCATCTTTAGTACAATATTTCCTCGTCCTTCAACCTTGGAGGTTGCAGAGTTACCCATATAGAGTAGTTCTCCTTCCACATGTTCATATGTGGAGAACATCCACTTGTTGGCGCAAATATGGCGAGTGGCTCCAGTATCCACCCACCATTCCTTAGAATTGCCACCAATTAGGTTTACCTCCGACACAACAGATGTACAGTTTACATCTACATTTGCACAAAGATTTTCTCCTTCGGCCAAATGTGCATTAGGATGCTTCTTCTTCTTCTTCGAAGAATCTTGTGCCTTGCGCACACGGCAGTCCTTTGCACGATGTCCAGGCTTGTCACAGTTGTAGCACTTGCCATTGAATCTCTTTGAGTTACCACTCTTAGAGTCTTCACCATTGTGCTTTCTCTTCCTGTCATTAGACTTATTGGAATTTTCCATAACATTAGCTTTAGGAACATTGTATGGATTTCCAATTTTCTTTTCAGAAAGGCGGTTATCTTCTTCAATCCTCAATCGTACAATAGATCTTCAAGTGTCATTTCTTTTCGTTTATACTTTAGGTAATATCTAAATTCTTTCCAAGATGGTGGCAATTTTTCAATTATTGCAGCCACTTGAAAAGATTCACTAATAGTCATACCTTCAGCATAAATTTCATGAATGATCACTTGAAGATCTTGTACTTGATTGATTACATTTTTAGAATCAACCATTTTATAATCCAGAAACTTACCGACTACATATTTCTTAGAGCCGGCATCTTCTGTATTATATTTCTTGTCTGAGGACTCCCAGAGTTCCTTAGCAGTAGCAACTGAACTATATACATTATACAGTATATTGTCCAAACCATTGAGGATATAGTTCTTACTCAAGAAGTCCGCATGTTTCCATGCTTCAACCGCCTTCAATGATTGTTGATCATCTTCAACAAGAGTAGGCACAGTCTCCTTCAAGTACTTGGCCAGATTCATTGTAGTGAGATAGAACAACATTTTTTGTTGCCATCTCTTAAAATCTGAGCCACTGAACTTCTCTGGTTTCTCGTACTAGCTTGAAGGCACAGTTGGAGTAACCATGACAGGAGTTATCACAGTGGACATATTAGATGTAGTGGCCATCTACAAATATTAAATTTATCTATCTTAATGTCTTGTAACAAATTTTAACTTTCTAATAAAACTGAAAATCAATTCGACACTCCAAATCACAAAACAAAAATTAACTATCCTTTTTCCAGAAGCATTTAAGATTACTTGTCTCCAAATCACCAAATAGAAATTTTCCAGAAGCAATCTAGATTACTAGTGATTGATGACAGTATTTTTAATCTAAAACGAAATATCAGTTTAAAGATTAAATACTATTATAACAGAGTTCTAATTGATAACAGTTCTAATTGATGGTATTTTGACAGAATCCAAAAAAAAAAATCAGTTTTAAGAATGTTGGTTCTAAACAAAAATGTTTAAACTGTATTCTTAAAAATTAATCTAAAACAAGCACAAAATCGATTTTAAGATTGTTGGCTCAAGTGGAGGTTACTAAATGCTCTGATTGCAAATTGAAACATACAGATATGTTTTAGATTAACACAAGAGAACAGATTCGTAGTTAACATAATTACTACACAAACTTTATACTGTAATCATGCACAAAATAATTCTGTTATAGTTTTCAGTGTTACACAGAATAATTAAATTGTTCTTATTACTGTTCTTATGTTAAAGAGAATAATTAAATTGTTCTTATTACTGTTCTTATTTTCTAACACAGTTTCCAGAATTAAACTGTTTACAGAAATAATTAAACTATTCTTCTTTAACTAGTTTACTTAACATAAACAGAATAAAGAAGAAACTGGATTATGAAAAACCTGGTTCAGAAGGTTGAACGAAGACAGGAAGACGACAGGAAGAAGATCTGATGAAGATCGAGGCTAGTGTTGGACACTATCTCCTTAAAATCGATTCGTCCTCTACTGTTTGCTTCTGGATTTCTTGGACGTCGATCTCCCAGGATACAACGATCGATCTGCAGAGGGAAGGAAGCCGCAATCCCTCTGCTCTGGCGAATCTGATAAAGGTTCTCTCTGGTTGATGTAATGCAGGATTATGGAACAGAAGAACTGGTTCTTCTGGAGACAGAAATTGAGGAACTTCTGTCTGTAGAAGAAGCAAGGAAAACAGAAAAGAAAAAATTTTGTATATTTCAAAAACTCTGGACCCAGACCCTATTTATAGGTTTTCAACAGTCGCAACGGTTGGCCGTTTCAACAGTTGTGACCGTTTAACGGCAACCGTTGACTGTTGGATCGCCGACCGTTGGAAAAAATCAAAGGCTCCTCAGCTCCTCGCGACGTTGCGTATGTGCGAAGTGCAAAGTGCGCCTCTAAAGCGCCCAATGCACCCTAAACGCCCATTCGCCCTCGCATCTTAAGCGCCCAATGCGCCCTAAACGCCCATTCGCCCTCGCACACGCGCGTGCGCATGCGCGTGGTGCGTAGCACCACCCGTGGTGCTCAAGGTTTTCCTCTTCTTACATAAGCAAAGTAATGGAACAAGTTACCATATTTAAACCCACATCCTTACAATCCTCTATCCAATGTGGGACTATCTTTTCATCTTCTCTTTTGTTCCTTTTGCTATGTACTCAACTTTTGAAGCCAATTGCAATTCACTAAATTCATTTAATTTGAACTAGTGAATTGGCTCAATTTAAGGTTCAAATTAGTGAATGAATTCAACAGCTGGTTAGCAGCAGCATTTCTTTTTCAGTTTACCGTTTCAACGGTCTGAAAGATATGAATGTGTCTCTATTTGGTCAGTGTTTTCTTCTTTGAGTAAGTACCAATTTTCACACCTCGTTGTTTTCTTACTGCAAACACTAGTATAGATCAGTTTGATTTGCCTTATGTCTTGCTGGGAACCAAACCCAAACAGCTTGAAAGCTTATTAATTTTTTGGGGTATTCACTGGTTTGTCCCTCAAATCTTTAAATATTATGATTTTACCCCCCAAATGTTCATATTTATAATTTTGCCCCTCAAATCTCATAAGTTACAACAATTTTGCCACCCTCTAACTTTCCCTAACACAATTAATTTTTTGACCATTTTACCCCTCATTTCCTCTTTTATTTTCCTCCTCTTCTTCTTCTCTCTTCCTCCTTTCTTCTTATTTTCTTCATTATTTCTCCTCTCTTCCTCCTCTCTTCTCCTTCTCTTCTCCTCCTCTCTTCTCATTTTCTTTATTTTTTTTACTCTTTCATGTTCATGCATTTTCCTCTAGTTCACCAAATCAATTATCTCAAGTTCTCCAAATCAATTTTTCCAATCTCTGGACTGAGAAGCAGCTCTGGACTGAGAACATGATCTCAGTCCAGAGAACCTGTTCTCTGGATTGAGATCATGTTCTCAGTCCAGAGAACAGCTCTGGACTGAGAACAGGTTCTCAGTCCAGAGAACCTGTTCTCTGGACTGAGAACAAGATCTCAGTCCAGAGAAGTCCAGAGAACCTGTTCTCTGGACTGAGATCATGTTCTCAGTCCAGAGAAATCAACATATTACAAATATTCACAAATTCACAAATATTCACAAATTCATCAACACTGAGAACATGTTCACAAATATGTAAATTCATCAACATATCACAAATTCATCAATTAGACCAAATTCATCAACATATCACAATAAATAAGTAACAAATATTTGACAACTGCCAAATTCATTACATATCACAAATATTTCTATCAACAAAAATATTTCAAAGATATCTTACAACTCCTGATTTTAATGCAGATATTTGT
Source organism: Dracaena cambodiana (assembly GCA_036321105.1). Lineage (NCBI taxonomy): Eukaryota > Viridiplantae > Streptophyta > Magnoliopsida > Asparagales > Asparagaceae > Dracaena > Dracaena cambodiana. The sequence continues at coordinate 30,152,056 of JAYEPQ010000012.1, read as the reverse complement.
GGCTCCTGATTTTAATGCAGATATTTGTGGCTCTTTTTTGGACCCACCATACAAACAAACTAATTTTATACCACAAGGAGACCCAGCATCACGTAACACATCTGCAATCTGCCATCAAAACAAACTTCACATTAGACACATATATGATATATCAGCTTGGATTAGACTGCAAAGATTATGGATAAAGTGCAGAATAAGCCAAAAAAAGGTACAAAAGGTGAGGAAAATTAAAAAGAAAAGAAAAGAAAAGAAATGGCTCTCTTCCACCAGATGACTCAGATAATAAATTTCAGGATTTATGTAAAAATATATTCAACGTTCAAATTAACAAACACATGAAAATGACAGATCTTCCACAGACCAAATAATGATTTAAACCACATTGCAAAAGTACCTCTGCCCCATATTATATGCATGAATTTGACAATTTAATGTTTTGTAGAGAGGATAATCTTACAGTCAAATCCATAATTTTTGGGAGACAAATTAAGGGACGGAGCATTCCAATTGATTCCTTTTCATTATCTTGATTGTTTAAAAAAAAAAATCAGATATGGCTACACTACCTCAAAGCTAAGCATCAGCCAAACAAACTTGCATTATATTTTGAACTGGTTCACACACGCATTCACGCGCGCGCGCACACACACAACTCCACCATTAATTTAATAAAAGTACAGTCTAATTATTAGAGCCCACTCAAAAGGCATTTCCCACAAATAACAATATTGGGCTACCTATGCATTCTCCAAGCTGTTCACCCATATTGGAGACTTTCCAAACTCTTGATTCACAAAAATCAACTAAATCAAAAATTTCCACAAAGGTGCAAGATATATCTACATAACATAGTTCGGACACTACCCAACATCAACATATGATGCCACATTTTCCTGCATGTTCTAGGAATTAGTTTCAAATAACCATTGTAGCGAAGAATTACTTCAACAATACCAGCATCCATTCTACAAAATAAAACAATAATTTCTATCAACAAAAATCCAAACTAGTCATTTATTGGATCAGATTTTTAACTTTTAACTTCCTATTCCTAATTTTTAACTATTCCTAATTCCTAATACAAAATACAAACAATAGATGTGCTCTTATATATATCTCCTATTCCTAATTTTTAACAAAATACAAACAATATGTATCTCTCCTATTCCTAATTTTTAACTTCCTTATATATATCTCGTTTGAAAAGAAAACCACAAAAATATCAAGAAAATCAATTAATTCAACATGGATCAGATTCTAATCCTCTACGAAAATCAATCAACACAAGAACTATACGTAAATCATTGAAAAATTTACAAAAATATCAAAAATTTACAGCATAGTTCTAATCCTCTACTTCACAAAAATATCAAAAATTTACAACATGGATCAGATTCTAATCCACAAAATATCAAAAATATCAAAATATCAAGAAATTTCAACTCAAAAGGGGGAAGGGGATTACATGGCCGAGAGGTAGTGGATGAAGATGCGAGCGCTCTCCCGAAGGCGAGGAGGGCGTCTTTCTGGACCGAGATCTCTTCTCCTTCTCCTTCCTTTTCTTTCCCCCATCCCCCCGATCCCCCGACCCCCCGATCGCCTGATCACCCCGATCCCTCGATCCCCCGATCCCCCCGATCCCTCGATCCCCCGATCCCCCCGATCCCCCGATCGCCCGATCACCCCGATCCCCCGATGCCCCGGTAGCCCGATCCCCCGATCCCCCCGATCCCCGATCGCCCCGATCCCCCGATCCCCCCGATCCCCGATCCCCGATCGCCCGATCGCCCGATCGCCCCGATCCCCTCTCCTCGGTTGCCTATGGGAACGAGCGGAATGAGGCTATATTTTGTAACGAATGAATTTGGGAACGAATGATTTTGGGGATTTCGGATAGTATAAGGGGGAATGGCATTTTCGTCATTTCATAATTAAAAAAAAAAAGAAAATTAATATATTCTGTTAAGTTAGGCGGAAAAGTTAATAGAGGGGCAAAATTGTTCTTACTTATGAGATTTGGGGGGCAAAATTATAAATATGAAGATTTGGGGGGTAAAATCATAATATTTAAAGATTTGAGGGACAAACCAGTAAATACCCCTAATTTTTTTAATGTTATTTTTTCTTTTTAAAAGGTTACTGTTGTTGCTGGCATGTTGTAGTAAAAATCCTTTTTGAAACTGAGTTGATCGTGCTGTATCCTGAAACTATATTCAACTATACATGAAAAAATAAAAAAAAACTTTAAGGTTGGAAATCCATAATATTTTTGCTTACATACTTTTTAGCAAATTCCTGCGTTTATCTGAATATGACTGACATGAATATCAATGCAATCGTAAAATTCAAGAGATTATAGAGTTGGTGATAAACCTAATTCAATATGGTGTAAAAGTAGCAGTTATTCACTGTAATGAGTTGTATTTTGTTGCCTTATATTCAAGTTGGTGAAGTTCTCTAGTTCTCAATGAGGAAAGAAATTAACTGGTAATTAAAAGCTGGACTCTTGTTAAACTAATCCGAGATATGTTCGACCCAGCACGCACTAGCCTCTGATATGGATGTGTCTAAGTTTCTGTTAATAAAGAATTCACAATGCAAGCAGGGTTCTCCAGTGTAATTTGAATGGCCGTAACTCCTTGGGGTTGGGACGATTGGGATTATCCATGTAACTTCGATGTGTACAAATTTTTAACGGGTTTTGTTTGTTAAGCACAAGTTCGATTACTTCATGATAGTTACAAATGATAAAGAAAGTTCTTTCAAATGATAAAGAAAGTTTTTTTTTGGTGCCGAAGAGAGTAAGGTCCACAATAAATTCTATGACCAATTTGAACTCTTTCTATCACCGAGTATTTTGTCTGACTTTCATGAGGCACTTTAAATTTTTTTTTTTCAACAGACAAAAGACCATACTCTCGTTCCGTCTCCGAGTTTGTATCCTGAGTGGCAAAAAGCATACAAATATTTATTAGGATTTTCAGGGTTGAAGCATGCTTTACTAGATAACCCTGGATATAATTGTCGAGTTTCTGAGTGCCAAGAAGCTGCAGAAGTTCTTTTATGGTAAGCTCTTTTTATATTTTATTTTATTCTTCTTTATGCAGAAGAACAGTAATGCGCTTTTGGGATATGCATGGATTTTTTATGTCATGTGTTTGTAACAATTGTGCCTTTTTTAAAGGTTTAAAGGCTACATTCCCTCGATTCACTCTTCATCAATTTCATATGTTTCTGCACCCATTTTGTACTTTGAAGAATCAAATAAAACCATTAGCATCTAATGGACATTCTTATTATTGAACTACTTTTCTGTTAACTTCCTAGGTAGAAATGACTCTTTTGAAGTTGCTATGTTTACATTCTCATGCATACGGGCACTGTAAATTTGTTGGATTATTTTGAGTGTTCAACTGTCATTTTTGCATGTGTGATTCTTTGATTTGATTTTTCTGATGATGACGGAAGCAAGACTTGTTGTGCACACCCTTCATCTGTAGATCTTGATATACCTAATCCTGATGACACCGATGCCTTTATAATCTGCAGCTCCCCCGATGTCCGGTTATGAGCAAATCCCCTTCGTCGTAGCTAACTTTGAAGTGATTCCCCGGTAGGAAGCACGAGATCCTTTCGAATCCGTTGCGTTTAAAAAATAAAATAAAATAAAATAAAATAAAAATCATGTTATGCTTTATTAACTAGTTCAATGGGTAAGCTTTTCAGTTTTCAGGATACATAACTTAGAAGTTGTTCTTAATGAAAAATTAAAGGCCGGTTCAGGTACAATCAACTCCTAACATGTTCAATGCATAAAAAAAATTTTTTGAAGTAGGTTTCCTAAGCTTGGCCTGCCATTCTTAAAGTCCCTGACCCTTCTATGGGTCAAGGCTGGCCTTTTCCGCAGCATGTACATTTTTTTCCCCTAAAATTTACAGTAAATGTGTGTCTAGTGAGAATTGAACCTTGGGAGCTCTTATTCCGTCTTAAAGTTTCCTGCCACTATACCAAAACTTTGTAAGTTGGTGTGAGGGTGGAGGGTTATATTTCTAGGTTATATTTTTACATTCTAAGAGTTTATTTTAGCAGCTAACAGTTGATAAAGGCTACATATGCTGATACCTACCCATTCCAGATATCTAAAAGGATGACACTACCCTTCTTTAGTTGGTAAAATTGATGGTTCAAGCTCTTTGTTGATGCACCCGCTCTCTGTGGACCCATTAAGCGTCCATTGACACTATGCAATCTTAGATCTGATATAACTTGGTAAACCTTTATCTGTTTATATAATAGAAATATTGAAGAATAACAACTCCTTTGATGATTTACTATGACGTTTCTTTCAATACCTTTGTTTTTACAGTGCTTCAGGTGATGCAAAATTAAAGCCTCTTCTTTGTTATGGTAATTCAGAAGTTTGTGCTTTTTTAGTGAACTTATTTTGTATGTTTCTTGTATTCTGCTGTTACTCATCTGCTTATTTTCATTGTAACAGTTGATCCAAGCTCCTATGAAACTCATTAGGTATTATTATTGTTTGGACCTCCGGCCTTCTACCTACATGAATTTCATTTTTCTTTGTAACACTATCATCCTGGATTGGTTAGTCCTGGGCATATCTAGCGCAAGGAGGTATGAATGGTAAACTTTTAATAGCAATAAATGATAAACTTGATACTTTCTTGGTTTCGCTTGCTAAATATTTATTCTCTCTTGCTCATTTAAAATCAACTAAATACCTGAGTCCTCAAGATTACTTATGATAATAAAGAAAACAATTTGAATCCTTATAGTAGTCTCATACCTTTCCTGGCCTAACTTAAATTTTTATATGCATTTTGCATCCCTTGAACTAATCCTAAACATGGTTTTTGCTGAAGGCACGATCCATTCAATACTGCACATTATGTCTTTGGCATGCTAGAAACACAACTTTAAAGCCAAACCCATTTTTAAATATCCTAAGATCAGAAAATCAAATCACCTAAGATAAACAGTATCAATTGCATTTTTAGCACCCTGTGCCTTGTGATTTCTCTGCTTTGAATAGATACTCTCAAAGTATTCCCTGTCCTACAGCCACCAATGCTTCTCGTAATTTTATCTATGAGCATTCCTCTTATTGGTCAAGCAATTGGGATTTGTCAACAAGCTTTTACTCATGAATGAAGTTAAACATGGTCCTACAGAAGCAGTTATGTAAACTAACTTGCATCAAATTAATTAGAGGTTAATATGTATCTGATTTTCCTCCAAGATTAGCTAAAACTCCACCGTGGTCTTAATTCAGTTGGCCCCCCATACTGATCTTCAATCTCTATAATTTATGTACACCAAAAATCATGGATATATGATATAATTATGACGTTTGACCCTTGATCAAGTGTGTACGCCTGAATTTTCGGAATTCTTTAACATTGCCATTAATAGAAATTACAGCAGATTAAAAAGAGAATTACAATTTTTTTATTCGGATTATAGGGGTAGGGAAAAGAGATATTTATTTCTCTTTTGCTTTGTGGGTTCTTGGCAGCAATTGAAGGTCATGGCGGTCGTCCGTTGACGATCCGAACGTCGACTGATTCAACAACATCAACTTAGGCTGGAGGAGAAGAGGAACGTCTGAAGCGCTTCTCTAGTTTTTTGTAAATCTCAATCTTTCTGTCTATGTGCGTCTGTCTCCTTTCTCTATTAATAGAGAGGGCTTTCTATAGCATCTTGGAATGTCTCCTTTCTCTATTAATAGAGATGGCTTTCTATAGCATCTTGGAATGTAACCATTCCCACAAATCTCTCCATAATCGGAGATCTTATCATGAGAAGTTGCAATAGATTATCCGGAATCATTGCAACTTCGCATGCGAAATGGAGCCCACGAAGCGCGCAGTGGCATTATCGGCCTCGAACAGGATCGTCCGTCCACCCGAACCCGCAAGGCATGGAGCGCGGACAGTCCCGACTGTCCCGAAAAGGATCGTCCTTCTGCTAGAACCAGCATAGTGCCATCCCCCCAAACCGGACCCTCCATTTGCCAGAATCCACACGGCACGGTGAGCGGGTAGTGCCGTCCGCCCCGAACCGGACCACCCGTCCACCCACACCTGCAAGTCACGGTGCGTGGGCAGTCCAGGTCGTGACATCCGCCTTGAACAGGACCGTCACTCTGCCCGAACCCGCAAGGCATGGTGAGCAGGCAGTGCCATCCGCCCCGAACTGGGCCATCCGTCCGAACCCGCACAGCACAGTGCTCAAGAAGTTCTATCTGCCCCGAACTGGACGGTCCGTCCGCCCGAACGCACAGGCAGTCCCGACCGCCTTGAGCAGGACCGTCCATCCGCCCGAACCCGCAAGGCATGGAGCGCGGGCAGTCCCGTCTGCCTCGAACCAGACCGTTCGTCCGCCCAAAATCACATAGCATGATGTGCAGGCAGTGCATCCGCCCCGAACTGGACGGACCCCCAGCGCACCATGCATCCGCCGCGAGCAGTCCCGACCGCCTCGAACTGGATCGCCCGTCCGCTCGAACCTGCACGACATGGTGCGCTGGGAAGTCCTGGCTGTGCCATCCGCCCCGAACTGGACCGTCCACGTCGGAACCCACACGGCACGGAGCGCAGGCAGTGCCATCCACCCCGAACCGGACCGTCCGTCCACCCGAACCCTCAAGGCACGGAGCACGGACAGTGCCATCCACCCCGAACCGTACATCTGTCCTAACTCGCACGGCACGGTGTGTGGGCAGTGCCATTCGCTCCGAACCGGACCGTCCATCACAGCATGGTGTGTGGGCAATCCTGGCTGTGCCATCTGCCTCGATTCGGACCGTCCGTCCACCAGAACCCACAAGACATGGTGCACGAACAGGATCGTCCGTTCGCCCGAACCTACAAGGCACGATGCACGGGCAGTGTCATCCGCCCCGAACCGGGCCGTCTGTCCGCCCGAACCCGCACGGCACGGTGCGCGAGCAGTGCTATCTGCCCCGAACCAGACCGTCCATCCACCCGAACACGTGGCAGTCCCGACCACCATGAGTAGGACAGTCCATCCGCCTTAACCCGCACAGCACGATCGCAGGCAGTGCATCCGCCCCGAACTGGACGAACTACCCACGCATCGTGCTGTCCATCCACCAGAACTCAAACGGCACGATGCGCGGGCAGTCCCGATCGCCCTGAACTGGACCGTCCGCCCGAACCGGCACGGCATGGTGCGCGGGGCAGTCCCGGCCGTGCCATCTGCCTCGAACTGGACAGTCTGTCATGTCAGAACCCTCAAGGCAAGGAGTGCGGGCAGTACCATCCGCCCTGAACCGGACTGTCCGTCTGCCTGAACCTTCAAGGCACGGTGCACAGGTAGTGCCACCCGCCCCAAACAGACCGTCCGTCTGCCCAACCTCGCACGGCACGGTGCGCGAGCAGTGCCATTCGCCCCGAACCGGACCGTCCGTCATGGCACGGTGCGCGGGCAGTGCCATCCGCCCCAAACTGAACCGTCCGTCCTCTCGAACTCGCACGGCACGGTGCGGGCAGTCCCGATCACCCCAAACAGGACCGTCTGTCCGCCCAAACCAGCATGGCAAGATGCGCGGGCAGTCCCAGCAGTCCCATCAGTCCGTCGTGCCTTGCGGTTTCAGGCAGACGTATGCTCGGATTTGGGGCGGATGGCACTGCCCCCTCACCGTATCGTGTAGGTTTGGATAGAAGGATGGTCCGATTTGGGGCAGATGGCACGGACGGTACTACTCGAGCTCTGTGCTATGCAGGTTTGGGCGGATGGATAGTCCTGTTCGAGGCCGATGGTACGGACCGCGCACCATGCCTTGTGGGTTCGGGCGGACGGACGGTCCTACTCGGGGTGGTCACGGGCAGACGGACGGTCCAGTTCGAGGTGGTCGAGACTACCCGCGCACCGTGCCATGCGTGTTCGGGCGTAATGGATGGTCCGGTTCGGGGTGGATGGCATGGCCAGAACTGCCCCGCGCATTGTGCCTTGCAGGTTCTAGGTGACAGACGGTACGGTTTGGGGCGGATGAGACGGAATTGCCTGCTCTCTGTGCCTTGCGGGTTTGGGTGGACGGACGGTCAGGTTCGGAGCAGAAGGCACTGCCTGCGCACAGTGCCGTGCAGCTTCAGGCGGATGGACGGTTCCGTGTGGATGGCACGGCCTGTGCACCTTGCCATGTAGGTTCGGCCAATAGACGGTCCTGTTCGGGGCGGTCGGGATGGCCCGCGCTCCGTGTCGTTTCTAGTTCCGGTGGACGGATGGCACTGCCCGTCCACCGAGCCGTGTGGGTTCCGGCGGACGGATGACGGAGTTCAGAGCCGATAGCATGACCACGACTAACCGCACCGTGCCTTGCATGTTTGGGCAAACAGACAGTCTGGTTCGGGGTCGATAGCATGCAGGGATTGCCCACGCACTGTGTCGTACGAGGTTGGGCAGACCGACATCCGATTCGGGGTGCATGGCACTACCCGCGCACCGTGCGGTGCGGGTTCTGGTGGATGGACGGTCTGGTTCGGGGCGGTCAAGACTGCCCGCGCACCATGTTGTGCAGGTTCGGGGGATGGACGGTCCTGTTCGGGGAGGTCGGGACTGCCAGTGTTCTGTGCCTTGCAGATTCGTGCATATGGACGGTCCGGTTATAAGCGGATGGCACTGCCTGTGCGCAGTACTATGCGGGTTTAGGCAGATGAATGGTCCGATTCGGGACGTATAGCACTATCCGCACACTGTGCCATGCGGGTGTAGGCAGATGGATGGCCCGGTTCGGGGCAGTCGGGACGGTCCTATTCGTGGCCGATAGCACGGCCGGGGCTGCCCCGCGCACTGTGCCTTGCTGGTTCGGGTAGTCCTGTTCGGGGCGGTCGGGACAACGCGCACTCCCTGCCTTCCGGGTTTAGGTAGACAGATGGTCTGGTTCGGGGCCAATAGCACTGTCGGTACTGCCTGTGCACCGTGCCTTGCGGGTTCGCGTGGACTGACGGTCTGGTTTGAGGCAGATGGCACTGCCCGCGCACCGTGCCGTGTGGGTTTCGGCAGATGGACGGTCTGGTTCAAGGCCGATAGTAATGTCGGGACTGCCCGCACATCATGCCGTTCGGGTTCAGGCAGACGAACGGTCCTGATCATGGCAGTCGGGACTGCTAGCGCTCCATGCCTTGCGAGTGCGGGCAGACGGAAGGTCCGGTTCGGGGCGGTCGGAACTGCCGCTCACCGTGCCGTGCGGACGAACGGTCCTGTTCGGGGCGGATGGCACTACCAGGACTGGCATGCTCAGCGTGCCGTGCAGGTTTTGACTGACAGACGATCCGGTTCGGGACGAATGGCACAGCCCGCATACCGTGCTGTGCGAGTTTAGGCAAACGAACTATCTGGTTGTGGGTGGTTGGGACTGCTCGCGCTCCGTGCCGTGCGGGTTCGGGCTAACGGATGGTTTGGTTTGTGGCGGATGGCACGGCCAGGACAAGCGGACAGACGGTTCGGTTCGGGGTGAATTGCATGGCATGGACTGCCCATGTACCGTGTCTTGCGGGTGCAAGCGCGGAGAACGGTCTGATTCAGGGTGGATGGCCCGGCGGGGACTGCCCCAAACACCATGTCATGCGGGTTCTGGAGGACGGATTGTCCAATTCGGGGAGGATGGCAATGCCCGCACACTATGCCGTATGGGTTTGGACGGACGGGTGGTCCGATTCGGGGCTGATGGCATTGCCCGCACACCTTGCCGTGTGGGTTCTGCCAGATGGACGGCCGGGTTCGGGGCCGATAGCATGGCCAGGACTGCCTGCGCACCGTGCCGTGTGGGTTCGGGCGGACGGACATTCCGGTTCGGGGCAGATGGCACGGCCAGGACTACCCCGCTCACCGTATCATTAGGGTTCGGTCGGACGGACGATCCATATATATATGTGTGTGTGTGTTTGTATTATATATATAGGGTAGTGCATTACGGGTTCCGGCGGACAAACGGTCTGGTTCGGGGAGGTACTTCCTGCGCACCATACCTTGCGGGTTCGGGCGAATGGTCGGTCTGGGTCGGGGATGATAGCACGGTCCGGACTTCTTGTGCACCTGTCGTTTGGGTTCGGCCAGACTGACGGTCCGGTTCGAGGCGGACAACACTGCTTGCCCACAGTGCCATGCGGTTCGGGCGGACGAATGGTCTGGTTCGTGGTGGATGGCACTGCCCGTGCACCGTGCTGCGCGGGTTCGGGCAGACGGACGGTCTGGTTTGCGTCGGTCGGGACTGCCAACGCTCTGTGTTGTGTGGGTTTGGGCAGACGGAAGGTCCGGTTCAGGATGGATGGCACTGCCCCCAAACCGAACCGTGTGCGAGCAGTCCCGACCTCGCCGAACCGGACCATCCTTCCACCAGAACTTGCAAGGCATAGAGCGCAGGCAGTCCCAATTGCCCAGAATAGGACCGTCCGTCTGTCCGAACCCGCAAGGCACGGAGTGCGGGCAGTCCCGTCTGCCCCGAACCAGATAGTAAGCCAGTTCAAAACCGCATGGCACTGTACGCAGGCTGTGCCATCTTCCCTGAACGGGTCGTCAGTCCCCCAGAACCCGCATGGAATGTTGCACGAGCAGTGCTATCCGCCCCGAGCAAAGCCGTCAGTCTACCCGTACCCACAAGGCACGGAGCATGGGCAGTGCCATCTCTCCCGAACTGGACTGTCCGTCATGCCTAAACCCGCAAGGCAAGATGCGCGGGCAGTCCTAACAACCCCGAACCGGACGGACTAGGCAGATAGCATGCTCGGGACTACGTGCGCACCATGCCATGTGGGTTCGGGCAGATAGACGGCCCGGTTCTGGACAGATGGCACTGCCTGCTCTCCATGCCTTGCGAGTTCGGGCTGATCGACGACCTAGTTTGGGGAGGATAGCACTGCCCGCGCACCATGCCATGAGGGTTCTGGCGGACCGACGGTCCCGTTCGGGGCGGATGAAACAGCCGCGCATAGTGTCGTGCTGGTTCGGACGGACGGTCCAGTTCAAGGCGGACGGAATTTCCAGCGCTCCGTGGCTTGCGGGTTCGGGCCCATGGACGGTCCTGTTCCGGGCAGTCGAGACTGCCCGCGCTTTGTGCCTTGCGAGTTCGGGCGGACGGACGGTCCGGTTCGAGACAGATGGCACGGCCCGTGCACCGTACTTTGCAGGTCGGGCGGTCGGGATTGCTCGCTCACCATGATGTGCGGGTTCGGGCGGGCGGCCGGTCCTATTCGGGGCGAAAGGCACGGCCAGGGCTGGCCTGCTCACCGTTCCATGTGGGTTATGGCTAATGGACGGTCCGATTCGGGGTGGAAGGCATTGCCCGTGGACCGTGTGGGTTCGGGGGATGGACTGTCCTGTACGGGGCTGATAGCACAGCCTGGACTGCCCTCCCTACGTGCCTTGCGGGTTCGTGCAGACAGACGGTTGGGTTCGTGGCAGACGCACGGTCCCGTCCGGGGTGGATGGCACTGCCCGCGCAAGGTGCCATGAGGGTTCGGGCGGACGGGCGATCCGGTTCGGGGTGGATGGCATTGCCCACGCACTGTGCCTTGCGGGTTCGGGCGAAAGGACGGTCCGAATCAGGGCGGATGGCGCGCTCGGGACTGCCCGCACACCGTGCCATGACAGGCGGTCAAGGTCGGAGCGGATAGTGCTGCAGGGACTGCCCGCACACAATGCAGTGTGGGTTTGGGTGGATGGACGGTCCGCCTTCGGGTCGATGCACTGCCGGGGCTGCCCGTGCACCATGTCGTGCTGGTTCGGGTGGACGGACAGTCTGGTTTGGGGCAGATGGCACTGCAAGGGCTGCCCATGCATCGTGCCGTGGGGTGTGCCCCGGGTTCTGGTGGAGACGCTCCGGTTCGGGTCAGTCGGGTCGGCCCGCACACCGTGCCGTGCGGGTTAGGTCGAATGGACAGTCCAGTTCGAAGTGGTCATGACTGCCCCGTTCGGGAGGGCGGATGGACAGTTCCGTTCGGGGCGGATGGCACTGCCCGCGCACCATACTGTGAGGGTTTGGGCGGATGGATGGTTCCGATCGGGGGCAATGGCACTGCCTGAACACCATGCCGTGCGGGTTCCGGCAGACCGATGGTCGGGTTCGGGGTGTATGGCACTATCCTCGCAGCATGGCACCTTGCCTTGCAGGCTCGGGGTACGGACGGTCCCGTACAGTGCAGATAGCATAGCCGGGACTACCCGCACATCGTGCATTGCAGATTTGGTAGGACGGACGGTCCGGGGTGGATGGCCCGGCTGGGACTGTCCGCGCACCGTGCCGTTATAGAAGGTCTAGTTTAGGGAGAATAGCGCTGCGAGGTCTGCCTGCTAAATGTGCCGTGCAGGTTCGGGAGGACGGATGGTCCGGTTCGAGACGGACGACATGATCGGGACTGCTCGTGCACCATGCCATGCAGGTTCTTGTGGATGGTCCATTTCGTCGTGCTGCTCGCGCATCGTGCCGTGGTGATTCAGGTGGACAGACAGTCCGGTTCAGGGCAGATGACACAGCTTGGACTGCCTGCGCATCGAGCCTTGCTGGTTCGGGCGGACAGACGGTCTGGTTCATGGCAGATAGCACGGTCAGTACAGCCTGCGCACAGTGCCGTGCGGGCTTGGGCAGACGGACGGTCTGCTTTCGAGGTGGATGGCATGGCCAGGATTGCCCGTGCACCATGCCGTGCAGGTTAGGGAGACAGACGATTTGAATGGCACAGCCTGGACTACTCTCGTGCACCGTGCACTGTGTCGTACGAGTTCGGGCGGGTGGGTGGACGGCCCGATTCGAGGCAAATGGACGGTTTTGCCGGTTTTGCTCGTTTTTGTCGGCTTTATGGTGCTCAGGAGGCTAGCTTGGCCCGTTTTTTCTCATTTTTGTTAGCTTTTAGGTGCTCGGGAGGCTGTTTCGGCCCCTTTTTCTTGGCTATTTATGGTTTCTCGATGCTCAACGGAGCCTGCGGGGTGGCCAGACCCCCGGGTCTAGCTCTCGGATTTCCCATGCTCGGCAGAGCTACGTTGCGTGCGCACCGATGTCCCATTGCGAGTTGCTACCCAAGCCATCCATTTGGGCACGGCCGCCACGAGCATTCGGGCCTTGCGGGGCAGCTTCCGTGTCGGCATGTGAGTGGTTTCAGTTCAACATGTCCCGACGGGCCCCATGCCTCTATGCAGCCAACCGTGGGCGCTGCTGTCCCTTCACTGTTCCTTTGGAAACCAATGTCGTCGGATGTTCCTGACCACTCTCCTCCGTATGCTTGAGTTGGTGGGGGAGGTACACACGAGGGTCCATGCCAGCCACCGAACGGTGACCGTATGAGGCTGTCCGCTCTGATAGGCTGTTGAGGACTTGCCAGGGCTCGCTGATGTTGTAGATTTGAAGAGGGCTGGGGGTCTGCTGCCCCCGCTCCTCTACTCGGTTGTGATTTGGCTACCTACGATTGAACAATACCCCGCCTGCTGACGGCCCATCTCCTTTGCTTGGGAGGGCACCCCGACAGTACGGATGTCGTTGAGGGTGTGCTACCTGGTTGATTCTGCTAGTAGTCATATGCTTATCTCAAAGATTAAGCCATGCATGTGTAAGTATGAACAAATTCAGAATGTGAAACTGTGAATGGCTCATTAAATCAGTTATAGTTTGTTTGATGGTACGTGCTACTCGGATAATCATAGTAATTCTAGAGCTAATACGTGCAACAAAATCCGACTTTCAGAACGGATGCATTTATTAGATAAAAGGCCGATGCGGGCTCTACCCACTAGCGCTGCTCTGCCCACCTTATGGGTTCGAGCGGACGGTCTTGTTCGAGGCGGATGGCACAGCCTGCACACCGTGCCATGCGGGTTCGGAGGGACGGACGGTCCGGTTCGGGGCGGATGGCACAGCCGGTATGGCCCGCGCTCCGTGCCTTGCAGGTTCGGGCAGACGGACAGTCTAGTTTGGGGCTGATGGCACGGCCAGTGCACTGTGCCTTGCGGGGTCGGGGGGACGGACGGTCCTGCTCAGGGTGGTCGTGGGCTGACGGACGGTCCAGTTCAGGGCGGTCGGGACTGCTTGCACACCGTGCCTTGCGGATTTGGGCGGACAGACGGTCCGGTTCGGGGCAGATGGCACTGCTTGCACACTGTACCGTGCGTGTTCCAGCATGACGGACGGTCCTGTTCAGGGCAGTCGGAACTGCCCACTCACCATGCCGTGCGGGTTCGGGCAGACGGAGGGTCCGATTCGAGGCGGATTGCACTGCCCGAAGACCGTGCCATGCGGGTTCGGGCGGGACGGACGGTCCAGTTCGGGGCGGATGGGACGGGATGCCCGTTTTTTGTGCCTTACGAGTTGGGGTGGACAGAAGGTCCGGTTTGGGGTGGATGGCACTGCTCGACACAGTGCCGTGCGGGTTCAGGTGGATGGACGCTCCGGTTCCGGGTGGAAGGCATGGCCCACATGCCATGCAGTGCGGGTTCGGCGGACGGTCCGGTTCGGGGCGGTCGGGACTACCCGCGCTCCGTGGCTCGCTGTTTCGGGCGGACGGAAGGTCCAGTTCGCGGCCGATAGCACGTCCGGGACTACCCCGCGTACCGTAACTTGTGGGTTTGGATAAACGAATGGTCCGGTTCAAGGCGAATGGCACTACCCGCGCACCGTACTGCGCGGGTTCCGGTATGATAGATGGTCTGGTTCGGGGCGGATGTCATGGCAAGGACTGCCCTGGGCACCTTGCCATGTTGGTTCTGGTGTACGGACGGTTCGGTTCGGGGCGACCAGGAGTGCTTGCGCACTGTGTTATGCGGGTCCTGGCAGACGGACGGTCCGGTTCTGGGCGGATGGGACAGGAATGCCTGCGCCCCATGCCTTGTGGGTTCAGATGGACAGTCTGTTTCAAGGCAGATGGCATGGGCAGGACTACCCCGAGCATCGTGCCATGCGGGTTTGGTGGACAGTTAGTCTGGTTCGGGGTTAATAGCACGGCCGGGACTGCATGCTCCATGCCTTGCGGGTTCGGACGGATGGACGGCCCCATTCGGGGCGGATGGCACAGCCCACTCACAGTGCTGTGTGGGTTCGGGTGGCTGGATGGTCTCGTTCAGAGCCGATAGCACGGCCGGGACTGCCCGCGCACCGTGCCGTGCGGGTTCGGGCAGACCACTGGCTCAGTGCCTTGCATGTTTGAGCAGACAGACGGTCCAGTTCGTGGCGGATGACACTGCTGGGACTGCCCGCGCACTGTGCCCTATGGGTTCGAACGGACGGTCCTATTCGGGGTGGTCGGGAATGCCCGTGCTCCATGCGTGTGGGTTCGAGCGGACGGAGGGTCTTGTTCGGGGTGGTCGGGATTGCCCGCTCACCGTACCGTACGGGTTCTGGCGGACGGACGGTCCAGTTCAGAGCGGATGGCACGGCCAGGACTGGCCCGCTCATCGTTCCGTGTGGGTTCTAGCTGACGGACAGTCCGGTTCGCGGTGAATGGCACTGCCCGTACACCGTGCCTTACGAGTTCGGGCGAACGGACGGTTCGGTTCAGGGCGGTTGGGACTGCTCGGCTCCGTGCCTTAAATGTTCGGGCGGACGAACGGCCCAATTCGGGGTGGACGGCATGGTCAGGACTGGTCCACTCACTGGGTTGTGCGGGTTCTGGCGGACGGACAGTTTGGTTCGGGGCAGATGGCACGGCATGGACTGCCCACGCAACGTGCCTTGCGGGTGCGGCCGGTCGGACGGACGATCCGGTTCATGGTGGATGGCACGGCCAGGACTGCCCCGCGCGCTGTGTCGTGCGGGTTCGTGCGTGACAGACGATCCGGTTCGGGGTGGGTGGCCCAGCTGGGACAGCCCCGTGTACCATTCCCTGAAGGTTCTGGCATACGGACGGTCCGGTTTGAGGCGGATGGCACCGCCTGTGCATAATGCCGTACGGGTTCAGGCAGACAGATGGTTCTGTTCGGGACTGCCCACGCTCCGTGCTTTGTTGGTTCGGGCGGACGGATGGTCCGGTTCGGGGTGGATGGCACTGCTCGCGCACCAAGCAGTGTGGGTTCCAGCAGACGGACGACCGGGTTCGGGGCCGATAGCATGGCCAGGACTTCCTGCACCGTGCCTTTCCGGTTCGGATAGATGAACAGTCCTGTTTGTGGCCGATAGCACGACAGGGACTGCTTGCGCACCGTGCCATGCAGGATCTGGTAGACGGACGATCCGGTTTGGGGCAATCGAGACTGCCCTCGTACCTTGCCGTGCGAGTTCGGATGGACGGGCGGTCCTGTTCGTGGCGGTCGGTACTGCCCACAATCCGTGCCTAGCGGGTTCGGGCAGATGGACAGTTCGGTTCTGGGCTGATGGCACTGCCCGAACATAGTAATTTGTGGGTTCAGGCGGACGGTCTGGTTAGGGGCGGATGGCATTGCCCCAGAACAGGACCGTCCGTGGGCAGTCCCGACCTACCCGAACAGGACCGTCCGTCTACTAGAACCTACATGGCACGGAGCGCTAGCAGTCTAGACCGCCCCGAATAAGACCGTCGGTCTGCCCGAACTCGCAAGGCACGTAACGCGGGCATTCCTGTCCACCCCGAACTGGACCGTCCCTCTGTTCGAACCTGCACTGAACTGCGCGCGGGTAGTTCCATTTTCCCCGAACTAGGCCGTGCGTGTTCTGGCGGACAGACATTCCGATTTGAGGTGGATGGGACAGGACTGCCCGCACTCCGTGCCTTGCTAGTTCGGGCGGACAGACGGTCTTATTCGGAGCTGATAGCATGGCCGGGACTATCCCATGCACCATGCCTTGCAGGTTCGGACGGTCCTGTTTGGGACGGTCAGGACGGCCAGCTCTCCGTGCCTTGCGGGTTCAGGCGGACGGACGGTCTGGCTCAGGGCCGATAGCATGGCCAGGACTACCCGCGCACCGTGCCTTGTGGGTTCGGGCGGATGGACGGTCCGGTTCAGGGTAGATGGCACTGCCCGCGCACCATGCCATGCAGGTTCTGACGGACGGACGGTTTGGTTCGTGGCCAATAGCATAGTCGGGACAGCCCACGCACCGTGCCTTGCAGGTTCGGGCGGACAGACAGTCCTGCTCAGGGCGGCCGGGACTGCCCACACTCCGCACCTTGGGGGTGCGGGCGGACGGACGGACGGTCTGTTCATGATGGTCGGGACTGCCCGCTCACCATGCCATGCAAGTTTTGGCAGACAAACTTCCTGCTCAGGGCAGATGGTACGACCCACACACCGTGCCTTGCGGGTTCGGGTGGACGGACGGTTCTGTTCGGGGCGGTCAGAACTGCCCGCTCACCATGCTGTGCAAATTCTGGCGGACAGATGGTCCTATTTGGGGCGGATGGCACGGCTAGGACAAGCTAGCTCACCATGACATGTGGGTTCTAGTTGACAGACGGTCCAGTTCGGGGTGGATGGCACTGCCCACGCACTGTGTCGTGCGGGTTTGGGCGGACGGATGGTTCGATTCGAGGTGGTCAGGACTGCTTGCGCTCCGTGCCTTACGGGTTTGGGTGGATGGACGGTCTAGTTCGGGGCCGATGGCATGGCCAGGACTTGCACGCTCACTATGCCGTGCGAGTTCAGGCAGACGGACAGTTCGGTTTTGGGGGAGATGGCATGGCAAGGAATTCCCCGCGTGCCTTGCCATGCGGGTTTGGGCATTATGGACGGTCTGGTTCCGGGCGGATGGCCCAGTCGGGATCGCCCCGCACACCATGTTGTGCGGGTTCTAGTAGATGGACGGTCCATATATATGTACATATATATATATGTGTGTGTATATGTATATAGGGCAGTGCATTGCGGGTTATGGCAGACAGGCGGGCCAGTTCGGGGCAGAGGCCCAGCCAGGACTGCCCACACACTATGTCGTGCGGGTTCTGGTAGATGGACGGTCCATATATATGTACAGGGCAGTGCATTGCGGGTTCTGGCAGACAGACGGTCCGGTTCAGGGCGGATGGCACTACTCGAACTGTGCATTCCGGGTTTGGGTAGATGGACTGTCTAGTTCAGGGCTGATAACACATCAGGAACTACACGCGCACCGTGTCGTGCAGGTTCGGGCAGACCGACGATCAAGTTAGGGGCGGACGACACGGCCTCCGCACCGTGCTGTTCAGGTTCTGACGGACAGACGGTTCTATTCGGGATGGTCGGGACTACCCGTCACTGTACCATGCGGGTTCGGGTGGACGGACGGTCAAAATCGGGGCGGTCAGGACTGCCCGCGCTCCGTGCATTGCAAATTCGGCCGAACAGACGGCTCGGTTCTGGGTGGATGGCACTGCCCGCACACAGTACCGTGCGGGTTCAGGAGGGCGGATGGTGCGGTTCAGGGTTGATGGCACTGCCCGCGCACCGTCCTGAGTGGGTTCGGGCGGACGAACGGTCCAGTTTGGGGTAGTCGGGACTGCCCGCGCTCCGTGCCTTGAGGGGTCGGCGGGACGGATGGTCCTGTTCGGGGCGGATGGCACTAGCTTGAACCGGATCCGGCGCGGGCAGTCCCGACCTCCCCGAACCGGACCGTCCCGACCGCCCCGAATAGGACCATCTGTTTGTCCGAACTCGCAAGGCACAGATCGCTGGCAGTCCCGTCCGCCCCGAACCGGACCGTCCGTCTATTTGAACCTTCACAACACTGCGCGCGGGCAGTGCTATCCGCCCCGAAAGGGACGGTCGGTCTACCAGAACCAGCACGGTACAGTGCGCGGGCAGTGCCAACCGCCCCAAACAGGGCCGTGCAGGTTCTGGAGGACGGACGGTTCGGTTTGGAGCGGATGGGATGGGACTGCCCGCACTCCGTGCCTTGCGGGTTCAGGTGGACAGACGGTCCTATTCGGGGCCGATAGCACGGTCGGGACTGCCCAGCGCACCGTGCCTTACTGGTTCAGACAGTCGGGACTGCCCGTGCTCCGTGCCTTGCGGGTTCAAGAAGACGGACGGTCTAGTTCGGGGTTGTTGGCCTACCCGTACACCCTGCTGTACAGGTTTCGGCAGACGGACGGTCTGGTTCGGGGCCGATAGCACGATCGGGACTGCCCGCGCACAGTGCCTTGCGATTCAGCCAGACGAACGGTCCTGCTCGGGGCTGCCGGTACTGCTCGTGCACCACGCCGTTCGGGTTCAGGCGGGCGGACGGTATGGTTCGGGGCGGATGGGACGGGATTGCCTGCGCTTCGTGCCTTGCGGGTTCGGGCGGATGGACGGTCCGGTTCGGGGCGGATGGCATGGCTAGGGCTGCCCCACACACTGTGACGTGCGGGTTCACGCAGATGAACTGTCTAGTTCGGGGCCGATAGCACGGTTAGGACTACACGCACCGTGCCGTGACGGACGGTCCAATTTGGGTCAGATGGGATGGGACTTCCCGCGCTCCATGCCTTGCAGGTTCGGATGGACGGACGATCCCATTCAGGGCAATGGCATTGCCTGCGCACAGTGTCGTGCGGGTTAGGGCGGACGAACGGTCCAATTCAGGGCAGATGACACTGTCGGGACTGCCGTGCACCTTGCCGTGCGGGTTAGGGCAGACGGATGGTCTGGTTCGGGGCCGATTGCACGGCCGGGACTACCCGCGCACCATGCCTTGCGGGTTCATGTAGACGGACGGTCCGGTTCAGGGCGGATGGCACTGATGGGACTGCCTGTGCATGCCACGGAGTGCGGCAGTCCCGACTGCCCGAACAGGACCGTCCATCCACCCAAACCTGCAAGGCATGAAGCATGGGAAGTCCCGTCTGCCCAAAACTGGACCGTCCAGACCCGCACGGCACGGTGCATGGGTAGTGCCAGCCACCCCGAATGTAACCGTCAGTCTGCCAGAACCTGCATGGCATGGTGCGTGGGCAGTGCCATCTGCCCCAAACTGGGCCGTCGGTCTGCCTAAACCCGCATGGCATGGAGTGCGGGTAGTGCCATCCATCCCGAATCGGACAGTCCGTCACGCTCGAACCCTCAAGGTAAGATGCGCGGGTAGTCCCGGCCACCCCGAATCGGGCGGACAGGGCGGATAGCAGCAATTTGGGTTCGGATTTGAATGGAGGAAGGGGAAGGTGATGAAGAAGGAGCAATTTGTTTCTCTCTTCCTTTTTTCTCCATGCTAATCTGAACCGATCTTCTGTTTTTTTTCTTTTTTTCTTTTCCTTTTCAGATTTTTTTCTTTTCAGAGCTGCTGCATATTTTTCTCCTAAAAAAGTAAAAATAAAAAACTAAAAATAAAATAAAAAACTAGTTATGTTGAAATCTCCACCCCCCAAAAAAGGCCAGGACCACAAGTTTCTGATTTGAAGAATCTCCACCCACAATTCCGATCTACGTTGGTTCTGGATAGGTCCATAGACAACGGCTACTATCTGGATCCACCCGTCCGCCTACCTCTTAACTGCTACAGTCAAACAGAAATCTACCATTCTCTGATCCTGAATATCAAATATTGATAGATCTATTCCAATCAACATCCCCCTCCCCCCATGTCCCTCTAGCATTCCTGATCACAAAGCTAAAAATTTTTATTATAGTTTAGACTTTCTAGTATTGTGGGTGTAGGATCCCCTAATTTAGTATTTGAAAGGCACACAATACTGTGGCTCGTGTCCGCTACCCTTGTTTTTTTTGACCTCTCCTCTCCTGAGGCCTCGAACATTCCAAAATAAAAAATTCATTGGGTCAAAACACTATCCCCCCTTCCTCCCCCCCACCAACCCCCAACACACACACACACACTAACGGGTCCTGAGCTCTGATGAAGATGGAAGAAAGAAGTTGGACATGGTGATCATCGATCTTGACCACTGATACCTGGAGAAACAGAATTTTTGACTAATTTGACATAGGACAGAAGCGGATTAGGGTTAGGGATTTGGGAATTTAGGGTTTTGGAACAGATTTGGGAAAGAACAAAGGGGTTCAGAAATCCACCCAGGCAAATTCGCGTTCACTCTCAATGAATCCACGAGAAGAGATTTTTTTTGGAACTTAGAGAATCCACGCAGTTTCTCAAAACTCATTTCGTTATTCAATATTCAATTGTATACAAAATACTCATACAGAGCTTATTTATAAGAAAAAAATTCAAAAAACTAATTCTAACATAATCCAAATAAAATCCTATCAAATCTAAATCAAACTAAAACTCTATCTAAAAACCGTTTCTTATCTGATCTCTATCAATTAATCTACATAGCTAAAAAATGATGGGAAACTTTATAATCTTAACGACTTAGAATTGAGACAAAACTAAATATATCTTTGGAACTTGAGCAAAACTAGAAGATGAATTCGGATATGATGCTTACCATTGAAATACCTAGGAGAGATCAATTACTCATCATGATGGTGATATTGACAAAGATGTAGTTCAAATAAACTAACTGGGATGGTTGAAGTGGAGAAATAGTTGTAGAATTTGTTGACAAAGATGTTCAAATAAACTAAGTAAGATGGCTGAAGTGGAGAAATAGTTGTAGAATTTATTGACAAAGATATAGTTCAAATAAACTAAGTAGGATGGTTGAACCGGAGAAATAGCTGTAGAATATAAAGTGCTACTAGAATACCCATGCTTTAAAGGGAAAGCTTAGTAAGAAAATGCATGATGAACCATGCTAATATTAACTTGTGATTCCTAATAACGAACCTACTACTTAATTTCCATACTGATGCTTCTCGAACTTATCTCATGATAAACCCGAATTCATATCTTAACCTCGCTGTATTATTTCCGAGTGCCTGTTGTATACACTCATGTGATGCATTGTGGTTGAGATATAAAGAAAAGGGAAACTTCAATATGCTTTCTTCATAAGTTTGATCTTTGTGCATTTCTGATGAAATTGATTGATTATGCATGTCCATAATGACTAATAAGCTTTTCTTGTAGCTAAGCAAATGAACTGTTATTTCAGGAATATGTAACTTCATCTCATCTACTGAATTTCTGTTATATAGGTTAATTGAAAATGGATATTTAGGTTTGAGAAATGGTATTCTGGACCAGTCAGCAATATTACTTTCGAAGTGTGGTCATTTAACCATCATGAATTGTAAGGTAAGAGTGTGCAACTGTTCTGGACCAATTTCCAAATTGTTCATCTTGCTTTTCCTGTCTTATCATTGTATTCATTTTGGTTATATAGAAGTATTTTCATGCATGATTCTTTTTTGGTTATATAGAAGTATGTAGAAATGAATGGAGAAGGACTATCAATGTGATAGATCCAGAGTGATTCTTTTTTGGTTCATGTACCCTATCCCAAGTACTAGGGATAAAAGGCTTAGTTGTTGTTATTGTTGTAGAAGTATTTTCATGCAACCAAGATATCAAACCTTCTATGCTTGCTGGTTAGCAGCAGCATTTCTTTTTCAGTTTACCCTTTCAACGGTCTGAAAGATATGAATGTGTCTCTATTTGGTCCGTGTTTTCTTCTTTGAGTAAGCACCAATTTTCACACCTCATTATTTTCTTACTGCAAACACTAGTATAGATCAGTTTGATTTGCTTTATGTCTTGCTGGGAACCAAACCCAAACAGCTTGAAAGCTTATTAATTTTTTTAATGTTATTTTTTCTTTTTAAATGGTTACTGTTGTTGCTGGCATGTTGTAGTAAAAATACTTTTTGAAACTGAGTTGATAGTGCTGTATCCAGAAACTATATTAAACTGAACATGAAAAAATAAAAAAAAAAACTTAAAGGTTGGAAATCCATAATATTTTTGCTTACATACTTTTTTGCAAATTCCTGCGTTTATCTGAATATGACTGACATGAATATCAATGTAATCGTAAAATTCAAGAGATTATAGAGTTGGTGATAAACCTAATTCAATATGGTGTAAAACTAACTGTTATTCACTGTAATGAGTTGTATTTTGTTGCTTTATATTCAAGTTGGTGAAGTTCACTAGTTCTCAATGAGGAAAGAAATTAACTGGGAATTAAAAGCTGGACTCTTGTTAAACTAATCCCAGATATGTTCGACCCAGCACGTACTAGCCTCTGATATGGATGTGTCTAAGTTTCAGTTAATAAAGAATTCACAAAGCAAGCAGGGTTCTCGGGTGTACTTTGAATTGCCATAACTCCTAGGAGTTGGGACGATTGGGATTATCCATGTAACTTCAATGTGTACAATTTTTTAACGGGTTTTGTTTGTTAAGCACAAGTTCGATTACTTCATGAGAGTTACAAATGATAAAGAATGTTCTTTTTTGGTGCCGAAGAGAGTAAGGTCCACAATAGATTCTTGTAATTTTATTGTGATTCTATGGCCAATTTGCAATCTTTCTATCACCAGGTGTTTTGTCTGACTTTCATGAGGCACCTTAATTTTTTTTTTTTTCAACAGACAAAAGACCATACTCTCGTTCGGTCTCCGAGCTTGTATCCTGAGTGGCAAAAAGCATCCAAAATTTTATTAGCATTTTCAGGGTTGAAGCATGCTTCACCAGATAACCCTGGATATAATTGTCGAGTTTCTGAGTGCCAAGAAGCTGCAGAAGTTCTTTTATGGTAAGCTCTTTTATTATTTTATTTTATTCTTCTTTATGCAGAAGAACAATAATGCGCTTTTGGGATATGCATGGATTTTCTGTCAATGCAAATGTTATGTGTTTGTAACAATTGTGCCTTTTTTAAAGGTTTAAAGGCTACATTCCCTCGATTCACTCTTCATCAATTTCATATGTTTCTGCACCAATTTTGTACTGCAAAGAATCAAATAAAACCATTAGCATCTAATGGACATTCTTATTATTGAACTACTTTTTTCCTTTATAATCTGCAGCTCCCCCGATGTCCGGTTATGTGCAAATCCCCTTCGTTGTAGCTAACTTTGAAGTGATTCCCTGGTAGGAAGCACGAGATCCTTTTGAATCCATTGCGTTTAAAAAATAAAATAAAATAAAATAAAAATCATGTTATGCTTTGTTAACTAGTTCGATGGGTAAGCTTTTCAGTTTTCAGGATACGTAACTTAGAAGTTGTTCTTAATGAAAAATTAAAGGGCGGTTCAGGTACAATCAACTCCTAACATGTTCAATGCATAAAAAAAATTATTTGAAGTAGGTTTTCTAAGCTTGGCCTGCCATTCTTAAAGTCCCTGACCTTCTATGGGTCAAGGCTGGCCTTTTCCACAGCATGTACATTTTTTCCCCTAAAATTTGCAGTAAATGTGTGTCTAGTGAGAATTGAACCTTGGGAGCTCTTATTCCATCTTAAAGTTTCCTGCCACTGTACCAAAACTTTGTAAGTTGTTGTGAGGGTGGAGAGTTATATTTTTAGATTATATTTTTACATTCTAAGAGTTATTTTTAGCAGCTAACAGTTGATAAAGGCTACATATGCTGATATCTACCCATTCCAGATATCTAAAAGGATGACACTACCCTTCTTTAGTTGGTATAATTGATGGTTCAAGCTCTTTGTTGACCCATTAAGCG
Organism: Dracaena cambodiana; assembly: GCA_036321105.1. Classification (NCBI taxonomy): domain Eukaryota; kingdom Viridiplantae; phylum Streptophyta; class Magnoliopsida; order Asparagales; family Asparagaceae; genus Dracaena; species Dracaena cambodiana. Next base: position 30,127,617 of record JAYEPQ010000012.1, on the reverse strand, counting down.
TCCATTGACACTATGCAATCTTAGATCTGATATAAATTGGTAAACCTTTATCTGTTTGTATAATAGAAATATTGAAGAATAACAACTCATTTACTATGACGTTTCTTTCAATACCTTTGTTTTTGCAGTGCTTCAAGTGATGCAAAATTGGAGCCTCTTCTTTGTTATGGTAATTCAGAAGTTTGTGCTCTTTTAATTAACTTATTTTGTATGTTTCTTGTATTCTGCTGTTACTCATCTGCTTATTTTCATTGTAACAGTTGATCCAAGCTCCTATGAAACTCATAAGGTATTATTATTGTTTGGACCTCCTGCCTTCTACCTACATGAATTTCATTTTTCTCTGTAACACTATCATCCTGGATTGGTTAGTCCTGGGCATATCTAGCGCGAGGAGGTATGAATGGTAGACTTTTAATAGCTTAATAGCAATAAATGATAAACTTGATACTTTCTTGGTTTCGCTTGCTAAATATTTATTATCTCTCTTGCTCCTTTAAAATCAACTAAATACCTGAGTCCTTAAGATTACGTATGATAATAAAGAAAACAATTTGAATCCTTATAGTAGTCTCCTACCTTTCCTCGCCTAACTTAAATTTTTATATGCATTTTGCATCCCTTGAACTAATCCTAAACATGGTTTTTGCTGAAGTCACGATCGATTCAATACTGCCTATTATGCATTTGGCATGCTAGAAACAGAACTTTAAAGCCAAACCCATTTTTAAATATCCCGAGATCAGAAAATCAAATCAACTGAGATAAACAGTATCAGTTGCATTTTTAGCACCCTGTGCCTTGTGATTTCTCTGCTTTGAATAGATACTCTCAAAGTATTCCCTATCCTACAGCCACCAATGCTTCTCGTAATTTTATCTATGTGCATTCCTTTTATTGGTCAAGCAATTGGGATCTGTCAACAAGCTTTTACTCATGAATGAAGTTAAAAATGGTCCTACAGAAGCAGTTATGTAAACTAACTTGCATCAAATTGATTAGAGGTTAATATGTATCTGAGTTTCCTCCAAGATTAGCTGAAAATCCACCATGCTCTTAATTCGATTGGCCCCCCATACTGATCTTCAATCTCTATAATTTATGTACACCAAAAATCATGGATATATGATATAATTATGACGTTTGACCCTTGATCAATTGTGTGTACGCCTGAATTCTGGGAATTCTTTAACATTGCCATTAATAGAAATTACAGCAGATTAAAAAGAGAATTACAATTTTTTGATTTGGATTATAGGGGTAGGGAAAAGATATATCTATTTACCTTTTACTTTGTGGGTTCTTGGCAGCAATGGAAGGTCATTACGGTCTTCCATTGACGATCCGAACGTCGATTGATTCAACAACATCAACTTAGGCTGGAGGAGAAGAGGAATGTTTGAAGCGCTTCTCTGGTTTTCTGTAAATCTCAATCTTTCCATATATGTGCATTTGTCTGTCTCCTTTCTCTGTTAATAGAGATGGCTTTTTATAGCCTCTTGGAACATAACCGTTCCCACAAATCTCTCTGTAATCGGAGATCTTATAATGTGAAGTTGCAATAGATTATCCGAAATCATTACAACTAACTTCGCATGCAAAACGGAGCCCATGAAGCGTGCGGAGCCCATGAAGCGCGCAGTGGCGCACTAAGGCGCTAGCGTGTGCGCTCGGGCGCATGAGCACACTAGGACGCTAGCATGCGCATGCCTTGGTGCGCAAGCAGAGGTGCAGGCACGCCTTGGTGTGCTCCGGTGCCTGGGCTCGCGCGCTTCAGGGCATGTGAAGCCTCGGCTGCGCACGCAACCCTTTTGGCATGCACTATTGGGCCTGCTCCCCTGGGCACCCGTGTGCACCTGGGCTGCGCTACCATGGGCGCGTTGACCCAGGCTCGGTGCACCAGGGTGTGCCCAGTCCGAGCGCATACGGTATGGTCACGCACCAAGGATGCGTACGTCGGGAAGGCGTGCGCGTGCTAGGGATATGTGCGCTCTCCTAGACATGGGATGCGCTCGTCTAGGAGATGCATGCTCCTTGACACCCAGGCGCATGTTCTTTGGTGCGTGTCTAAGGTATGCTTTTGGGTTGCACCTGCCTGAGAGGCATGCGCATGCCGAGAATGCATGCATGCTTCTGGGAATTGCATGCGCTTGTCTGGAAGGCGCACGCTCCTTGGTGCATGCTTGCGGCAACTCGACACATGCTCCTAAGTGCGCTTCTGGGTTGTGCATGCCTGGAGGCGCTCACTTGTCGAGGCTTATTACAAGTGGTTCATATTCATCTTTAGTAATAAATGCCTCAAGTTCAGTGTCTGCTTCATTGCCACTATCATAATCGTTCTGTAGTGGTGGAGCAACTTTAGCACTTTTGACTTACAAGAGAGTGTCGGTGAAGTAATTTTCAACCCTCTTGATAGTTGCTTCTCAATAATCAAAGTGTGCACATCTCCATTTTCATCCACGTATTTTATAAATTGGTATAGGGTGGATGGGACAACCATAATGGTATGAATCCATAGCCTCCCTAGGAGGAGGTTGTACGAGGTGTTGCATCAATAACGTAGCAAATCACCTCAATTTTCTGATCTCCAATATGACATCTCAGTTTATTCTTCCCCAAAGGATGGTTACCATTGACATTGAAACCAAAAATAGTAGTGTTGGTCGGAGTTAACCTGTGAAGATGGATCCTAAGGAACTATGTGGCTTGATGCTTAAGGCAGATCCTGGATCAACCTGATCCGACCCGCCTCCGTTGAACCAATATACTCTATAGTACAAGAGTCTATTGTGTTTGATGTTCTTAAATTGCATGTCCTCTAGCGTAAACATGATGTAAAGAGTGTGCCTCGCCACCAAGTTGCAATGCGGGCACACCTCAGTCTCTTCTGGAAGATGTGCTAGGAAAGCTTATGAATTTGCTAAAACTTTTCTAAAATCATCTCTGGTAGGTTTGGACAAGTGCAACAACTCATATAAAGTTATTCTTGTTGGTATATTTGCTAGCTGAGCTAGAACATTGAACCGAAATGACGAATTCTGCTCCTCAGTAGCATCCTTCCATAGAACTTGGTTGTAATTGAGCTCTTTCTGCTTCCCTTTGTTAGAAGGCAGCTTGGTTGATTTCTCGTTAGTCTCCTCTGATGACTTAGGGGGATAATGTTTGCATTCTCATAATCCTTTAGAAATGATCTTCCGGATTGAGTGCCTACAAGAGGCATAGCTTCATGCTCTACTGCTAAACCCGTTGTCTCTGTTTCAGAGTCCGTTAGCTGGGCTACAATGTTACGGTCCTTCTCGAGTATAGCAGAGACAATGTTGCATGTGTGTTATCTCCCCATTGCTTTAGATTTCTTTTTGGACACCATTGTTGTCCACTATTCATCTTTAAGAATGTCCAGATGCACCTAAAGGACTTTTTGTTGCTCAGTGGAGAAAGGAGCCAGCCCTTTCTTTCACAGGCCATGGGATCATAATTGACCACCCTAAGCCCGCCTTTTGGATTGGGCGTGACTCCAAATGGGATTCGGATCATTTGGTTTTCTATTTTTTTCAGGCCTCTTACTCTCTAGCAACTTAATCATGTTGCACTAGATGAGCAAGTTGAACATAGTAGCAGTGTGTTCATCTTTAAATGAATACTACTTTTCAAATCTGGATGGTCTTGCAGGGCTATTCTTGGCCCGTGCTCCTTATGACTTCGGTGTGATTTCGACCTCCATTGTATCTTTCCCTTTGGAGCGGTAAGATTGGGTAGGGCTTTGCTTGTCATGCCTCTTCTTGTGGATCTCCGCTCTTCGAGACGCCGAAGTATGTTTTTAGCTTGTTTACCTTACTTGAGCAAGTCTCTTCAAGATTTGGATTCCACATAACCAGAATATCGGTCAATAAATTATGTTTGCAAGTCTGGACGAGAGTCTCTTGTGTCATACTATGCGGACATCACATAGAGAGCTCTTGAATCGTTTGATGAAAGTTTAACTGTCTCGCCTTCTCCTTGCTTTATTGCTAGCGAAGATGGCACCGACACTCAGTTTCCTCCTCAAAAAATCGGATAGGAACTCTCGTTTACATAATCCCATAATTTTATGGTTCCTTGGAGCAACTGAATGAACCAAGTAAATACGGGTCTTTACAAAGTACTCGTAAATATCTTGGTAAGAGTCAGATTATGCCTCTCAAATGTCCTGTTTGCGACAGGAGATAAAAGATATGTTGTGCTATCAAATGATTCAAGATTCAACAGCTTGTAATTCGAGGGATAAAGCATGGTTTCCCACTCTATGGGATATGGGGGCACAATCATGACTTGAAGCTCTTTCTGACAGAGAAGTGCTGGTAATTGACTCCATCTTCTCCATTTTCTCCACATGAGGGTTCATAATGAATCTCATCTTCTCTTCTTCATCAGAGTGATAAGGTGGCTCCTCATGTTAATCTTCGTTTTCTTCATCGTCTTTCACAAGTTATTTTTCCTCCCATCGATTGAATGACAAGGATTGACATTTCTTGATATGAGCCAATAATTCAGTCCGGAGTTGTTTCATTTCTTCAATGGGCTCTTCTTGTTGCTTGAGTCGCTATTTTTATTTTACTAGTCTCTTCGAGACTTGATCCAGAAGATCGGCCATGTTTGCAATAGCCTCCGTATCTCTAATTGAGTTGGAAGAAAATGACTAACACAATGGTTGCCTCTCTTCTTCGTCAGATCCTCCAGCCAGCCGTTTGTAATCCAATAATATAGCGACTCCCTTTTTTATCCGAATGCGTTGATACACACCCTCTGGTTCAATAAACCTCCTTTTATTCATGGAGTGAACTTTGAGTCTAAAGAGTCACTTTCCCTAACTTGTTTACCCTTACTATGTTAGACATGGCAGTGAGCAAATCAGTTATGGAGTACAATTTTCTTGAAGTCTGCCTTCTTTTTGGATCAGTAGTTTGATCAAAAACAGATGGCTTTATCATTCAATTACAACTTGTTAGTATAGTTGAAATTAGTCATTCACACTGACATCAAGGAGCAGATTGCATTGCAATTCTCTTTTAGGTAAGATATTCTCTCAAATTTTAAGAAGCGTCATCATTTATACGTAAAACATGATGCTTTTGTCCCAAATTCTGTTCAATACATGAGGATTACCTCATAGTATTGATTGGTTTGAATTAAATCAGAATTAACTAAAAATTCAATTGTATGAGTTGAACAGTTTGAAAATCTTCTATTAAATCTTTTAGTGTGCATGCTGTCCTGCAAATTTGTGCGAGCCCTGCACACCTCTAGAGCGCGCTTTAAAGACTGTTGCTGAGGAGTGCATGGAGCACACGCCTCTGCACGCGGAAGAGTGCACAGAGGGCGCGCCTCAATATCTGTGCAAGGGAGATGGTGCGTTTCATGATTTGTGTAGGAAAGATGGAGCGGAGTGTCTGCTCTTGTTTCAACTTATTGTTCTATTATTTTTAGTGCCTACGGTATGTACAAATTTATTGATTTTCCAAAAATATTTTTAAAAAGCATTGATGGGTGAATGAACACCATACACATGATTTTTGGCATAAGAAACCCTGGGAGCTGGATGGGACCCTCTGATTTTAGCTCCAACATTTCCTTCAATATCATTGTATTCTCATTATTATAGAGTCGTGTGGCATATGAGCACGATACTTTTTGAAAATGCCTCTCACTCTGTCTACCGTTCGGGCCCTATAACTCTTTGAAAATGGGAATAATGCATGATACTTTTTCAGTGCACACTCACGCCGGAACGTGAGAACTTACATATTTGATGATGTGATCTATTTTTATACAAATTTCTAAATGCATGAATTGTTTTTCATCTATGCTGGAAATATGCCTCTCCCAACTCATGAGTGATTCTACTTTTTCTGATTGATTTTACTTTTTCTACTTACTTCCTCTTTTTTACAGGATAAACTAGAACCAAAGTTGGCCAGAAGAGCTGAACACTATTTCTCAGAAAACAAGCGGGTTAAGGAAGGTACTGCATTTAACTTGGATGATTAGGACTTAGGAACTGGTTATGAAGAGGGGCCTAACTTCTTCATTACAAATACTATTATGCAATATATTTTCTTTGTTGGTCCATCTTTGTGAACATTTATCTTAATTCGTGATTTCAAGTTTTTACTTGAATTTTTTGATTTATCATTTCATCTTAGGATGACAAGCCTGGGAGTCCGGAAATTTAGAAGAATTTGGAAGGCTGATATCAGCTTCTGGTCTCAGTTCTATACAGAATTTTTGAAATAAAACGGCAGGTGGAAGCCCTCCGTGTTCCATTAGCAAGGGGATAACAGAACCATACAAAAGTAAACTAGTTCGATCACTTCAAATGAGTGATTCATAATACATTATTTGCAACGAAATAAAATAGAAAAGATACATAAGTGAAACACCCAATCCAGAGTATAACACTTCTTATAGAGTGGCTGTCTTCTAAGGTGAGAGGTGCCAATCAAGTTTGGTCAGGTGAATCAAGATCATCTGCCAAGGATCCCTTGATATGTGTATGCGCTCCTCGTCGGAATGTATGCCTGTCCACAAATAAAAGTCATGCATGATTAGACGTTTACAAGTATGTAGGGAATGGGTAGTAGAGTTAAAAATTCTATTATTTCTCTCCATCCAAACATTCCAACACACAGCTGCAGTTAGTATACTGGCGTGATTGGATGTATGGTTTGTTAAGCCTAGTCTACCCCCTATGCAATTTTTCTCCTCCATTTTTGGGTTGATCCCAATAATTCTTGCACATCGGGTCCAAAGATAATTAGAGAAGTGACAGTTTAATAATAAGTGAGTGGTGGACTCTCCATTTTTACTACAGAGGACACAAAAATTTGGACCTGCCCAGCCTCTTCTTTATAGTGCTGGCCATGTGAGTAGGGCATTCCTATGAGCTAGCCATAGAAATATCCTAATTTTCATTGGGCATTTTGTGTTCCATATCCAACTTGTGTCCTTATTGTTAACTCCACTATACATAAAATGATGGTATGTGGATTTTACAGAGAATTCTCCATTTGTGCTCCATCTCCATATTGGTTGATCATTGTTTGTCTCGGCTGGTACTACTGCATTGAGGGTGGACCTTAGTTCTCGGGTCTTTGTCTCCTCCAATACTGATGAGGGGCGTGTAAGATTAAGTCACCATCTCGCTCTTCCCCATTGGGAGGCAACAACTGCATCTTTATTGCGAGATAGTTCAAATGCTGCAGGGAATAGAGTTTTGAGGGGGATTTGTGTGCACCACTGATCGTGCCAAAATGCAATCTTTCGACCGTTTCCCAGTTTATATTGTAGACTAGTCCAGACTATGTGTTTGGTCTTGATTACCCCTTTCCAGAAGTGCGGTGAGGTTTGGGAATTTCTAGTATTTTTAGACCATGTATTATTTCAGGAACAGTATTTGGCATGCATGAGTTTCTGGATGCTTCCTTCCGGATGAGTGAGTAAGTGCCACCACCATTTAGACATTAGGGATAGGTTGAACATTCTCAAATCCAAAACTCCAAGACCTCCTGCATATTTTGGTCTGCAAATCTGCCTCCAAGAAACAAGATGATATTTATTGGAATCTGTCGTTCCATCCCACAAAAACCTCTTTCTGATCTGGTCTATTTTGTTTCGAACCCAACATGGTAATATAAAGAAGGACATGTAGTAGAGGGGAAGGGATGAAAGAACTGCATTGAGCAAAACAACCCTTCCTCCTAAGGATAATAATCCTCCTCTCCAGCCATCTAGTTTCTTCTCGAAGCAGTCCAGAAGGGGGTACCAATCCTGTTTTGAAAGTTTTCCTGGTTTGATAGGGATACCCAGGTATTTCATTGGAAACTTTCCCTCTTTACATCTGAAGGTCTCTATAATAAGTTTCATAGTGAGATTTTTGTGTCCTATGCACATCATGGAACTCTTGGAGAAATTGATCCTTAGTCCCGACCATGCTTCAAAACATCGAAGGCCCTATTTGATGTAAATTGCCTCACAAAGATTATTGCCTCCAAATATGAGTGTATCATCAGCATATTGGAGGTTGATATGTGAGGTAGAGTTAGATCCTGCAAGACCTTTTATGAGACCTGCAGTTTCCATTTTCCTAAACATGATGTTGAGGCCATCAGCAATGAGTGTGAACAGTAGGGGGAAGAGTGGGTCACCTTGCCTGAGTCCCCTTCTGAGTACTATTTCTTTACCTGCCACTCCATTAAGTAGGATCAGTGTTTTGGCAGTTGTAAGCTAATTTTTTATCCATGAGATCCATTTCTCTCCAAATCCTCGGAGTCGTAGGACCTCAAGTAGACAATCCCAGTCCACCATATCAAAAGCCTTTTCAAAGTCCAGTTTGAGTATGTATCCATTCAACTTGGACTTTTTGCAGTGGTGAATGATCTCATGTGCTGATGCTATCCCATCCAATATACTCCTTCCTGCAATAAACTCAGTCTGGTAATCCCCGATCATAGTTTGCAATTTGGGTGTAAGTCTGTTGGAGAGGATTTTTGAAATGATTTTAATGGAGTAGTTCACCAACGCAACGGGTCTGTAGTCCCCAATCCATTCTGCCCGGTCCCTTTTGGGAATAAGTGTGATGAGGGAGTAATTGATTCTTTCAAGTCTGGCCGACTCTTGGTATACCTCGTAGATCACTTTTTTAAGATCTTCCTTAACTATCTCCCAAAAAGTCCTATAAAAGAACATTGGGAAACCGTCCGGTCCAGGTGCTTTTTCAGGTCCCAATTCCCATACTGCTTGTTTAATTTCTTCTTCCTGGGATTCCAGTTCTAATTCATGTAAGTTTGGGCATATGGGCCAGGTATTCCTTAGCAGATGCAATCTGAAGTGTTTTTTTGTTCCAAAAAGCCTTTTAAAATGTTGGTATACATGATCCTGTAGTTCGTCTCCATGAATGAGTCCTTCCTCCGATTGCAGTTCAACAATCTTGTTAGCTTTCTTCCGCATGCAAGCAGATCTGTGAAAGAATGCAGTGTTAGCATCCCCTTCTTTTATCCATTTGCATCTTGCTCTTTGTCTCCACATTATCTCTTCTTTTCTATAGATTTCATCTATATTTTTTCGAAGATGAAATAGTCTAGAGCTTTCTACCTCATTGAGATATCTTGTCTCTTCTGTTTTCTCCAAAGATGTTATTTCTTCGAGGAACCTTGTTTTGTTACCTCGAGATGAAAGGCGGTGTCTTTTCTCCCATCTCCATAATATTCTGCGGAGCCGACGAAATTTAATGCAGATGTTATCCGTAGCATCTGTTGCCGAGGTCTGTTGGGCCCAGCTTTCCTTGATGAGTTCATGGACCTCTTCATGCTCCAGCCACCATTTCTCGAAGTGGAATCTTTTTTGATGTAGTTTGTGCTCTCTAGATTCAAGACAAATTGGTACATGATCAGAGGTGATGTGTTCTAGTGCTTTGAGATCAGAGAGAGGGGATCTCATGTCCCAATTCTGACAATCAGCACCCGGTCTAATTTGGCCAAGTTTGGATTTTCCCTCATGTCAGACCATGTGAAACTGCGGTTGTTCAAAGGGAGATCGTTAAGTTGGAGTTGTGAGATAAGTTCATTGAACATCTCCCTATCACTTGGATGACGGTCCATCCCTTTTCTTTCATGAATAAACCGCGTAATGTTAAAATCCCCTCCTATGACCCAAGGAGAACTCCATCTGTTTCTGATGGTCTTAATTTCCTCCCAAAACAGAGGTCGTGTCTGTGAATTATTAGGCCCATAGACTACCGTGACTGTTTGTGCCCACCCATCAGTAAGTCTTTTAATTCGGACTGAGAAGGAGAATTGTCCTTCCCAAGTGTCTATTAAGGAAAACTTGTGGTTATATCCTATTAATAGACCACCTGATGCTCCACATGCATTTTTAAAATGAAAACAGAATGTGCTACCAATAGATTTAAGCATTTTCTGAGATGGATTGGTTAGCTTAGTCTCTTCCAGGCAAATAATATCGATTTTGTTATTTCTGGTGACTTCTGCTACCATACGACGTTTGACTGGGTCTCCCAACCCCCTAACATTCCAGAACATACAGTTCATTTGATTCTGTTGATTTATCTTCTCCATAACATATGGGTATTAAACCCTCATGTTACCCTCCACAATCTTAGGGTCGTCTAGCGATCTAAGTTGTAATAAAATATTATTGGACTCTACCCCTTCTTGTCCCATGTCAATGTCACAAATCTTGGCCGTAGAAAGTAACACATTATTGGGAATTAAATTTAATATATCAAAATCTAAATGAGAAGTACCTGGGACCGGTTCTGAAATCAGTGCCTTGCGTTTGGCAGCCGACAGTGCAGTTTGTCCAGCTTTGTACTGCTGACCCCCTCTTTTCTCCTCCAGTCTCCTGCTTCTTCTGCTTGGGGTGATCACAGGAATGCCTTGATGAGTCCCCTCCTCTATATCAGGAGCTTTGTTTGTATCCTCCATGGTAGAAGCTGGTTCTGGGGCGTCCTCTTTCCCTGCCTCTGTTGATGGAAGTGTCTCCGGTGTGTGTATGAGCAATTTTTTTGGAGGTGTTCTGGATAGGTCCTTACTGCTTGCTCGGAGCTGAAGTTTTTTCCTATCTCTCACCCTCTTTGGTAGACGGGATGCCTGTCTATGTCGTGTCTTCATGGGGTTTTTGTCTGTTCTCCCTTCATTACATTCTCCAAAAGCTTTGCAATTGTGTCCCGGGCAAAATCCTTGTCCAGATTTTTGAGATGTGTAAGAAGGCCCAAATAATCATTTTGGGGGTTTGTGTTGGAACAGCCTTCAATATTAGAGGCCACAAAATTTGTCTGGGTTTCATTTTCTATTTGGGCCTTGCAACAGGCCCCCATTTCATTGTCTTGCAGTTGTGGGGCTAGACTTGTATCCCCTTGGACTTTTTTGCCTCTTGAGTGGGTCCCCCTATCTCCTGAGTCCATCTCTCTGGATAAAAAATCAACCCTATAGGCTGAACTTCCTTCCCTGGGTGCATTGGGATCCGAGTCCATTGCTTTAAAATTCTCTGCGCTTATTAAAGAGGAGCCGCCCCCTTTTTCCCACTCCTCCACGCGCATTAATTGGCGTCTGATCTTCTTTCCTTCTTTGGTTTGCGTGAGCACTCCCTGTTGCTTTCCCAAACCTCCTTCCTCCTCCAAAACTCCTCTTCCCCCTCTGCCTGGGTTGTACTCGTCTGACCTCTCTTCGGCCCTCTCCAGTAGTAATAAATGCGACCGGTCTCTACCTCCCTCCTCGAGCTCCGTCCTCAGTTCTTGCCAGTCCTCTCTGCTCTGCATCTCCCCTTCTTCCTTGGTAAGAATTTTCTGTCCTTTGTGCTGATTTGCCCCTTTAGATCGTTCCCATTTTGACAAATCTAAGATTAGTCTACCCCTGGGATCCCGACTAATGATGTCAAGGTTGGATCCTTGCTCATCGATTTGTGAGAAATCTTTTCGTAGATCTGGATCTACCTTGCCTAGGAGTTGATCTCTTGCTTGTTGGCCATCTTTTCTCTTCAGTTGGCTTGTCTGACAGCGGCTTGTACCCAGGGGGTCCTGGTCCTCTGCCCTAGATGGAATTGGTCTTTCAATTTGGGGGTTTTTTCCCTTTGTGGTCTTCTGGCATGCTTTTGTCCACTGTGTTTTGTCCAGTGGGCCCAACACCGGGTTCTGTCCTCTTCCAAGTGTAGCTCCGCCGCACACCGGCGGGGGGAATAGTCACACCGCACGGCGGTTGGTCGGATGGACCGACCACACCGGTTGTAGGTGCTGCTATCGTCTCCACCGTTAGCGGGGTGTTGGAAGTGATCTCTATTTTGATATGACAAAGAAGGTCTCCCATGACTGCATAAAAATTTTGGGGAATTTTTGCGAGATTCTCGCATCCCACAAAGACTCTAGCAAACTCTAGGGAGAGTCTTCTGGTTGTTTGATCGCTGATATCTAGCACATGGGCATATTTAGCAAGCAGCTTGCTTATATCGGTCCTGTTCCAGTGATGTAGCGGGATGCCATGAATGGCTATCCAGGCCGTAACCGGAAATAGGTACTGTTGGGAATCTTCATCCCCTTTCCATCCGAGAACTTTGAATTATGCCCCCATCGTCTCGCATGTAATCACTTGTTTACCCACTGTAATGGCCAGTCCTTCCTTCGATGGAAAATGCGATAAAAATTTGCTTCCTTTTCTATCCAATCTCCATGAATGGTTTGTAAATCCAAGGGCCAAGGACTTTAAAGTTCTTATGATATCCATCCCCGTTGGGTTGCCTTTCCTTGGGCATATGACTCCTACAGTCCCGGTGAGTTGCAATTTGTCAGCCATGGCTAATTCTGACAGCGGGATATAGGTAATCGGTTTTGGTTGTGGGTTCTTTTTTGCATTTTGGGGAGGAGAAGTTTGTTGAACTGTTGCTTTTCTTGGAGGAGAAGTATGTTGAACTATTGCTTTTCTTTTTGGTCCATCCCCATTTCTGATGGGTTTGTCTTGAATCCCCGGTTTCCTGTCTGGTGCTATCGGGCATTCTCCAATTCGGTGCCCCAGAACCTTGCAGAATCTGCATCTGATGAATGGGCATTCGTCTTTGAAATGCCCTGATTTCCCACAAATCCAACATGCCTCTGGGCTTTCAGTTGCTGGATTGTTAGCCGGAGAGTATTTCCTTTTTGCTCCTCCTCTGCTGTTAGAGGCTCGTGCCTTTCTGATTGTGTTGCGGGATTTGACTAGCTGCCAATTGCTCTGTGGTTCATCTTCTTTCCTGAGAGGTCGAGAGGTTTCTCCTCTCGCAGCCGCTAGGAGCGCAAGAACCTCTTCCCCCGAGTAGGAGCTGTGACAGTTTATGTGTTTCTCAGGGAGCACCAAGGAAGAAGAGGGATGGACCCTCTTCACCGGTGACTCTCTGACCACTTCTGACCAGCTTTTCCTTCGGTGTTTGGGGGTTTTGTCCTCCTCACTAGGAGCCTCTTCTCGACTTTTCCCCCGACCAAGCCAGCCCCATCCAAAATCCATCGGAGTCGGTGAAGTGGTTGAAGGTCTACTCCGGCCTCCCACTTTGCCCCCGATTACCTGCCGATGATGAGATACCTGAGGCAGAAATACACTCCACCCACTACTCCGGTCTCTCTGGTTCTGCTTCCCACCTTCCCCCGGTTTTTTTTGGTTTTTTTTTTTTTTTTTTTTTTTGGAACAGGAAGGAGAAGGTGAGATGAGGAAGGTTAGTATATCCGGAGGGAAGAAAACGAAGGAGTTCTTACCTAGCCAGAGTTTCGCCGGAGATCTCTAACCTGTCGCCTCATTAAACAGTGTTTTAAACTCCTGCTATACAACATGTGCTCTGTGTTCATCCTTGTCTTTCTTTTAAGTTCTATACAGAATTATGAGTGCTGTAATTTGATTCGAAACTTATCTGTTGATTACATTTCAAACCAACCAAAACCAAGAACAAAGAATTAAATGGAGAAAACATTTATATTCAATGCCGTGGCATGCAGGTTGTGAGCCAATGATCCAGCTCTACGAAATACTTATAAGGGCACCTGGGGTTCTTGGAGCAAGATTTAGTGGTGCTGGGTTCAGAGGCTGTTGTCTTGCATTTGTTGAGGTGGCAGCCTCTTTCGTGCAACAGGAGTATCATAAGGTGCAACCCAAGCTGGTGAGTCAGCTTGAACAAGGTCGAGTTGTCATGATCTGTGAAGCAGGAGATTCTGCTTGTGTCCTATGATCCATTGCTTCATTCATTCATTCAGATCCATTATTCAGTCATTCTAATAGGAAATCCATCCTGATGTTGTGAATGAAATTCTTTGATTTGTCATTCAATTCATTGCATTCTTCCGTTGCTTCCATATCTTGTAAAGGAGAAGAAATTGGAAAATGAAATAAATGCAAAACCACTATTTATGAACTACATTGACAATAATATATAGGATTTGTTTCCATGTAATCTGTGTTAATTTTTTCGGTCTAGTGTCAATTGAACATTACCACAGGCAAGAATTTGAATACTGTCAATTGTAGGCATTAAAAAAAAAAAAAAAAAAACAAAACTTGAATAATCAACCAAAACAAGACACACACCCACACAAGCACGCGCGCACACGCACATACGTCTCTATGCATGCATACAAGTGTCTCTATGTATATATATGTGTGTGTGTGTGTGTGTGTGTACACACATACTTGTATGTATGCATGCATGTGCACACACACACGTGTGCGTGTCTCTATCTATGTATGTGTGTGCATGTACCTCTATGTATACATACATGTGTATATGTGTGTGTATGTGTGTATGTATATGTATATAATATATATATATATATATATATATATATACACACATGCATGTTTAAATGTCTGTGTATACATACATATGTGTGTATGTGTGTGTGTATGTATATGCAAATATGTGTGTATGTCAATACACACACAGATATATATGTATATATATGGATATATATACCTACATATATATAGATATATGTTTATACACACACACACACATGTGTGTTTGTATATATACATACATGTATGTGTATGTATGTATATATACACACACATATACATACTTGTACACACAAATATATATGTATGCATGCATGTCTGTATGTATGTATACATACATATGTCCGGGACTGCCAGTGCGCCATGCCGTACGGGTTTCGGTGGACGGACGTCCGGTTTGGGCTAGTCGGCACTGCCCGCGCTCCGTACCTTGCGAGTTCGGGCAGACAGACGGTCCGGTTCGGAGCGAATGGCACTGCTCGTGCATCGTGTCGTGCGAGTTCGGGCGGATGGATGGTCCTACTCGGGGCGGATAGCACTGCCCGTGCACCATGCTGTGCAGGTTCAGTTGGATACATGGTCCGGTTCGAGATGGTCAGAACTGCCCGTGCTCCTTGCTATGCAGGTTCAGGCAGACGGACGGTCCGGTTCGGGGCAGTGTCGTCCGCCAGAACCTGCCATTCGCCCCGAACCGGACCATCCATCCTCCAAAACCCACATAACATGGTGCGTGGGCAGTCCCGACCTCTCCGAGCAGGACTGTCCGTCCGCTCGAACCTGCAAGGCATGGAGCGCGGGCAGTGCCATCCGCCCCGAGTCGGACCGTCCGTCCGCTCGAACCCTAACAGCACGGTGTGCAGGGCGGATGGCACGTACGGTTCAGTTCGGAGCAGATGGCACGACCGGGACTGCCAGCGCACCGTGCCTTGACGGACAGTTCGGTTCGAGGCAGATGGCACTGCCCATGCACCGTGCCATGCGGGTTCTAGAGGACGGTCCGGTTCGGGGCGGATGGCCCGGCCGGGACTGCCCGCACATCGTGTCGTGATAGACGGTCCAGTTCAAGGTAGATGGCACTGCAGGGATTGCCCGCGCACCATGCCATGTGGGTTTGGGCAGATGGATGGTCCTGTTCGGGGCGGTCGGGACTGCCCGTGCACTGTGCCTTGTGGGTTCGGATGAACGGATGGTCCAGTTCGGGACGGATGGCACTGCCCGTGCTCCGTGTGTTGCAGGTTTGGGCGGACAGACGGTCCTGTTCGGGGCGGTCGGGACTGTCCGTGCACTGTGCCGTGCGGGTTATAGTAGACGAATGGTCTGGTCCGAGGCGGATGGCATGGCCGGGACTACCCGTGCACCGTGCCGTGAAGGACGGTCTGGTTCGGGGCGGATGGCAGTGCCCGTGCTCTGTGCCGTGCAGGTTCAGGTAGACAGACAGTCTGGTTCAGGGCGTATGGCACTGGCCGCGCTCTGTGCCTTGCGGGTTTGGGCGGACAGTCCGGTTCGGGGCGGATGGCACTGCCCGTGCACTATATCGTGCGTGTTCCTGCATGACGGACGGTCCGGTTTGAGGCGGATGGCACGGCCAGGCTGCCCTGTGCATCGTGTCATGCGGGTTCAGGCGGACGGACGGTCCTGTCCCGAGGACGGACAGTCTGGTTCGGGAAAATGGCACTGCCTGCACTCCGTGCCTTGCAGGTTCGGGTGGACGGACGTTCCTGTACGGGGTGGTAGGGACTGCCCACGCACCGTGCCACGCGGGTTATAGTGGACGGACGGTCCGGTTTGGGGCGGATGGCACGGCCGGGACTGCCCGTGCACCATGCCGTGACGGACGGTCCGGTTCGGGGCGGATGACACTACCCGCACTCCGTGCTGTACGGGTTCAGGCAGACGGACAGTCCGGTTCGGGGCGGATGGCACTGCCCAACTCCGCGCCTTGTGAGTTCGGGCAGGTGGTCCGGTTCGGGGCAAATGGCACTGCCCGTGCACCATGTCGTGCGTGTTCCTGCGTGATGGACGGTCCGGTTCGGGGTGGTTGGCACGGCCAAGCTACCCCGTGCACCGTGCCGTGTGGGTTCTGACGGACAGACAGTCCGGTTTGGGGCAGTCGACACTGCCCGCGCACCGTATCGTGAGGGTCCTGGCAGATGGACGGCACAGTGCGCTGGCAGTTCGTCCAGTTCGGGGCAGATGGCACTGCCCGTACATCGTGCCGTGCGGATTCGGGCGGACGGACGGTCTTGTTCAGGGTGGATTGCACTGCCCGCAAACCGTGTCGTGCGGGTTTGGGTGGACAGCACTGCCCGCGCTCCTACCTTGTGGGTTCAGGCGGATGAATGATCCGGTTCGGGGCCGATAGGACTGTCGGGACTGCCCGTGCACCGTGCATTGTTGGTTCTGGCGGACAGTCCGGTTCGGGGCGGATGGCACTGCCTGCGCACCGTGCCTTGTGGGTTCTGGCGGGCGGACGGTCCTATTTGGGGTGGATGGCACTGGGGCGGTCGGGACTGCCCGCGCACTGTACCTTGCGGGTTCGAGTGGACGGACGGTCTATTCGGGGCAGTCGGGACTACCCTGCGCACCGTGCCGTGCAGGTTCGGGCAGACAGACGGTCCAGTTCAGTTCAGTCGGGACTGCCCGCGCTCCGTACCTTTGCATGTTTAGGCGGACGGACGGTCCGGTTTGGGGCAGATGACACTGCCCACGCACCGTGCCATGCGGGTTCTGGCGGAGGGACGGTCCAGTTTAGGGGGATGGCACCGTGCAGGTTCTGACAGACGGACGGTCCTTTTCAGGGCGGTCGGGACTGCTCGCGCTCCATGCCTTGCGGGTTCGGGTGGACGGACGGTCCTGTTCGGGACTGATAGCGCCACTGCGCACTTCGTGGGCTCTGTTTCGCATGCGAAGTTAGTTGTAATGATTCCGGATAATCTATTGCAACATCACATGATAAGATCTCCAAGTATGGAGAGATTTGTGGGAATGGTTACGTTCCAAGAGGCCGTAAAAAACCATCTCTATTAATAGAGAAAGGAGACAGACAGACGCACATAACGGAAAGATTGAGATTTACAGAAAAACAGAGAAGCGCTTCAGACATTCCTCTTCTTCTCCAGCCTAAGTTGATGTTGTTGAATCAGTCGACGTTCGGATCGTCAACGGAAAACCGCAATGACCTTCCATTGCTGCCAAGAAATCCAAATCAAAAAATTGTAATTCTCTTTTTAATCTACTGTAATTTCTATTAATGGCAATTTTAAATAATTCCTAGAATTCAGGCATACACACACTTGATCAAGGGTCAAAGTCTTACTTATATCATATATCCATGATTTTTGGTGTACAGAAATTATAGAGATTGAAGATCAGTATGGAGGGCCAACCGAATTAAGAGCACAGTGGAGTTTTAGCTAATCTTGGAGAAAACTCAGATACATATTAACCTCTAATCAATTTGATGCAATTTAGTTTACATAACTGCTTCTGTAGGACCATTTTTAACTTCATTCATGAGTAAAAGCTTGTTGACAGATCCCATTTGCTTGACAAATAAAAGGAATGCGCATAGATAAAATTACAAAAAGCATTGGTGGCTGAAGGACAGGGAATAAATACTTTGAGAGTATCTATTCAAAGCAGAGAAAGAGTATCTATTCAAAGCAGAGAAATCACAAGGCACAGGGTGCTAAAAATACAATTGATACTGTTTATCTCAGGTGATTTAATTTTCTGATATCAGGATATATAAAAATGGGTTTGGCTTTAAAGTTGTGTTTCGAGCATGCCAAATGCATAATGTGCAGTATTGAATGGATCGTAAACTTTAGCAAAAAACCATGTTTAGGATTAGTTCAAGGGATGCAAAATGCATATAAAAATTTAAGTTAGGCCAGGAAAGGTAGGAGACTACTATAAGGATTCAAATTGTTTTCTTTATTATCATAAGTAATCTTGAGGACTCAGGTATTTAGTTGATTTTAAAGGAGCAAGAGAGATAATAAATATTTAGCAAGCGAAACCAAGAAAGTATCAAGTTTATCATTTATTGCTATTAAAAGTTTACCATTCATACCTCCTTGTGCTAGATATGCCCAGGACTAACCAATCCAGGATGATAGTGTTATAGAGAAAATTGAAATTCGTGTAGATAGAAGGCAGGAGGTCCAAACAATAATAATACCCTATGAGTTTCATAGGAGCTCTGATCAACTGTTACAATGAAAATAAGCAGATGGATAATACAAGAAACATACAAAATAAGTTCATTAAAAAAGCACAAACTTCTGAATTACCATAATAAAGAAGAGGCTCTAATTTTGCATCACCTGAAGCACTGCAAAAACAAAGGTATTGAAAGAAACGTCATGGTAAATCATCAAAGGAGTTGTTATTCTTCAATATTTCTATTATATAAACAGATAAAGGTTTACCAATTTATATCAGATCTAAGATTGCATAGTGTCAATGGACGCTTAATGGGTCAACAAAGAGCAGGTGCATCAACAAAGAGCTTGAACCATCAAATATACCAACTAAAGAAGGGTAGTGTCATCCTTTTAGATATCTGGAATGGGTAGGTATCAGCATATGTAGCCTTTATCAACTGTTAGCTTCTAAAAATAACTCTTAGAATGTAAAAATATAACCCTCCACAATTTCAACAACTTACAAATTTTGGTACAGTGGCAGGAAACTTTAAGACGGAATAAGAGCTCCCAAGGTTCAATTCTCACTAGACACACATTTACTACAAATTTTAGGGGAAAAAAATGTACATTCTACGGAAAAGGCCAGCCTTGACCCATAGAAGGGTCGGGGACTTTAAGAATGGCAAGCCAAGCTTAGAAAACCTACTTCAAATAATATTTTTTTATGCATTGAACATGTTAGGAATTGATTGTACCTGAACCGCCCTTTAATTTTTCATTAAGAACAGCTTCTAAGTTATATATCCTGAAAACTGAAAAGCTTACCCATTGAACTAGTTAATAAAGCATAACATGATTTTTATTTTATTTTATTTTATTTTTTAAACGCAATGGATTCGAAAGGATCTCCTGCTTCCTACCGGGGAACCACTTCAAAGTTAGCTACGACGAAGGGGATTTGCTCATAACCGGACATCGGGGGAGCTGCAGATTATGAAGGCATCGGTAGCATCAGGATTAGGTATATCAAGATCTACAAATGAAGGGTGTGCACAACAATAATGCCTTCATAATCTGCAGCTTCTTGGCACTCAGAAACTCGACAATTATATCCAGGGTTATCTGGTAAAGCATGCTTCAACCCTGAAAATGCTAATAAAATTTTGTATGCTTTTTGCCACTCAGGATACAAACTTGGAGACTGAACGAGAGTATGATCTTTTGTCTGTTAAAAAAAAAAAATTAAGGTACCTCATGAAAGTCAGACAAAACACCTGGTGATAGAAAGAGTGCAAATTGGTCATAGAATCACAATAAAATTACAAGAATCTATTGTGGACCTTACTCTCTTCGGCACAAAAAAAAGAACTTTCTTCATCATTTGTAACTATCATGAAGTAATCAAACTTGTGCTCAACAAACAAAACCCGTTAAAAATTTGTACACATCGAAGTTACATGGATAATCCCAATCGTCCCAACTCCTAGGAGTTATGGCCATTCAAATTACACCGGAGAACCCTGCTTGCATTGTGAAAACTTAGACACATCCATATCAGAGGCTAGTGCGTGCTGGGCCGAACATATCTCGGATTAGTTTGACAAGAGTCCAGCTTTTAATTCCCAGTTAATTTCTGTCCTCATTGAGAACTAGTGAACTTCACCAACTTGAATATAAAGCAACAAAATACAACTCATTACAGTGAATGACAGCTACTTTTACACCATATTGAATTAGGTTTATCACCAACTCTATAATCTCTTGAATTTTACGATTGCATTGATATTCATGTCAGTTATATTCAGATAAACGCAGGAATTTGCTAAAAAGTAGGTAAGCAAAAATATTATGGATTTACAACCTTAAAGTTTTTATTTTTTATTTTTTCATGTATAGTTTAATATAGTTTCAGTATACAGCATTATCAACTCAGTTTCAAAAAGTATTTTACTACAACATGCCAGCAACAACAGTAACCATTTTCAAAGAAAAAATAACATTAAAAAAATTAATAAGCTTTCAAGCTGTTTGGGTTTGGTTCCCAGCAAGACATAAGGCAAATCAAAATAATCTATACTAGTGTTTTCAGTAAGAAAACAATGAGGTGTGAAAATTGGTGCTTACTCAAAGAAGAAAACACTGACCAAATAGAGACACATTCATATCTTTCAGACCGTTGAAAGGGTAAACTGAAAAAGAAATGCTGCTGCTAACCAGCAAGCATAGAAGGTTTGATATCTTGGTTGCATGAAAATACTTCTACAACAACAACAACAACTAAGCCTTTATCCCAAGTACTTGGGGTAGGCTACATGAACCAAAAAAGAATCACTCAAAATCTATCACATTGATAGTCCTTCTCCATTCATTTCTATATACTTCTATATAAACAAAATAAATACAAAGATAAGACAGGAAAAGCAAGCTGAACAATTTGCAAATTGGTCCAGAACAGTTGCACACTCTTACCTTACAATTCATGATGGTTAAATGACCATACTTCGAAAGTAATATTGCTGATTGGTCCAGAATACCGTTTCTCAAACCTAAATATCCATTTTCAATTAACCTATATAACAGAAATTCAGTAGATGAGATGAAGTTACATATTCCTGAAATAACAGTTCATTTGCTTAGCTACAAGAAAAGTTTATTAGTCATTATGGACATGCATAATCAATCAATTTCATCAGAAATGCACAAAGATCAAACTTATGAAGAAAGCATATTGAAGTTTCCCTTTTCTTTATATCTTAACCACAATGCATACATGAGTGTATACAACGGGCACTTGGAAATAATCCAGCGAGGTTAAGATAGGAATTCGGGTTTATCATGAGATAAGTTCGAGAGGCATCAGTATGGAAATTAAGTAGTAGGTTCGTTATTAGGAATCACAAGTTAACATTAGCATGGTTCATCATGCAGTTTCTTACTAGGTTTTCCCTTCAAATCATGGGTATTCTACTAGCACTTTATATTCTACAACTATTTCTCCAGTTCAACCATCCTACTTAGTTTATTTGAACTATATCTTTGTCAATAAATTCTACAACTATTTCTCCACTTCAGCCATCTTAGTTTATTTGAACATCTTTGTCAACAAATTCTACAACTATTTCTCCACTTCAACCATCCCAGTTAGTTTATTTGAACTACATCTTTGTCAATATCACCATCATGATGAGTAATTGATCTCTCCTAGGTATTTCAATGGTAAGCATCATATCCTAATTCATCTTCTAGTTTTGCTCAAGTTCCAAAGATATATTTAGTTTTGTCTCAATTCTAAGTCGTTAAGATTCTAAAGTTTCCCATCACCTTTTAGCTTTGTAGATTAATTGATAGAGATCAGATAAGAAATGGTTTTAGATAGAGTTTTAGTTTGATTTAGATTTGATAGGATTTTATTTGGATTATGTTAGAATTAGTTTTTTGAATTTTTCTTATAAATAAGCTCTGTATGAGGTATTTTGTATACAATTGAATATTGAATAAAGAAATGAGTTTTGAGAAACTGCGTGGATTCGCTAAGTTCCAAAAAAAATCTCTTCTCGTGGATTCATTGAGAGTGAACGTGAATTTGCCTGGGTGGATTTCTGAACCCCTTTGTTCTTTCCCAAATCGTTCCAAAACCCTAAATTTCGAAATCCCTAACCCTAATCCGATTTCGTCCTGCGTCAAATTAGTACCATAGTCAAAAATTCTGTTTCTCCAGGTATTAGAGCTCAAGATCGATCATCACCATGTCCAACTTCTTTCTTCCATCTTCATCATATTTTTTATTTTATTTTTAGTGTTCTATTTTTACTTTTTTAGGGGAAAAAAAAGCAACAGATCTGAAAAGAAAAAAATGTGAAAAGGAAAATAAAAAAATAAAAAAAAAACAACAGAAGATCTGTTCAGATCAGGAGGGAAAAAACGAAGAGAGAAACAAATTGCTCCTTCATCACCTCCCCCCTTCCTCCGTTAAAATCCAAACCCAACAACGCTTCACCAATTCTTCATCTCTCTTCAACAGCAACATATAAAGGAAAGGAGAAGAAAAGAAGTTGGTTTGGTTTGATCTATTGTGTTTGTTTGTTATTAGATTTGGGTAAAGGGATGAAAGAAATCAATGAGTAAAGGGATACTTGACCATATCTACAAAGACCCGAACAACTATATCTTCGAAAGTACAATGAGTAAAGGGATGAAAGAAATCAAATAATTAACTATGATAGCATCACCAATAAGGTCAAAACAAAATATTCCTATTTTTATAGTGAATGTATTTTGCAGTCGATACAGGATACAGAAGTTCTTGATGAGCCACTATTAATACCAAATAGGACTTCCTTTCTATCGACAAAAGTTGAAGACTCAAAAAATCATATTTCTGACGATCTTTCGACAGAATCAACTACAAAATTTCAGCAACATAAAGATACACCTGATGATCATGTTCATGAAGAGAAGCCAACAAAAGTGCCTCCTACTCTCCTACATGACATAACAATGAACCTACAGTTTCTTTGAAAAATTTCCTGCTAAAGTTTAGTAAAAAATTTCGTTGACAATTTGTATTTACTGATAATATTTGCATATCAGTTGCAAATGTACAAGGAATACAGGAATTTCAAGTGCAAATTGAGACTTGGGATAGATATGATGCATGAGTTGCGGCTCCTCGACCACTACCATGGCTCACTTGGAATGCTTCTTAGATGCTGATCAGTTCAACTCAGATGTGTTTAACAATTCTTATCTCCACATTCATCGGGAATTAATAATTTGAAACTGGGGAGAATTGATGGAGATCGGATAAGATATGGATTTTAGAAAGAGTTTTAGTTTGATTTAGATTTGATAGGATTTTATTTTGATTCTATTAGGATTAGTTTTTTGGATTTTTCCTATAAATAAGTTCTGTATAAAGTATTTTGTAGACAATTGAATATTGAATAAGGAAATGAGTTTAGAGAAACTGCGTCGATTCGCTGAGTTCCAAAGAAATCTCTCCTCGTGGATTCATTGATAGTGAGCGTGGATTCACTTGGGTGGATTCTGAACCCCTTTGTTCTTCTCCAAATCTATCCCAAAACCCTAAATTTCCAAATCGTTAACCCCAATCTGCTTCTATCTTGCGTCATTATTTCCTCCCACTCTCATCTAATTCTGATTAAATGCTTTATAAAATTCAAGCTTTATCCACTATCAGTATATGCATAAAATGCCCCATCCTCCCAAAAGATAATAGTTAGTTTATAAATAAAAAAGGCTAAAGTTCAGGAAAGGCCCATGAATTATCACATTTTTCCCTGAAACCACATGAATTATTCTTATATTATTTAAACCCTGCAAACTTTTAAATTTCACGCAAGCACAGAGTTAACAGAGAAGCCAAAAGGTGAAAATACCCTTAATATGTCTAATTCTTAGTTGTCTACTCCACTTACTAAATTAATTAATTTACTTTGTATCTATTTTATTCAATTTAATTAATTTTTAGAGAGTAATGAAATTTAAATAATCTATTTATTGGATAAATTTATTAACATTAATGTTAATGTTATTAGATAAATCTATTTATTTACCTAAAAACAATTAAGGGCAATAAAATCATAAATAAAATGTATAAAAAAAAACTAATGATTGTCTAACTGGATGGGGGTTTTCACGAAAAATGTGATAGTTCATTGGATTTTCAAGGAAAAGTGTGATATAGGGGTTTTTTGTACTTTAACCAATAAAATGTTATCCATATTAAGATTAAGAATGAAAAGGAGAAGACTAAATTCTACATTGAAATCCTATTCCTGGAGGAGAAGGAATAAAATGAAATGGTGTCATGGAAACCTGAACAAGAATAAAAACCAGAGGTCCACATACTTCTTAAGTTAGTAATGTAAAAAAACAAGGTTTTATTAAATCTTTCAGCAGTCTACAATTTCCTAGCAGTGATGACAATGAACCTGTAGGGAAGTTTAAATAGCTTTCATTAAACTCTCGTCTATAAGTTATATCAACCCTGCATGTGATCTATATTAACTTCACAATAATATGCTGATAACACCCAGGCTAGGGCTTTGGGTGGGCCTAAGATAAGCTATCCTGCAGAATGAGGCAGGTGCATTATGACCATAGTGCATTATTTACATGCATTATGTAAAAAATATGTCTTTGTATTTGTGTTTATCTTAGGATGTCTACATGGGCAAATCTCCTTAAATAGCCCACGCAAGGGTTTTAACTTAAAACTCTGTTCCTCCCTCCCACCCATTGTAATTAACCCTCAAGTTTTTTTGGCCAAAATAATAATAATAATAATAATAATAATAATAATAATAATAATAAATTGGCTATTCATCTTCTCCGAAATCCAACTCTTTTCATGTTCCCCATGAATTCGACAATTTGAAATCTCCACTTAAATTCCTCTTTTTAATTCTTAAAAATTAATCCCCACTATCCTCTTTAATTTCCTCAAATTCTTCATCATCTCTTAACTCCCAAATCCAACATTATTTAAACACGACCTCTCTTCTCAGCTCAACCCTTACATACTCAAACTCTATCAAAATTATTTATCTCCTCCCTTTTCGTGCCGATTGTCTTGCTAGGAGTTCCACATGCCATTAATTGTCAAAGTTTGTTGAATCTGCCCACTATTATCAGTATCTACCTCCTCTTCTTATCGAGCTTTTTATTGAGATAAATGCCATTTTCTCTCTTTCTTCCTTATTAGATTTAAGTTTATCAGATCCTAGATTTAGTTCACTCACTATCCAACAATCCTAATAACTTATAAACAACATCCACAATCTTATAAACCTAATAAAATGAATCCAGATCTATTTATTAATTTCAGACCTGCAAAGACTATTTAACATTAAAATTAACTTTTACGTACTTTATAAATATTGATAAAATCTTTAAAAATCACCTAAATTAACGTTAAACTATTTTTAACATTTATATTATAATATTATATCTAGATTGCTTTATTGTGATTACTAATTGATCAATAATGTGAAATGAATCGAGATGAGTTCATTTTTGGACTCACTACTCTATAAAATTGTTATTTCAATTAAATTATCTATTTCGTATATATTAATTTGTTATCTTATATGAATTTATCTACAACTTTTATTATTTATGTTATTGAAATTTTGTTATCTACTTCTTATTAGATTTGTTAATTTAGATAATATAGCTAGATTTCAGAACGATCGATATAATACAATGTTTGGCAGAATCACGTAAAAATTATAATCATAGAAAAATACTATTTGTGATATTATACTATGTTGATGTTTAGGAAAGTTTTCTTGTATATTGGTTATATTATTAATGAATGTAAATAGCACGGAAAACCTCCCAGTATTTATACATTTACCTGGTAGATATATCTTTATGATGCATCAAATCAATAAATTTTTTATTTAGCCATGTGATCATGTGATCATTTTCTAGGTCTTTACAAAAGACAATCGAAACAGTGGTATTCCATCAATTAGCTTTTCCAATTACATGATATATTTAATAAAAAGACTCTTGTTGTAATTGTGACTATACTAAAAGATATTAGATTTAATATATATCAATTAATACTGTTGTTACATATTAATCTAATATTTCCTAAGACTTATGATTACCGTGTTTGGACATAACTGTTATTGATATATTATATATATTTTTTCTATGTATATTTTTTTATTGCTATCTGACGACCTGTATATTCATGTCCAAAACCTGAGATGGACCATATTGATCCTACTATTGAAATCTTTAATTTGCTTAAGTGGTTAAGTAGTTACTTATAATGTACTTAGTCTACCTTACATAAGTCTTTTCATGTTTTCGAACTATCGCTCCCTAGTGTAAGTTATTTAGTTTGTCCTGTACCATTCTCTTGTTTCTTGTTATGTAATAAATTTTATAATATAAAGAACGCCAGTTTATTTATCTATGTATTTATTCTTCGTGGCTGTGAGATAGTAATATGGCTTAGCATGTTCAAATCTAATATGCTGCCAGTACATATTTTATATACTTATATACTATATATCGAAAGCGGAGCGTGACATGCACCCACCAATCCTTACTCCATAAATGAAAATTCTTATATGTGTGGCGTGTGTGTGAGTACTGTAAAAAAGCTAACAATGCCGAAAACTAAGATGAGTTGTCAGTGGAAAATAGTTATACCATTATTTTTTTTCAAAATCTTTTTGGGATTATGATCTCCACCATCTTAGTTTTTTTAAAATCAAAATCTATGAGTTTTGGAGTTCATTTATCATTCCATCAAGTGGGTATAAAACTAATGAATTCACTGAAAACTGTTAATTTTGTATCTACATGATAAAAAAAACCAAATCAAAACTAAAATCCAATAAATTGGTATGAAAGAGCACTAAGGGTTGAGATCATAATCATAAAAATAGAAAATATATTGAACGATAATGGAAATGGGTGGTCAACATCGAAAACTTATGTCTCATTACTATTATTCTCATATATATATATATATATATATATAATAAATTTCTTGTTATATCTAAAAAGTAAGATTAAACGTATTTTTTAACACCCATTTTCCTTGAGATATATGTTGGTCAAAATTTTAAAAGATGAATACTGAATAGTGAGAAGAGAATAAAGTATTTATGAGTCATTAGTAAATGTGTGGTATTAAAACTAACTTCTTAGATTTAATGAAAATTTTGTAGTCCAATTCTATATATATGTGTGTGTGTATATATGTGCGCATGTGTGTGTATATATATGTATGTATGTGTGTGTGTGTATGATTACTGTATATGAGTCGCCAACTAAGAAAATTTACATGAGATAGATATGCAAATATATTACTTCCATTATTTTTATCAATTTTTTTTGGGGATCAAGAACTCAACCTCCATACCTTTTTTTAGGATTAAATTTTATAGATTTTGGAGTTTGTCATTTCATCAAGTGCATACAAAATGTTGTATTTATCGACAGTTGTTAATTTTGTGCCTACTTAATGGAAGTTCAAATAAAAACTAAAACCTCAAAAATTGGGTATGAGTGAACCCTTGGGTTTAGATATTGTAGTCTGAATAACTTACGTGAGCCGTCAACTCAGTTCCATTATCCTCATATATATACATATAAACACACTAATGGAGATTAGATTTTTGATTTGAGATGATTTTGGGATCTAATAGGATTTGATTTAGATTTGTTAGGATTTTAGAATATTTGATTGGATTCTGATTAAGATTATGATTTTATTAGGATTTTGTATTCTATTATGATTTTATTTTGTTAGGATTTTCTTATATATATGGGTTTTTTATGAAATATTGAGACAATGAAAAGATGAATAATATTGAAAAAATTTTGAGAAATTTCTGGCGTGGATTTTGCTAAGTAAAATCTTTCCTCGTGGATTCGTAGAGAGTGGGTGTAGATTCGCTAGGGTGGATTCACAAATTCCTTTGTGAGTTCTTCCAGTTCTTCCCTAATTTCACAAAAAACCTTAATTCTCAAACCCTAACCCTAATTTCGCCTCCGTCTTACATCAAACTTGGTATCAGAGCCTAGATTTTCTCTCCATCACCATCTTTTTCTTTCACATCTCCATCCTTGTAACGCCCCATTTTCCGTAGGGATACGAAAACGGAGTGCGTTACCGGCGGGCACGTGTAAGTCGACGTGCACGAGGCCTATAAATATGTAAAAGAAGAAATGAATGGAATTGAATACTAGTCATCAACCAGGATCTTGGAAGTTAGTCTACTGCCATATAAAAAAGAAGATATACATGTCTAATAACAGCAGCAACAAGTACAATACTGATACAAAAGTTAGAAATAAAGTCCCAAAGGAGTGATACATACCAAACCAAAAATACAAAAACGGAGGCCTATAAATCTATTGCTGCTCGGTCTGCTCTAGAAAGTACGAATCATGCAGTGGCAGATCCTCGCTCACATCTTCAGTACCTGAGCGTGTGGGGGAGCTCAGGGTCAAACCCGGCAAGTAAAATAATAAGAAGTACGGAGCGTGTAATATAAACAAGTAGGTAAGATATGGGTGTGGATATGAAACTATGCGCATGTGTGGAAAATATTAAATGATCAAGTAATGATATCAAGAAAGAATGTACATGCCATCAAGTATGGAGACTAATGGTGAATAAATAGACTTGTATGGTAGAGAGCATGCAATATGTATTAACAAGTAAAATATGAATTGATGTAATGCATGGTGAACTAATTGGTGAAGAAATAGATCTGTATCGTATGTGATCGATATCAAGTACGGAGACTAATGCATATCAAGTCTAAGTTAATATCATATTTTAGTTTATATTTGAACTAACTGGTGAAGAAATGACTCGTATCGTATGTGATCGATATCAAGTACGGAGACTAATGCATATCAAGTCTAAGTTAATATCATATTTTAGTTTATATTTGAACTAACTGGTGAAGAAATGACTCGTATCGTGAAAGTACCCGTGCATACCCGGGACCCGGCCAAGATGCTGGCGCTGAATCAGCCGTGCCGCTAAGCACTCAAGCAGATACCGATTACTGAGTAATCGGTCGTCCCATCAACATGGACTAAACAAGAGATGATGGCTCAGTACCACCCGGGCGCCCCCGCGGATGGGCCCCTATTTCGGTTGCGCAACCTATCCTAAACCTTTCACGATACAATATTTGTCCACCCTTTAGTTCTCCCATAACCCAAAATTTCAAGTTATATTACATGCAAATCAATCCGGAATATGATAAACTAATCATGTCAAGATTTATACATATACATGTCTAGTAACAAGCAAGATATGGTCCATGTCAAAATCAAGTTAACAGGCAAGTTAGGATCCATGGCACCATCAAGACATGTGTATATACTAATAAGGAAAATCCGGAATATTTTCATGTATCTTGTACAAGTAATTGGTATGTATACGTCGAAGTAAATATGATGGAATGTCAAAATCAAGTTAACAGGCAAGTCAAGATCCATGGCACTATCAAGACGTGTATGTACTAATAAGGAAAGTCCGGCATAATTTCGTATATGTTGTACAAGTAACTAGTATGCATGTGTCAATGCAAGTATGATGGAGTATAAAATGTTAGAATGAATGAATTTTCCAAATTCTAGAATGATTTTATCGTATGGAAAGTAGCAAAATTTATTAAACCTTACTAATGTATATATGTTTCAAGTAAACATGAATTAGCATAAATGAATTATGACCTAATATAATAGCTTGCATAAAAGAAATATTTTAGTAAATTTAATGTAATACTTATATGAAACTCTCTCTTTAAAATATGATAATGAATAAATAAATAAATGTATATATATACATATTTTCTAACGGCAAGTGGAAAATGATTTTAAAATCATTACATTATACATGAAGAACTTATATGGAAAAATTCAAATGTATATCCAATATGATGAACATTCATAAAGGTGGTTTCTTTGTAATTTCAAAATAAAACATAGTTTAAGTTGTAACTTATAGTTTAAGCATAGGAGACCTTAAATAAAATCACAAATTTAATACATAAACATAGAGTAGAGTGTAAGAATCATATTTTTATATTTAAAATAATCATAGAGAATTTTGTATAAAAATATCACATTTCTAAAATTAAACAAATCAAGATTCTAAGTTAACCATAAACAATTAGAATTAGAAATAAAACATGAGAGGGGATGTGATTTTACTTGCCTTGATTGGTTAGAGAAGGTAAGCCTATCTTGAGACTAGAGAACTTCTTCTTCTTTTCTTTTTCTTCTCTTTTCTTATTCTTCTTCTCTTTTCTTCTTCTCTTGAGTTGGAGTAAAAAAATAAAAAGGAGGTGAATAAAAAATGAAAGGGAGAAAATAAATGAAAGGGAAGAAAAAAATATAATAAATGAGGGATATGGGGGATTAGATGATGGTTGTCATGCTTGTCCAAAGGACAAGCATGGTAAAGTAAGGTATGGGTGAATAAAACAAAATAGGTATAGGACAAATGAATACTAATAATAGGTTATTAGAGTTGTTTAAGATTATAATTTCAAATTAAACTAACCCAAAAAAAAGTCAAACTTCATCTTTACAAGTCAAAAAAGAAAGACTAGTAAAAATATGCGTAGGACTCACCGGTGATTAAAATAATATTATTTTAAGTGACTATCTTAAAAATTTCAAGAAAATCACAAAAATATAGAAAAATGAGACAAATACAACACATTTATTTTGGGATTAATCTGATATAAAAAAATGTAAGTTATAATGAAATTAGGTTGTTACATCCTACCCTCCTTACAAAAAAATTTCGTCCTCGAAATTTAATTTTTTTAACTAATTGGAATAATAAGATATCAATCAATTGATATGAATGTGGTTATTGAGAAAATTGTTCCAATCATAATATAGCTGAAAACTAACTAACTTGTCATACTATCTAAACTAGTGGGATAAATAATTAAAGATATATGATGGAAAAAATATCATAAGTCTCGCTTATTAAGGTCCTTGTGAATAGCTGCAATAATTTCCTGCAGATCAGTTATTGCCACGCCAATAGGTAAGACTCATAATAGCGAAAGCATATGATTTTGGTCGAAAATCAACTATGGAGTATCTCATAAATCTGCTTGTCAACTTAATAGGACTTGACCAGTAGAAATACAAGGCTGGTACATAGAAAATCAAAAGATATATATATATATGGTATGGATAAAAGAAGAAGGCAAGATAGAAAATTAACTAATAATAGGACCAAGATAAGATTTCATATCAAAGAAAAATTTGGACATATTTATATATGGCAGTAGTCCCTAAGACATCCTAAATTAACCTAGAGCTCTGATACCACTCTGTAACGCCCCATTTTCCGTAGGGATACGAAAACGGAGTGCGTTACCGGCGGGCACGTGTAAGTCGACGTGCACGAGGCCTATAAATATGTAAAAGAAGAAATGAATGGAATTGAATACTAGTCATCAACCAGGATCTTGGAAGTTAGTCTACTGCCATATAAAAAAGAAGATATACATGTCTAATAACAGCAGCAACAAGTACAATACTGATACAAAAGTTAGAAATAAAGTCCCAAAGGAGTGATACATACCAAACCAAAAATACAAAAACGGAGGCCTATAAATCTATTGCTGCTCGGTCTGCTCTAGAAAGTACGAATCATGCAGTGGCAGATCCTCGCTCACATCTTCAGTACCTGAGCGTGTGGGGGAGCTCAGGGTCAAACCCGGCAAGTAAAATAATAAGAAGTACGGAGCGTGTAATATAAATAAGTAGGTAAGATATGGGTGTGGATATGAAACTATGCGCATGTGTGGAAAATATTAAATGATCAAGTAATGATATCAAGAAAGAATGTACATGCCATCAAGTATGGAGACTAATGGTGAATAAATAGACTTGTATGGTAGAGAGCATGCAATATGTATTAACAAGTAAAATATGAATTGATGTAATGCATGGTGAACTAATTGGTGAAGAAATAGATCTGTATCGTATGTGATCGATATCAAGTACGGAGACTAATGCATATCAAGTCTAAGTTAATATCATATTTTAGTTTATATTTGAACTAACTGGTGAAGAAATGACTCGTATCGTATGTGATCGATATCAAGTACGGAGACTAATGCATATCAAGTCTAAGTTAATATCATATTTTAGTTTATATTTGAACTAACTGGTGAAGAAATGACTCGTATCGTGAAAGTACCCGTGCATACCCGGGACCCGGCCAAGATGCTGGCGCTGAACCAGCCGTGCCGCTAAGCACTCAAGCAGATACCGATTACTGAGTAATCGGTCGTCCCATCAACATGGACTAAACAAGAGATGATGGCTCAGTACCACCCGGGCGCCCCCGCGGATGGGCCCCTATTTCGGTTGCGCAACCTATCCTAAACCTTTCACGATACAATATTTGTCCACCCTTTAGTTCTCCCATAACCCAAAATTTCAAGTTATATTACATGCAAATCAATCCGGAATATGATAAACTAATCATGTCAAGATTTATACATATACATGTCTAGTAACAAGCAAGATATGGTCCATGTCAAAATCAAGTTAACAGGCAAGTTAGGATCCATGGCACCATCAAGACATGTGTATATACTAATAAGGAAAATCCGGAATATTTTCATGTATCTTGAACAAGTAATTGGTATGTATACGTCGAAGTAAATATGATGGAATGTCAAAATCAAGTTAACAGGCAAGTCAAGATCCATGGCACTATCAAGACGTGTATGTACTAATAAGGAAAGTCCGGCATAATTTCGTATATGTTGTACAAGTAACTAGTATGCATGTGTCAATGCAAGTATGATGGAGTATAAAATGTTAGAATGAATGAATTTTCCAAATTCTAGAATGATTTTATCGTATGGAAAGTAGCAAAATTTATTAAACCTTACTAATGTATATATGTTTCAAGTAAACATGAATTAGCATAAATGAATTATGACCTAATATAATAGCTTGCATAAAAGAAATATTTTAGTAAATTTAATGTAATACTTATATGAAACTCTCTCTTTAAAATATGATAATGAATAAATAAATAAATGTATATATATACATATTTTCTAACGGCAAGTGGAAAATGATTTTAAAATCATTACATTATACATGAAGAACTTATATGGAAAAATTCAAATGTATATCCAATATGATGAACATTCATAAAGGTGGTTTCTTTGTAATTTCAAAATAAAACATAGTTTAAGTTGTAACTTATAGTTTAAGCATAGGAGACCTTAAATAAAATCACAAATTTAATACATAAACATAGAGTAGAGTGTAAGAATCATATTTTTATATTTAAAATAATCATAGAGAATTTTGTATAAAAATATCACATTTCTAAAATTAAACAAATCAAGATTCTAAGTTAACTATAAACAATTAGAATTAGAAATAAAACATGAGAGGGGATGTGATTTTACTTGCCTTGATTGGTTAGAGAAGGTAAGCCTATCTTGAGACTAGAGAACTTCTTCTTCTTTTCTTTTTCTTCTCTTTTCTTATTCTTCTTCTCTTTTCTTCTTCTCTTGAGTTGGAGTAAAAAAATAAAAAGGAGGTGAATAAAAAATGAAAGGGAGAAAATAAATGAAAGGGAAGAAAAAAATATAATAAATGAGGGATATGGGGGATTAGATGATGGTTGTCATGCTTGTCCAAAGGACAAGCATGGTAAAGTAAGGTATGGGTGAATAAAACAAAATAGGTATAGGACAAATGAATACTAATAATAGGTTATTAGAGTTGTTTAAGATTATAATTTCAAATTAAACTAACCCAAAAAAAAGTCAAACTTCATCTTTACAAGTCAAAAAAGAAAGACTAGTAAAAATATGCGTAGGACTCACCGGTGATTAAAATAATATTATTTTAAGTGACTATCTTAAAAATTTCAAGAAAATCACAAAAATATAGAAAAATGAGACAAATACAACACATTTATTTTGGGATTAATCTGATATAAAAAAATGTAAGTTATAATGAAATTAGGTTGTTACATCCTACCCTCCTTACAAAAAAATTTCGTCCTCGAAATTTAATTTTTTTAACTAATTGGAATAATAAGATATCAATCAATTGATATGAATGTGGTTATTGAGAAAATTGTTCCAATCAGAATATAGCTGAAAACTAACTAACTTGTCATACTATCTAAACTAGTGGGATAAATAATTAAAGATATATGATGGAAAAAATATCATAAGTCTCGCTTATTAAGGTCCTTGTGAATAGCTGCAATAATTTCCTGCAGATCAGTTATTGCCACGCCAATAGGTAAGACTCATAATAGCGAAAGCATATGATTTTGGTCGAAAATCAACTATGGAGTATCTCATAAATCTGCTTGTCAACTTAATAGGACTCGACCAGTAGAAATACAAGGCTGGTATATAGAAAATCAAAAGATATATATATATATGGTATGGATAAAAGAAGAAGGCAAGATAGAAAATTAACTAATAATAGGACCAAGATAAGATTTCATATCAAAGAAAAATTTGGACATATTTATATATGGCAGTAGTCCCTAAGACATCCTAAATTAACCTAGAGCTCTGATACCACTCTGTAACGCCCCATTTTCCGTAGGGATACGAAAACGGAGTGCGTTACCGGCGGGCACGTGTAAGTCGACGTGCACGAGGCCTATAAATATGTAAAAGAAGAAATGAATGGAATTGAATACTAGTCATCAACCAGGATCTTGGAAGTTAGTCTACTGCCATATAAAAAAGAAGATATACATGTCTAATAACAGCAGCAACAAGTACAATACTGATACAAAAGTTAGAAATAAAGTCCCAAAGGAGTGATACATACCAAACCAAAAATACAAAAACGGAGGCCTATAAATCTATTGCTGCTCGGTCTGCTCTAGAAAGTACGAATCATGCAGTGGCAGATCCTCGCTCACATCTTCAGTACCTGAGCGTGTGGGGGAGCTCAGGGTCAAACCCGGCAAGTAAAATAATAAGAAGTACGGAGCGTGTAATATAAACAAGTAGGTAAGATATGGGTGTGGATATGAAACTATGCGCATGTGTGGAAAATATTAAATGATCAAGTAATGATATCAAGAAAGAATGTACATGCCATCAAGTATGGAGACTAATGGTGAATAAATAGACTTGTATGGTAGAGAGCATGCAATATGTATTAACAAGTAAAATATGAATTGATGTAATGCATGGTGAACTAATTGGTGAAGAAATAGATCTGTATCGTATGTGATCGATATCAAGTACGGAGACTAATGCATATCAAGTCTAAGTTAATATCATATTTTAGTTTATATTTGAACTAACTGGTGAAGAAATGACTCGTATCGTATGTGATCGATATCAAGTACGGAGACTAATGCATATCAAGTCTAAGTTAATATCATATTTTAGTTTATATTTGAACTAACTGGTGAAGAAATGACTCGTATCGTGAAAGTACCCGTGCATACCCGGGACCCGGCCAAGATGCTGGCGCTGAACCAGCCGTGCCGCTAAGCACTCAAGCAGATACCGATTACTGAGTAATCGGTCGTCCCATCAACATGGACTAAACAAGAGATGATGGCTCAGTACCACCCGGGCGCCCCCGCGGATGGGCCCCTATTTCGGTTGCGCAACCTATCCTAAACCTTTCACGATACAATATTTGTCCACCCTTTAGTTCTCCCATAACCCAAAATTTCAAGTTATATTACATGCAAATCAATCCGGAATATGATAAACTAATCATGTCAAGATTTATACATATACATGTCTAGTAACAAGCAAGATATGGTCCATGTCAAAATCAAGTTAACAGGCAAGTTAGGATCCATGGCACCATCAAGACATGTGTATATACTAATAAGGAAAATCCGGAATATTTTCATGTATCTTGTACAAGTAATTGGTATGTATACGTCGAAGTAAATATGATGGAATGTCAAAATCAAGTTAACAGGCAAGTCAAGATCCATGGCACTATCAAGACGTGTATGTACTAATAAGGAAAGTCCGGCATAATTTCGTATATGTTGTACAAGTAACTAGTATGCATGTGTCAATGCAAGTATGATGGAGTATAAAATGTTAGAATGAATGAATTTTCCAAATTCTAGAATGATTTTATCGTATGGAAAGTAGCAAAATTTATTAAACCTTACTAATGTATATATGTTTCAAGTAAACATGAATTAGCATAAATGAATTATGACCTAATATAATAGCTTGCATAAAAGAAATATTTTAGTAAATTTAATGTAATACTTATATGAAACTCTCTCTTTAAAATATGATAATGAATAAATAAATAAATGTATATATATACATATTTTCTAACGGCAAGTGGAAAATGATTTTAAAATCATTACATTATACATGAAGAACTTATATGGAAAAATTCAAATGTATATCCAATATGATGAACATTCATAAAGGTGGTTTCTTTGTAATTTCAAAATAAAACATAGTTTAAGTTGTAACTTATAGTTTAAGCATAGGAGACCTTAAATAAAATCACAAATTTAATACATAAACATAGAGTAGAGTGTAAGAATCATATTTTTATATTTAAAATAATCATAGAGAATTTTGTATAAAAATATCACATTTCTAAAATTAAACAAATCAAGATTCTAAGTTAACCATAAAAAATTAGAATTAGAAATAAAACATGAGAGGGGATGTGATTTTACTTGCCTTGATTGGTTAGAGAAGGTAAGCCTATCTTGAGACTAGAGAACTTCTTCTTCTTTTCTTTTTCTTCTCTTTTCTTATTCTTCTTCTCTTTTCTTCTTCTCTTGAGTTGGAGTAAAAAAATAAAAAGGAGGTGAATAAAAAATGAAAGGGAGAAAATAAATGAAAGGGAAGAAAAAAATATAATAAATGAGGGATATGGGGGATTAGATGATGGTTGTCATGCTTGTCCAAAGGACAAGCATGGTAAAGTAAGGTATGGGTGAATAAAACAAAATAGGTATAGGACAAATGAATACTAATAATAGGTTATTAGAGTTGTTTAAGATTATAATTTCAAATTAAACTAACCCAAAAAAAAGTCAAACTTCATCTTTACAAGTCAAAAAAGAAAGACTAGTAAAAATATGCGTAGGACTCACCGGTGATTAAAATAATATTATTTTAAGTGACTATCTTAAAAATTTCAAGAAAATCACAAAAATATAGAAAAATGAGACAAATACAACACATTTATTTTGGGATTAATCTGATATAAAAAAATGTAAGTTATAATGAAATTAGGTTGTTACAATCCTCTTTCTACTACAGTTTTTATATTTTATTTTTTTAAAAAAGTTCAGATTTGAAAAAATAAAAGGAGAACAGTTCAGGTTTGAAGAAAAAAAAGAGAAAAGAGAGAAAAAAAGAAAAGAGAGAAAAAAGAGAGAAAAATTCAGATAAAAAAAGAAAGGGAAGAAAAAAGAGAAGAAAGAAAAGAATTCGGATTTGGTTTAGCTTATTGAATTTGTTTTGAGTTATGGGTTTGATTCAGATTTGAGTTGGACCCATTTAATTAAACCCACATTTAAGGAGAAAAGAAAAAGGTTGGATTTAATTCAGTTAGAGCCGATCCGCAGCCATAACTAACTTATTTACTTTTATTGGGTTCAGTATAGCAGTGGATCCGACCCGACAGCAGTACAAACCCGTTAAGAGCAGCAGACCCATTAAAAGTTTTCTTTTGATTCGGAACCGTTTCAACTCCGATTCAAGCCATTTTCGAGCCTCCATATTCCTTGGGTATTTCCTAAACTGTTGGGCTAAAATTTTGAGTTGATGGAATTCATATTCTATGGTCATTATATCAATACAAATGTTAAAATATTACGAGTTGAGCATAATATGTATGCTACTATACCCATTTTTTATGGTTTTGAAGATCGGCAAAAATATGAAGATTAGGAGAATCATCTTGAAGATTTCTTTAGTTATTTTGATACAACATCAACACAGAAATGTTGTTACGCCCGACAAAATTTAGGTGCAGAAGCTTATAATTGGAGGAAAAATTATAAATTATGCTTGGATTAGGATATCTTGCGGCGTCTACTTCATAATCGATATCTCAACACTGTCGTCCAAATTTATCATCTCATCAGTTTTAATTGTCTGAACCTAAAATATTGACTAATGATGAAAAACTTCAATGTATGATTAATGAGCTTAAAGAGTGTAGCCGAATACTTTAGAGTTTAAAAAAAAATACTTAAACGTAGGGATGAAAGAAGTCAAACGGTTAATACTGATAGTATCGCTAATAAGTTTGAAGCAGATATTCCTATTTTTGGTGAATGTATTTTGCAGCCTACCCCGAATACAGAACTTCATGATGAGTCATTATTAGTACTAGATGGAACTTTCTTTCCATCCACAAAAGTTGAAGACTCAATGGTTCAGATTTTTGAAGATTTTTCAATAGAACCAACTGCGAAATTTTAGTCGTCAGTGAATACTTCTGATGATCATACTTATGAGGAGAAACATTAAAAATACCTCCTTCTCTCCTATATGACGTGCCCGTAAAACCAACAGTCTCTTTGGAAAATCTCCTCCTAAAGTTTCGTAAGAAATTTCGTCGACAATTCGTGATTACTGATAGTATTTGCATATCAGTTGCAGATGTACAGGGAGTACATGAACTTCCAATCTAAAGTGAGACTTCACATAGAAAAGAAGTTATTGTTGATGATGAGGTAAAAACATCAGTTCCTCTTGAGAGATTCATTACAGGAATTATAAAGAAATTACCAACTCAATATATAAATTCATATGAAGTTTCGAAGAGGTTTGATTCTACTATTCATGGCCAGAATAATTTGTGGATCTAAACTGATTTACGAAAGAAGCCAGCTCCACCTCCATCGCCTTGGTTCAGATATGATACGGTTCCCGGCCATCACCATGGCTCAATTGGGATACTTCATGGATGTTGATTAGTTCAACCCAGACGTGTTTGTCATTCCTTATCTCCGCATTCATCGGGGATGAATATTTTGAAGTTAGGAAGAATTAATGGAGATCAGATTTTTGATTTGAAATGATTTTGAGATCTAATAGGATTTGATTTAGTTTAATTTAGATTTGTTAGGATTTTAGAATATTTGATTGGATTCTGATTAGGATTCTAATTTTATTAGGATTTTGCATTCTATTATGATTTTATTTTGTTAGGATTTTCCTATATATATGGCTTTGTATGAAATATTGAGACAATGAAAAGAGAAAAAATTTTGAGAAATTTCTGGCATGGATTTTGATAAGTAAAATATTTCCTCGAGGATTCGTGGAGAGTGGGCGTGGATTCACCTGGGTGGATTCTCAAATTCCTCTGTAAGTTCTTTCGGTTCTTCCCCAATTTCTCAAAAAACCCTAATTCTCAAACCCTAACCCTAATTTTGCCTCCGTATTGCGTCACACACATACACATATAGTTATCAACTTATCATTATATTTTAATATTTTGAAATTCCTGCTTAGAGTTTAAGCACATGAATGCCACTTCTATTGTCAAGGCATGTGTGTCAGACAAGACACTTCTTCTCATGTCATCCATAATGCGTGACTATTTAAAATGCGGCAATGCGCTATGTACCAATATGACATGAGTGTCCTGCTAGCTCTAACCATGTGCTTCTTAGGTGTGTGCCCGGAGCCCCTTGTGGTATGTCAAATTCATGAGGCCTTCGGAAGCTTAAACTGATCAAGAGTGATATGACTCCTAAGGGGATCAATTTACATCACCTATGCCACAAGCATAGAACTACCAGCTTGCTCATGTCAGAAGGTGGATGTCAGCTAGCTTACCAAATACAATCAGAAAACTTATCATCAAATTCAGGACTCCTATACTACTTATTAATTTGCAATATTGCTAAGAACAAACATCTTCTATAGGAATGGTTGTTCGCTCAGCTGAAAGTGATTCCTTTTTATTTGCACCTGTCCATCTTTTAGCAACAACCTAGGCTAAAAAATTTCTACCGTTCTTTCCACATGTTGACGGAGAAATGTGATAGCAGTGACCATGGACTATAAGACCTTTTGAAAGCCATAAGCTAGTTATGCTAATCTCTGATTTGCTTCTTCACATTGGGGAGTAATGTGATAGCATTGACCATGGAAAAAAAAGGCCTTCTGAAAGCCATAAGCTTGTTGCATAGATCTTTGCTTTGCTACGAAATCTTTACATATCTTGAATGCCCTGTACATCTCCATGTGGTAATCATAAAAACTGATGTGGCTTAAATGCTTCAATTCGTAGTTGTCAAATCGAGATACATATCATGTATTGTTATCTCTATATATTGTATCGCATGTAACGTTGTAAGTATCGCACATAGCATTGTAAGATACATTAATTAGTGTGTATAATATGTAAGTACTTAAGTACATAACAAATTATAGTATATCAAACATATGAGCAAATTTAAAACATAAATACACAAATAACCAGAGAAAATACTTAAATCAGTAATACATTAAATACAATTTAATAATTATATATAAATAGGTAACTAACATCCAAAGTGTGATGACCATGAGAAGATTATTCATATAAAACTAGCAAACATAATACTACATTAGCAAATATAATATATCACCAAATTCACTTGAACTTTAATACTAAATAAGATGGCAGTTATATACTACTTTAACAAATATCGTATGCTGCCAAATTCACTTGAAGTATAGCTATATACATTAGCAAACATAATACATCGGCAAATTCAGTTAAGAGTACATATTCATTTTCTTTGCTGCACACAAACTCATATGTTACCGTATTCTTATTTTCTTTTCCATTTCATCATTTATTGTTTACAGCTGCACGTAAATTAAGAGGTCCTACCATTAATTATTAAAAAACTATTAGAGATTAAATATTGAGAATAAACAACTAATTGACTAAAATTTATCATTATATCTTCTCTTCTTTTTAGTAGATTCACGGTTCCTCTTTCAACTTAAAACACCAATTGAAATCCATCTAGACAGCACCTTCCACTATGTAAGCAACCCATTAATAATTAGATTCCATATCAGATAGTCAAATTAGATAATATATTTCTTCAATTCATTCCGTCTTTGTTGCTTCAATTCCATTTGTATACTATCTTAACAAAAATAAAAGCAGTAAATAGAAGTTTGTTTCCCCTCCAAAAAACTACAAAACAAATGAATATAATGATCCTATAGATGCATTACTATTATCTTTTTTAAGAACTCGTATTTTAGTTTCTTCACATTCAATTTATCCAATCTATACAAATTCTTATATTTATCGAGATTTTAGCATAAAATAAATAAGTTATTATATACTTGAATTGATAATTAGCAATTAAATAATCTATATTAAACATAAATTAATAGATATACCTTTTTGATGATCCATTTGGATGTTTTTATTAATTAAAATAGGTATCTTGAACTTTGGTATTTTTTTTTGTCAAATGACTATACTTTTCGAAATTTGCATCCACAGTTTGAAATATATTTATAGTCCGGGTTATTGTATTGTAACGTATCACATATTGTAAAATACCTATCAAACATTGCAGGATACACTTGCTATATCGTAAATACACAGCCCAATAGTATTGTAGATAAGTATTCTATCAATTTCTTTCCACATCATATTTATTATAGAATTTATGTATCGCATATCATAGGATATTGACAACTATGCTCCAATTGTCGTTAGAATATCATGCTCTTCGTGGGCTCTGTTTCGCATGCAAAGTCAGTTGTAATGATTCCGGATAATCTATTGCAACTTCACACGATAAGATCTCCAATTACGGAGAAATTTGTGGGAACGGTTATGTTCCAAGAGGCTGTAAAAGCCATCTCTA
Organism: Dracaena cambodiana; assembly: GCA_036321105.1. Classification (NCBI taxonomy): domain Eukaryota; kingdom Viridiplantae; phylum Streptophyta; class Magnoliopsida; order Asparagales; family Asparagaceae; genus Dracaena; species Dracaena cambodiana. The sequence goes on along the minus strand of JAYEPQ010000012.1, from coordinate 30,085,765 downwards.
TTAACAAAGAAAGGAGACAGACAAATGCACATAGATGGAAAGACTGAGATTTACAGAAAACCAGAGAAGTGCTTCAAACATTCCTCTTCTCCTCCAGTCTAAGTTTATGCTGTTGAATCAGTCGACATTCGGATCGTCAATGGAAGACCGTAACGACCTTCCATTGCTGCCAAGAACCCACAAAGCAAAAGGGAAATAGATATATCTTTTCCCTACCCCTATAATCCAAATCAAAAAATTGTAATTCTCTTTTTAATCTACTGTAATTTGTATTAATGGCAATGTTAAAGAATTCCCAGAATTCAGGCGTACACACACTTGATCAAGGGTCAAACGTCATAATTAGATCATATATCCATCATTTTTGGTGTACAGAAATTATAGAGATTGAATATCAGTATGGGCAGCCAACAGAATTAAGAGCACGGTGGAGTTTTAGCTAATCTTGGAGGAAACTCAGGTACATATTAACCTCTAATCAATTTGATTCAAGTTAGTTTACATAATTGCTTCTGTAGGACCATTTTTAACTTCATTCATGAGTAAAAGCTTATTGACAGATCCCAATTTCTTGACCAATAAAAGGAATGCACATAGATAAAATTACGAGAAGCATTGGTGGCTGTAGGACAGGGAATACTTTGAGAGTATCTATTCAAAGCAGAGAAATCACAAGGCGTAGGGTGCTAAAAATGCAATTGATACTGTTTATCTCAGGTGATTTGATTTTCTGATATCAGGATATTTAAAAATGGGTTTGGCTTTAAAGTTGTGTTTCTAGCATGCCAAATGCATAATGTGCAGTATTGAATGGATCGTGACTTCAGCAAAAACCATGTTTAGGATTAGTTGAAGGGATGCAAAATGCATATAAAAATTTAAGTTAGGCCAGGAAAGGTAGGAGACTACTATAAGGATTCAAATTGTTTTCTTTATTATCATAAGTAATCTTGAGGACTCAGGTATTTAGTTGATTTTAAAGGAGCAAGAGAGATAATAAATATTTAGCAAGCGAAAACAAGAAAGTATCAAGTTTATCATTTATTGCTATTAAAAGTTTACCATTCATACCTCCTTGCGCTAGATATGCCCAGGACTAACCAATCCAGGATGATAGTGTTACAGAGAAAAATGAAATTCGTGTAGGTAGAAGGCAGGAGGTCCAAACAATAATAATACCTTATGAGTTTCATAGGAGCTTGGATCAACTGTTGCAATGAAAATAAGCAGATGAGTAATAGCAAATACAAGAAACATACAAAATAAGTTCATTAAAAAAGCACAAACTTCTGAATTACCATAACAAAGAAGAGGCTCTAATTTTGCATCACCTGAAGCACTGCAAAAACAAAGGTATTGAAAGACACGTCATAGTAAATCATCAAAGGAGTTGTTATTCTTCAATATTTTTATTATATAAACAGATAAAGGTTTACCAATTTATATCAGATCTAAAATTGCATTGTGTCAATGGACGCCTAATGGGTCAACAAAGAGCGGGTGCATCAACAAAGAGCTTGAACCATCAATTATACCAACTAAAGAAGGGTAGTGTCATCCTTTTAGATATCTGGAATGGGTAGGTATCAGCATATGTAGCCTTTACCAACTGTTAGCTGCTAAAAATAACTCTTAGAATGTAAAAATATAACCTAAAAATATAACCCTCCACCCTCACAACAACTTACAAAGTTTTGGTACAGTGGCAGGAAACTTTAAGATGGAATGAGAGCTCCCAAGGTTCAATTCTCACTAGATACACATTTACTGCAAATTTTAGGGGAAAAAATGCACATGCTGCGGAAAAGGCCAGCCTTGACCCATAGAAGGGTAAGGGACTTTAAGAATGGCAGGCCATGCTTAGAAAACCTACTTCAAATAATTATTTTTATGCATTGAACATGTTAGGAGTTGATTGTACCTGAACCGTCCTTTAATTTTTCATTAAGAACAGCTTCTAAGTTATGTATCCTGAAAATTGAAAAGCTTACCCGCTGAACTAATTAATAAAGCATAACATAATTTTTATTTTATTTTATTTTTTTTAAACGCAACGGATTCGAAAAGATCTTGTGCTTCCTACCGGGGAATCACTTCAAAGTTAGCTATGACGAAGGAGATTTGCTCATAACAGATTATAAAGGCATCGGTGACATCAGGATTAGGTATATCAAGATATGCAAATGAAGGGTGTGTACGACAAGTCTTGCTTCCATCATCATCGGACAAATCAAATCAAAGAATCACGCATGCAAAAATGACAGTTGAACACTCAAAATAATCCAACAAATTTACAGTGCCTGTATGCATGAGAATCAAAACATAGCAGCTTCAAAAGAGTCATTTCTACCTAGGATGATAACAGAAAAAAGTAGTTCAATAATAAGAATGTCCATTAGATGCTAATGGTTTTATTTGATTCTTCGCAGTACAAAATGGGCGCAGAAACATATGAAATTGATGAAGAGTGAATCGAGGGAATGTAGCCTTTAAACCTTTAAAAAAGGAACAATTGTTACAAACACATAACATTTGCATTGACAGAAAATCCATGCGTATCCCAAAAGCACATTATTGTTCTTCTGCATAAAGAAGAATAAAATAAAATAAAAAAAGAGCTTACCATAAAAGAACTTCTGCAGCTTTTTGGCACTCAGAAACTCGACAATTATATCCGGTAAATAATGCTTCAACCCTGAAAATGCTAATAAAATTTTGTATGCTTTTTGCCACTCAGGATACAAACTCGTAGACTGAACGAGAGTATGGTCTTTTGTCTGTTAAAAAAAAAAAAAAAAAAAAAAAAAAATTGAAGGTGCCTCATGAAAGTCAGACAAAACACCTAGTGATAGAAAGAGTGCAAATTGGTTATAGAATCACAATAAAATTACAAGAATCTATTGTGGACCTTACTCTCTTCGGCACCAAAAAAGAACTTTCTTTATCATTTGCAACTATCATGAAGTAATTGAACTTGTGCTTAACAAACAAAACACGTTAAAAATTTGTACACATCGAAGTTCCATGGATAACCCCAATCGTCCCAACTCCTAGGAGTTGTGGCCATTCAAATTACACCAGAGAACCCTGCTTGCATTGTGAATTCTATATTAACTGAAACTTAGACACATCCATATCAGAGGCTAGTGCGTGCTGGGTCGAACATATCTCGGATTATTTTAACAAGAGTCCATCTTTTAATTCCCAGTTAATTTCTTTCCTCATTGAGAACTAGTGAACTTCACCAACTTAAATATAAAGCAACAAAATCAACTCATTACAGTGAATGACAGCTACTTTTACGCTATATTGAATTAGGTTTATCACCAACTCTATAATCTCTTGAATTTTACTATTGCATTGATATTCATGTCAGTCATATTCAGATAAACGCAGGAATTTGCTAAAAAGTAGGTAAGCAAAAATATTATGGATTTCCAACCTTAAAGTTTTGTTTTATTTTTTCATGTATAGTTTAATATAGTTTCAGGATACAGCACTATCAACTCAGTTTCAAAAAGTATTTTTACTACAACATGCCAACAACAATAGTAACCTTTTAAAAAGAAAAAATAACATTAAAAAAATTAATAAGCTTTCAAGCTGTTTGGGTTTGGTTCCCAGCAAGATATAAGGCAAATCAAACTGATCTATACTAGTGTTTGCAAAAAGAAAACAATGAGGTGTGAAAATTGGTGCTTACTTAAAGAAGAAAACACTGACCAAATAGAGACACATTCATATCTTTCAGACCGTTGAAAGGGTAAACTGAAAAAGAAATGCTGCTGCTAACCAGCAAGCATAGAAGGTTTGATATCTTGGTTGCATGAAAATACTTCTACAACAACAACAACAACTAAGCCTTCTATCCCAGGAACTTGGGGTAGGCTACATGAACCAAAAAAGAATCACTCTGGATCTATCACATTGATAGTCCTTCTCCATTCATTTCTATATACTTCTACATAACAAAAAAGAATCACGCATGAAAATACTTCTATATAACCAAAATGAATACTAAGATAAGACAGGAAAAGCAAGCTGAAGAAATTGGTCCAGAACAGTTGCACACTCTTACCTTAAAATTCATGATGGTTAAATGACCATACTTCGAAAGTAATATAGCTGATTGGTCCAGAATACCATTTCTCAAACCTAAATATCCATTTTCAGTTAACCTATATAACAGAAATTCAGTAGATGAGATGAAGTTACATATTCCTGAAATAACAGTTCATTTGCTTAGCTACGAGAAAAGCTTATTAGTCATTATGGACATGCATAATCAATCAATTCCATCAGATATGCACAAAGATCAAACTTATGAAGAAAGCATATTGAAGTTTCCCTTTTCTTTATATCTCAACCACAATGCATCACATGAGTGTATACAACAGGCACTTGGAAATAATCCAGCGAGGTTAAGATATGAATTCGGGTTTATCATGAGATAAGTTCGAGAGGCATCAGTATGGAACTTAAGTAGTAGGTTCATTATTAGGAATCACAAGTTAATATTAGCATGGTTCATCATGCAGTTTCTTACTAAGTTTTCCCTTCAAATCATGGGTATTCCACTAGCACTTTATATTCTACAACAATTTATTTCTCCAGTTCAACCATCCTACTTAGTTTATTTGAACTATATCTTTGTCAATAAATTCTACAACTATTTCTCCACTTCAACCATCTTACTTAGTTTATTTGAACATCTTTGTCAATAAATTCTACAACTATTTCTCCACTTCAACCAACCTACTTAGTTTATTTGAACTACATCTTTGTCAATATCACCATCATGATGAGTAATTGATCTCTCCTAGATATTTCAATGGTTAGCATCATATCCTAATTCATCTTCTAGTTTTGCTCAAGTTCCAAAGATATATTCAGTTTTGTCTCAATTCTAAGTCCTCAAGATTCTAAAGCTTCTCATCACCTTTTAGCTTTGTAGATTAATTGATAGAGATTAGATAAGATACGATTTTTAGATAGAGTTTCAGTTTGATTTAGATTTGATAAGATTTTATTTGGATTCTGTTAGGATTATTTTTTTGAATTTTTCTTATAAATAAGCTCTGTATGAAGTATTTTGTAGATAATTGAATATTGAATAAAGAAATGAGTTTTGATAAACTGCATGGATTCGCTAAGTTCCAAAAAGAAAAACAAAATCTCTTCTCGTGGATTCGTTGAGAGTGAATGTGGATTTGCTTGGATGGATTTCTAAACCCCTTTGTTCTTCTCCAAATTTGTGCCAAAACCCTAAATTCCCAAATCCCTAACTCTAATCCGCTTCCGTCCTATGTCAAATTAGTATCATAGTCAAAAATTCTGTTTCTCCAGGTATTAGAGCTCAAGATCGATCATCACCATGTCCAATTTCTTTCTTCCATTTCATTAGAGCTCAGGACCCGTTAGTGTGTGTGTGTGTGTGTGTTGGGGGTTGGTGGGGGGGAGAAAGGGGGGATAGTGTTCTGACCCAATGAATTTTTTATTTTGGAATGTTCGAGGCCTCGGGAGAGGAGAGGTCAAAAAAGACAATGGTAGTGGACACGAGTTGCAGTGTTGTGTGCCTTGCAGATACTAAATTAGGGGATCATACACCCACAATACAAGAAAGTCTAAACTATAATGAAAATTTTAGCTTTGTGATCAGGAACGCTAGAGGGATATCGGGGGGGGGGGGGGGGGGATGTTGATTGGAATAGACCTATCAATATTTGATATTCTGGATCAGAGAATGGGTGATTTTTTGTTTGAGTGTAGCAGTTAGGAGGAAGGCGGACGGGTGGATCCAGATAGTAGCCGTTGTCTATGGACCTAACCAGAGCCAACGTAGATCAGAATTGTGGGTGGAGATCCTTCAAATCAGAAACTTGTGGTCCTGGCCTTTTTTGGGGGGTGGGGATTTCAATATAACTAGCTTTTTATTTTATTTTTAGTTTTCTATTTTTACTTTTTTAGGAAAAAAAGCAGCAGATCTGAAAAGAAAAAAATTTGAAAAGGAAAAGAAAAAATGAAAAAAAAACAGTAGAAGATTGGTTCAGATCAGCAGGGAAAAAAAGGAAGAGAGAAACAAATTGCTCCATTTTCATCACCTCCCCCTTCCTCCATTCAAATCCGAACCCAAATTGCTGCTATCCGCTCCGTCCACCTGGTTCGGGGTGGCCGGGACTGTCCGCGCATCTTGCCTTGCGGGTTTAGGCGTGACAGAAGGTCCAGTTTGGAACTGAAGGCACTGCTCGTGCTCCGTGCCCTGCGGGTTCGGGTAGACCGACGGCCCAGTTCGGAGCGGATGGCACTACTCGCGCACCATGCCGTGCAGGTTCTAGTGGACTGATGGTTCTGTTCGGGGTGGCTGGCACTACCCGCGCACCGTACTGTGCGGGTTCGGATGGTCCAGTTTGGGGCGGACGGGACTACCCATGCTCCGTGCCTTGTGGGTTTGGGCGGATGGACGGTCCTGTTCGGGGCGGTCGGGACTGCACGCAGTCCGTGCCGTGCATGGGTAGTACCATCAGTGCCATCTGCCCTAAACCGGACCGTCCGTCCATCCGAACCCGCAAGGCACCGGGCCATCGGTCTGCACGAACCCGCACGGCACAGTGCGCAGGCAGTCCCGGCCATGCTATCGGCCCCGAACCAGACCATCTGTCTGCCCGAACCCGCACGGCAAGGTGCGCCATCCGCCGTCCTGGCAGCGCCATCCACCCTGAACTGGACCATTCGTCTGCCCTAACCCGCACGTAACCGTGCGCGGGTAGTGCCATTGCCCGAATGGGACCGTCTGTCCATCCGAATCCGCAAGGCACGGAGAGCGGGCAATCCCGTCCCATCCAACCTGAACTGGACCGTCCGTCACGACATGGTGCGTGCAGTCCTGGCAGTGCTATTGGCCCTGAACCAGATAGTTCGTCCGCCAGAACCCGCACGTCATGGTGTGCGGGGCAGCCCTGGCCATGCCATCCGCCCCGAACCGGACCGTCTGTTCGCCCGAACACGCAAGGCACGGAGTGCAGGCAGTCCCGTCCCATCTGCCCCGAACCGAATTGTCCGTCCGCCCAAACTCGAACGGTGCAGAGCGCGGGCAGTCCCAGCCGCTCCGAGCAGGACCGCTCGTCCGCCTGAACCCGCAAGGCACTGTGTGCGGGCAGTCCCGACTGTGCTATGGCCTTGAACCAGACCGTCCGCCCGTCAGCACCCACATGGCACGGTGTGCAGGCAGGGCCAACAACCCCGAACCGGACAGTCTGTCCGCCCCGAACCGGACCGTCCATCTACCAGAACCGTGTGCAGCAGTGCTATTGGTCCCGAACTAGACCGTCCGCCCCGAACTAGACCGTCTGCCTGTCGAAACCCGCCCAGGGCGGTGCGCAGGCAGTGCCATCCACCCCGAACCGGACCATCTGCCCGTCTGAACCTGCACGGTGTTGTGCGCGGGCATTGCCATCCACCTAGAATCGGACCGTCCGTCTGCCCAAACTTGCAATGCACAAAGTGCGGGCAGTACCGACCGCCTCGAACTGGACTGTCCGTCCGCCCAAACATGCATGGTACAGTTTGCGGGTAGACCCGACCGTCCAGAACAGAACCATCCGTCCTCCTGAACCCGCACGGCATGGTGCGCGGGCAGTGCTGTTCGCCCCTAATCGGACCATCGGTCTGCCCGAACCTGCACGACACGGTGCGCGGGCAGTACCTACCGTGCTATCAACCCCGAACCGGACCGTCCGTCTGCCCGAACCCGCAAGGCATGGTGCGGGCAGTTCCATCCGCCCCGAACCGGACCGTCTGTCAGCTAGAACCCGCGATGCACTGCCCTATATATACTCACATATATATATGTACCATCCGTCTGCCAGAACCTACACGACATGGTGTATTGGGCAGTCCCGACCGGGCCATCCGCCCCGAACCGGACCGTCCATAATGCCCAAACCTACACGGCAAGGCGCGCGGGGAATTCCTGGCCGTGCCATCTCCCTTGAACTGATTCGTCCGTCTGCCTGAACCCGCATGGCACAGTGAGAGGGCTAGTCCTGGACGTATCGTCGGCCCCAACCGTCCCTCCATCAGAACACGCACAACACGGTGAGCGGGCAGTTCTGACCGCTCTGAATAGGACTATTCGTCCGCTCGAACTCCCAAGGCGGACTGATGATCGGTTCAACATGTCCCGAAGGGGCCCCTACCTCTGTGTAGCCGACCATCAGAACTGTTGTCCCTTCACTGATTCGCACCAGCAACAACATCTGCTTAGGTGCATTGCCCCATTGCCGTGTAGCAAACCTGATTCTTTTGGAAACCAATGTCGTCAGATGCTCCTGACCGCTCTCCTCTGTATGCTTGAGTTGGCGGGGGAGGCACACACGAGGGTCCGCGCTAGCCACCGAACGGCGACTGTATGCAGCCGTCCGCTCGGATAGGCTGTCGAGGACTCGCCAGGGCTCGCGGGTGCTGTGGATTTGAAGAGGGTTCGGGGTTGGCTGCCCCCCGCTCCTCTACTCGGTTGTGATTCGGCTACCTATGAATGAACGACACCCCGCCTGCCAATGGCCCGTCCTCCCATGCTTGGGAGGGCACCCCAGAACTGCACACGTCATTGAGGGTGTGCTACCTGGTTGATTCTGCTAGTAGTCATATGCTTTTCTCAAGGATTAAGCCATGCATGTGTAAGTATGAACAAATTCAGACTGTGAAACTATGAATGGCTCATTAAATTAGCTATAGTTTGTTAGATGGTGCGTGCTACTGGGATAACTGTAGTAATTCTAGAGCTAATATATAACGCCCCACTTTTCGTGGTGTGGAAAGCTGAAACGTTCGGCGTCGAATGACTACTCGACAAGGCTCAAAACAAAATATTACAGTTGCAATGCAATTTAAATTGAATAACATACAAAAATAAATGATAATTTTTTTAAAATCAAAGTGATAACAAACTTTCTCTAAATAAAATCAACAAAATGTCATTACAAATAAATTATTCATGAATAAAAGAGCTGTTTCAAATAAAACTAAATGAATTGTCATATGCACTTATTACAGTTTCTAAAATGAAAGCAATTAACTAAAAATTTCATCATTCCTGTAGATTTGTCTGTTCCTTAAAGTATGCCACATCTTGTTCTGTTTCTGGTGGATCTACTTCTTGATAACTGTCTGCATCTGGTCATGCATAACCAGGATCGTCAGTAAAGTGATCTAATATTAAATAGTAAAACATAACAAATAACAATAATAATTCAATATCATGGCAGATATGCAAATAAAATGCAGAAGTCATTATCATTATTATTTTTAGTTGATGTCTTTTAATTATGGTATTTGAAAATTCAGAAAATATGAATACAGCTGGTCTGAATGCATCCCCGTCTACCCCTGGAAAAACGGAACAGTAATTTTGATCGGAGCCTATCCCGATCCTCACAAAATGGGAAACAGTGGAGCAGTAATGATCGGTAATTTTGATTGGAGCCTATCCCGATCCTCCCAAAATTGAAATAGTGGCACAGTTACGTCCAGCCATCTAATTCATATGAATCTAAATTTTTTCCAAATCCCAGTGTATGACGATTCCAGTGTAAATTATTCAGTTTAGTTTAATGGATTGGTGATCATCATTAAATTTCAGTATTCTGTGGCAACAATAGTAACAATAAATAATAATGTACAATGCAATAGTTAATGATCTATCACCAATTTCATGATTTCGGTGTCTTTTTGGGTTTTATTTCCAATATGATGTATCGTAAAGTGATTTACAACATAGGGAACATGGTGCTCGCTAGTAAAATATGTACGCATTTAAATTTTTCTGAAGTTGTCTTATCATTGCAACCCCACAGAGAAATGAGAAAAAGAAGCAGTAGCAAAAATAGAAGGAAAGAAGCAGTTCTAAATGCACACCCCGTACTACATAGTAAAATGATTTACAACATAGGTGTAATGATGTCCACTAGTGAAATATGTGTGCATTTAGAATTTACTAAAGTTTCCTGTAAGTTGCAGGTAGTTCTACATGCGCCCACATACTATATAGTAAAGTGATTTACAGAATAGAGGAAATAGTGCTCACTGGTAACATGTGTGCGCATTTAGAATTTCCCAAGTTATCCTGCAAGTTGCAAGTAGTTCTAAATGCACACCACATGCTATATAGTAAAGTGATTTGCAGCTTAGGGAAAAAGGTGCTCACTGGTGAAATATGTGCATATTTAGAATTTCATAAAGTTCCTGCAATGTTGAGGTAGTTCCAGATGCGCACCCAATACTATATAGCTAAGGTGAATTACAACATAGGGGAAAGGATGCTCACTAGTAGACTTGTGTGCATGTAGAATTTCCCCCCCAAAGTTATCTCCTCACGGGGAAATAGAAGCGGGAAGAAGGAGAAATCAACCACCCAAAAAAAATTAAAAATTAAAAAAAATAATTAAAAGAGGAAAACTCTTCGATCCGACGAGGGCAGCAGCAGAGATCGACGGAGTGGAGATCGTCGACGGTCACTGGCGTTGGCCACGGCCGAATCGCCTCGCCGACCCTAACCCGAAACTTCGACCGGCGAGGGCAGCAGCAGAGATCGATGAAGCGAAGATCGTTGATAGTCACTGGCGTTGGGTTCGACCGGATCACCTCGCCGACCCTACCTCGAAGCTTCGTCCAATAAGAGCCGCAGCAAATACAGGAGCCGAAAAGGAGGAGAAAAAGAGGCAGGAAAAAGAAGAAGAAAATCAACTAGTTTCCGTATTAAATTGCACACATATCTGAGCCTTTTTCTTCCTTTACCAACATACCCAAGTTAGGGTTGCGGTTGATTCGGGTTGGGTACCATTCATGGCTCCATTTGCTGGCATACTTTGGCTGAATAGTTCATGATTATTTAACAAGAAAATTTTGAGATTGTATTATGGTAATTTTGAGGTTCCATTTGCTAGCATAGTTTCGTTGCATAGTTCTTGATAATTTCGTGCTATTTTGGTAATTTACTGCTGTTTTAGTTTGGCTGCATAGTTTGGTGGTTTACAATTCTGTTATCTTCAATTGCATGGGTTGTACAATTACATGAATTTTTGATTGCGCATTTAGAATTTCTCCGAAGTCGAAATGTCAGTGCAACCAAACAGATAAAGGAAGAAGAGAAGCAGCAGCAGATGCAGAAGCAGAAAGAAAAGAAGAGGAAGAAGAAGAAGAAGAAGCAGCAGCAGATGTAGAAACAGAGAAAGAAGAAGAAGAAGAAGAAGAAGAAGAAGAAGAAGCAGCAGTAGATGCAGATATGTATAGTTGTTTTATATATGTATAAAACTAAAATTCTTCAAGTAAATATGTTTCAAATACTCATCATTCTAGTAAGCATCTATATCTAAAAAAAAAAAATTCTGAGCCATAATAAATATCCTTCGGCAGAAACAAGACAACCATGGTTCTACCAATAAACTTGAACTGGGACAAGGAAAAAATCAAAATGTTCGCTCTGCAAATTTCTTGAGCTTCAAAGATAATTGCAACATTTCCGAAAGGCTACCGTGCATATTTATCTACAACCAAGGAATCATTGGCATTGATGATAAAAAAAATATTTATTTTGTTCATAAATCTAAACATCTATGGGGTATAAAATATATGTAACACAATTCCTATTTTTAAATATTATAAGGGAAACTATGCAACTGCACACTGCAATTCATTGTGTATAAAACATTGGTGCTAAAGATTTTCTATCCAGGATTAACCTTTAGTTAAATAAACAGAAAGTATAAAAAGTAGATGTAGCATGTTAAAGTGAGTAATAGAACTCACCTTAGCCGAGTCTCTTCTTTCTTCCCTTTTCCTTTCCTTACTTCCTTTCTCTCTCCTTCTCGTACGTTCTGAAATTTTCTGCGTTCCAGAGAAGAGGGAAGAACCATATTTTATTTTTTTGAGATAAAATCTTGTTGGTTGAGATAAAATTTTGTTGTTGAGATATAATCTTGTTTGGTTGAGATATAATCTAATTGTTGAGATATAATCTTGTTTGGTTGAGATTTAAATAATAAAGTCTTGGATAAAGATAATTATGAATTTATTTTAATCTCAACCACTTTTATATCCTCATCATAATAGAAAACAAACCCCCCCTTTATCTATTTTTTTCCAGATTTTAATATATTTTAATTTAATTTAATTTATTATTATTTATTTATTTAATTTATTATTATTTTTTTGAATTGAATTAAATGCAATAATAGAAAAGTGGTCGTTACATTCTACCCCACTTAAGAAAAATTTCGTCCTCGAAATTTCTTTAAACTCAAATGATGTAGAGGAGTTATACCTTTACTCAAATAAGTGTGGAAAACGCTCTCGAATGTCTTCTTCTCACTCCCAAATTGCCTCCCGGTTAGAATGTCGATTCTAAGAAACCAACACAAGTGGGATTAATTTGTTTTTCAAAGTCTTCTCTATACGGTCAAGTATGGCGACCGGTTCTTCTAAATAGGAGAGGTCTAGTCCGATCTCCAGTCCTGAATAGTCCACGATATGCCTCTCATCAGGTACATATCGTTTTAATTGTGAGACATGGAAAACATTATGCACTTGTTCCAGTGTAGGCGGTAATGCTAGGCGATACGAGACCTTGGCTATTCGTTCCAAGATTTCAAAGGGGCCGATGAATCTCGGGCTTAACTTCCCACAGTTGCCAAAACGAATGACTCCACGTGTGGGCGAAACCTTCAAAAAAACTGAGTCTCCTACTTGAAATTCCAAAAACCGTCGTCAGTGGTCTGCCCAGCTCTTCTGTCAATCTTGGCCTGCTCTCAGATGTTGCCGTACTAAGTTAATTTTATCCACTGTCTGGGTAATCATTTTTGGCCCAAGTAATTTTCTTTCTCCAATGTCATCCCAATATAACGGTGATCTATATTTTCTTCCATACATAGCCTCGAATGGTGCCATCTTGATGCTTGCTTGGTAGCTATTATTGTAGGCGAATTCCACCAGATGTAGGAAATCTTCCCATGATCCTCCGAAGTCAAGCATACAAGCCCTCAACATATCCTCCAATGTCTGGATAGTTCTTTCTGACTGGCCATCTGTTTTTGGGTGATATGCAGTACTGAACTCTAGTTTTGATTACAGACTATCTTGCAGTTTCTTTCGAAAACTGAGAGGTGAAACGGGCATCTCGGTCTGATACAATACTAACCGGCACACCATGTAATTTTACCACTTCACGTATATACTTTTCTACCAAAATTTCGGTAGACTGTCCTGTACGAAATGGTTTGAAATGAGCTACTTTAGTGAGGCGGTCCACAATTACCCAAATTGCATTATTACCCTTGGGACTGCGTGGTAATGTGGTAACAAAATCCATTGTAACTCTTTCCCATTTCCACTCGGATATGGGTAAAGGTTAAAGAAGTCCCGGCATTCTTTGATGCTCTGCTTTAACTTGCTGACAAGTTAATCACTCGGATACAAACTTGGCAATTTCACGCTTCATTCCATGCCACCAAAAATGCTGCTTCAGGTCTTGATACATCTTTGTTCCTCCGGGATGGATAGCATAAACTAAACTATGAGCCTCTGATAATACTTCCTGCCATATTTCTCCTTTGGGCACACACAACCTACTGCCCAATCGGAGAGACCCATCTGCGTGGATACATAAATCTATCCTCTGTCCTTCTTCTACCTGTCTTCGGAATCTTTGCAACTGAGGATCATCTTTCTGAGCTTCTTTAATCTTTTCCACTAGTGGCGGTTGGAGTTGTAAAGCCAGCATTTGTGCCTCGGCACTGGGTAAAATAATTTCTAATTCTAACTGCATGATTTCTTCAAGTAGCTTCTTTTGCTGAGTTAGAGCCATTACCATAGGCTTTCTGCTCAAGGCATCGGGTACCACGTTGATCTTACCAGGATGGTATTGCAAATTGACGTCATAGTCTGCCATCAATTCGAGCCACCTTCTCTGTCTCAAATTAAGTTCTTTCTGTATGAAGATATACTTAAGACTCTTATGGTCTGTATAAATCTCCACTTTGCTACCCAACAAATAATGCCTCCAAATTTTTAATGCAAAAATCACAGCTGCAAGCTCCAAATCATGTGTGGGATAGTTTTTCTCATGCAGTCTCAATTGTCTAGAAGCATAAGCTATCACTCGTCCTCGCTGCATCAACACACAACCTAGCCCCTTGCCGGACGCATCACTGTATACAACCATTCTTTCGGTCCCTTCTGGTACGGCTAATACTGGTACTGTTGTGAGCCTCCTTTTCAACTCATTGAAAGCTGCATCACATTCAACTGTCCAGTCGTACCTCTCTCCTTTCCTCAGGAGCTTGGTCAGGGGTCCTGCAATCTTAGAAAAATCTTGCACGAACTTCCGATAATAACCTGCTAATCCCAGAAAGCTTCTCACCTCAGAAACATTTTTTGGGATCGGCCAATCCTTCACTGTTGAAACCTTGCCAGTATCGACTGAGATTCCATCTTGAAAAATAATGTGCCCCAAGAATGAAACACTCTTCAGCCAAAATTCGCATTTACTGAGCTTCCCATATAATTTTTCCTTCCTTAGTGTCTCCAGAACTATCCTTAAATGCTTAGTGTGATCCTCTTCGGTCCTTGAATACACCAATATGTCATCTACAAACACCACAATGAATTTATCCAAATATGAAAGAAAAATTCGATTCATTAAGTTCATAAAAATTGCAGGTACATTCGTCACTCCGAATGGCATCACTAAGAATTCAAAATGCCCATATCGAGTCCGGAATGCTGTTTTAGGAATATCTGACTCCTTCACTTTCACTTGGTGATACCCAGATTTAAGATCCAACTTGGAAAATACCCTAGCACCACCAAGCTAATCGAACAAGTCATCAATCCTCGGTAGTGAGTATCGATTTTTGATAGTGACCCTATTTAATCCCTTGTAATCAATACATAATCTTTTGCCTCCATCTTTCTTCTCAGTCAAAAGTACTGGTGCACCCCAAGGGGAAGTACTTGGTATAATGAAACTTTTAGCTTCCAACTCGTCTAATTGCATCTTCACTTCTTTTAGCTCTGCTGGACCCATTTGATATGGTGCTAGAGAGATTGGTGTGGTGCTAGGAAGAAGCTCAATAGCGAACTCTACTGCCCTGTCTGGTGGTAATCCTGAGAAATCCTCGAAGATATCCAAAAACTCCGACACCACTGGAGTATCAGTTGGAATGGCCTCCATTTGGATTACTACTCCCTCCGTAGATCGAGCTCTAAATTCTGCAGGTTCCTTGGTGCTGCTGCCCCCGATGAACTCGAACTCTGAGTGATTCGGTATCCTGAAGACAACGCTTCTTCTCTGATAGTCAATAATTACATGAAAGGTACTTAACCAATCCATTCCCAATATCACATCAAATCCGTGAGTATCGAAAATAAGGAAATTAGCACAAAATTCCCTTCTACAAATTACTACAGGACACAATCTATACATTTGAGTAGAAACAATACCCCTGTTACCCGTACTTATCTTCCATCTAAATGTTCATGTTCTCATAAGGTATGGCATGTAGTGTCACAAATTTAGAGGAAATAAAGCAATGTGATCTCCTGAGTCAAATAAAACTGATGCAGGTATATGATTGACTAGTATCATACCTGCCACCACGTCATCTGACTTCTCTGCTTGCTCTGTGGTTAGGTTATATGCTTGTCCACGTCCCATGTCCACTGCCTTATTCTTCTTAGCCTGCTCATAAGCTCTATTTTGAGGTGGAAGTGGTCGCCGATTCTTATTGCCATTCTGATCCCTTTGTGTCTGCTATTATTGTTGAGGTACTGGGAGGTGAGGCGTTGACCCCATGTTTCTCCTACGTGGACAATCCCCGATCTTATGTTCACTTGATCCACATGCTAGGCATAAATTGTTAGCATACCGACACTCCTTGATAGTGTGTCCTGGCTTCTGACAATGTGTGCAAGTAACCTTCTGTTGCGAAGAAATGACCAGACGCTTTTCAGTATTCCTGGATGAAGTTCCTCCCAATATTTGACTGTCCGACCTCTTGGGTGCCAAAGACTGAACCTTCCTTTCCTTATTTATCACCTGCTCTATATCTCGAGCTGCATTAATAACTTCAGCATAGGTCTCTATTCTGGAGGTTACCAAATACTTCTGGATATCTATTCTCAATCCCCACTGGAAGCGATGAGCACGATCTGCCTCATCTGATACCATGTATGGCGCAAATCGACTCAAGCAAACAAATTCTAATGCATACTCTTCTACTGTCATTCCAACCTGTCTCAAGTTAATGAATTGGTGCTCCATCTCTCTCCTTGCTGCTCTAGGAAAGAACCTTGCAAGGAAACTCGTTGTGAAAGCATCCCACGAGATTGGTTGGGATAGTCTGTTCTCCTCTGATTGCCACCAAGTCCTTGCTATATTCATCAGTTGAATTTTGACGACACATACTTTGTCAGCATCTGGAATCTTAGCAGCTCTTAATAAGTCTTCCATCTGCAAGAGCCACTGTTCAGCTTCCAAGGCTCCTACTGTCCCGAGAAGGTAGATAGATGAAGGTGTCTGAAATCAGATATCCCTCCAGGGCGTTGGTCCCTCGGTTCTACCACACGATCTAAAGCCGCCATCACTCCTGCTCGAAAGGCTTCGGCCTGTTGTTGTTGCGCGTCGACCATCTTACTAAGCAGTCCTAACATTTCATTGGCTTCAGTGGTGTTTGAGGTCGAGCCGGAATTTGCTCCATTCCTATTAGTCTGACGAGCCATCCTTCTTAGGAAACGGAATAATGTAAGTATTACTTTAATAAACATAATAAAAGCAAATAGATATATTTAGAAAAATCATATTTATGTGTATATATCTATATAGCCATATTGAACCTTAAATAGTTTAGTAAAATTAAACTATTATATTTATTTATTTATTTGCCGACAGCAATGATATTCAAGTTTGTTCAAATCACTTGAACAGACTTAAAGAAGCCTAGGCTCTGATACCACCTGTAACGCCCCACTTTCCGTAGTGTGGAAAGCTGAAACATTCGGCGTCGAATTACTACTCGACAAGACTCAAAACAAAACATTACAGTTGCAATGCAATTTAAATTGAATAACATACAAAAATAAATGATAATTTTTTTTTAAATCTAACAAACTTTGTCTAAATAAAATCAACAAAAGGTCACTACAAATAAATTATTCATGAATAAAAGAGCTGTTTCTAATAAAACTAAACGAATTATCATATCCACTTATTACAGTTTCTAAAATGAAAGCAATTAACTAAAAATTTCATCATTCCTGTAGATCTGCCTGTTCCTTAAAGTATGCCACATCTTATTCTGTTTATGGTGGATCTACTTCTTGATAACTGTCTGCATCTGGTCATGCATAACCAGAATCGTCAGTAAAGCGATCTAATATTAAATAGTAAAACATAACAAATAACAATAATAATTCAATATCATGGCAGACATGCAAATAAAATGTAGAAGTCATTATCATTATTATTTTTAGTTGATGTCTTTTAATTATGGTATTTGAAAATTTAGGAAATATGAATATAGCTGGTCTGAACGCATCCCCGTCTACCTCCGGAAAAACGGAATTTGATCGGAGCCTATCCCGATCCTCCCAAAATGGGAAACAGTAGCGCAGTAATGATCGGTATTTTTGATCGGAGCCTATCCCGATCCTCCCAAAATGGGAAACAGTGGCACAGTTACGTCCAGCCATCTAATTCATATGAATCTAAATTTTTCCCAAATCCCAGTGTATGACGATTCTAGTGTAAGTTATTCAGTTTAGTTTAATGGATTGGTGATCATCATTAAATTTCAGTATTCTATGGCAATAATAGTAACAATAAATAATAATGTACAATGCAATAGTTAATGATCTATCACCAATTTCATGATTTCGGTGTCTTTTCGGGTTTTATTTCCAATATGATGTATCGTAAAGTGATTTACAACATAGGAAAAATGGTGCTCACTAGTAAAATATGTACGCATTTAAAATTTTTCCGAAGTTATCTTATCATTGTAACCCCACAGAGAAATGAGAAAAAGAAGTAGTAGCAAAAACAGAAGGAAAGAAGCAGTTCTAAATGCACACCCCGTACTACATAGTAAAATGATTTAAAACATAGGTGTAATGATGTCCACTAGTGAAATATGTGTGCATTTAGCATTTACTAAAGTTTCCTGTAAGTTGCAGGTAGTTCTACATGTGCCCACATACTATATAGTAAAGTGATTTACAGAATAGAGGAAATAGTGCTCACTGGTAACATGTGTGCGCATTTAGAATTTCCCAAGTTATCCTGCAAGTTGCAGGTAGTTCTAAATGCACACCACATGCTATATAAAAAGGTATTTGCAACTTAGGGAAAAAGGTGCTCACTGGTGAAATATGTACGTATTTAAAATTTCATAAAGTTCCTGCAATGTTGAGATAGTTCCAGATGCGCACCCAATACTATATAGCTAAGGTGAATTACAACATAGGGGAAAGGATGCTCACTAGTAGACTTGTGTGCATGTAGAATTTCCCCCCCCCAAAGTTATCTCCTCACGGGGAAATAGAAACGGGAAGAAGGAGAAATCAACCACCCAAAAAAATTAAAAATTAAAAAAAATAATTAAAAGAGGAAAACTCTTCGATCCGACGAGGGCAGCAGCAGAGATCGGCGGGGCGGAGATCGTTGACGGTCACTGACGTTGGTCACGGCCGAATCGCCTCGCCGACCCTAACTCGAAACTTCGACCGACGAGGGCAGCAGCAGAGATCGACGAAGCGAAGATCGACGACAGTCACTGGCATTGGGTTCGGCCGGATCACCTCGCCGACCCTACCCTGACACTTCATCCGATGAGAGCCGCAGCAAAAAGAGGAGCCGAAAAGGAGGAGAAAAAGAGACAGGAAAAAGAAGAAGAAAATCAACTAGTTTCTGTATTAAATTGCACACATATCTGAGCCTTCTTCTTCCTTTACCAACATACCCAAGTTAGGCTTGCGGTTGATTCGGGTTGGGTACCATACATGGTTCCATTTGCTGGCATACTTTTGCTGCATAGTTCATGATTATTTAACAAGAAAATTTTGAGATTCTATTATGGAAATTTTGAGGTTCCATTTGCTGGCATAGTTTGGCTGCATAGTTCTTGATAATTTCCTGTTATTTTGGTAATTTACTGCTGTTTTAGTTTGGCTGCATAGTTTGGTGGTTTACAATTCTGTTATCTTCAATTGCATGGGTTGTACAATTACATGAATTTTCGATTGCGCATTTAGAATTTCTCCGAAGTCGAAATGTCAGTGCAACCAAACAGATAAAGGAAGAAGAGAAGCAGAAAGAAAAGAAGAGGAAGAAGAAGAAGAAGAAGAAGAAGCAACAGCAGATGCAGAAATAGAGAACGAAGAAGAAGAAGAAGAAGAAGAAGCAGCAGTAGATGCAGAATATGTATAGTTGTTTTATATATGTATAAAACTAAAATTCTTCAAGTAAATATGTTTCAAATACTCATCATTCTTGTAAGCATCTATATCTAAAAAAAAAGTAAAATTTCTGAACCATAATAAATATCCTTCGGCATAAACAAGACAACCACGGTTCTACCAATATACTTGAACTGGGACAAGGAAAAATCAAAATGTTCACTCTGCAAATTTCTTGAGCTTCAAAGATAATTGCAACATTTCCGAAAGGCTACTGTGCACATTTATCAACAACCAAGGAATTATTGGCATGGATGATAAAAAAAATATTTATTTTGTTCAGAAATCTAAATATCTATTGGGTATAAAATATATGTAACACAACTCCTATTTTTAAATATTATAAGAGAAACTATGCTACTGCACACTGCAATGTATAAAACATTGGTGCTAAAGATTTTCTATCCAGGATTAACCTTTCGTTAAATAAACAGAAAGTATAAAAAGTAGATGTAACATGTTAAAGTGAGTAATAGAACTCACCTTAGCCGAGTCTCTTCTTTCTTCCCTTTTCCTTTCCTTACTTCCTTTCTCTCTCCTTCCCATACGTTCTGAAATTTTCTGCGTTCCAAAGAAGAGGGAAGGACCATATTTTGTTTTTTTTGAGATAAAATCTTGTTGGTTGAGATAAAATTTTGTTGTTGAGATATAATCTTGTTTGGTTGAGATATAATCTTATTATTGAGATATAATCTTGTTTGGTTGAGATTTAAATAATAAAGTTTTGGATAAAGATAATTATGAATTTATTTTAATCTCAACCACTTTTATATCCTCATCATAATAGAAAACAAACCCCCCTTTATCTATTTTTTTTCCCAGATTTTAATTTATTTTAATTTAATTTAATTTATTATTATTTATTTATTTAATTTATTTATTATTTTTTGAACTGAATTAAATGTAATAATAGAAAAGTGGTCGTTACATTCTACCCCACTTAAGAAAAATTTCGTCCTCGAAATTTCTTTAAACTCAAATGATGAGAGGAGTTATACCTTTACTCAAATAAGTGTAGAAAACGCTCTCGAATGTCTTCTTCTCGCTCCCAAGTTGCCTCCTAGTTAGAATGTCGATTCCATGAAACCAACACAAGTGGGATTACTTTGTTCTTCAAAGTCTTCTCTATACGTCAAGTATGGCGATCGATTCTTCTGGATAGGAGAGGTCTGGTCTGATCTCCAGTTCTGAATAGTCCACGATATGCCTCTCTATACGGTCAAGTACGGTCAAGTATGTCGATTCCAAGACTGATGAGAGGCATATTGTGGACTATTCAGGACTGGAGATCAGACCAGACCTCTCATATCCAGAAGAACCGGTCGCCATACTTGACCGTATAGAGAAGACTTTGAAGAACAAAGTAATCCCACTTGTGTTGGTTTCTTGGAATCGACATTCTAACCGAGAGGCAACTTGGGAGCGAGAAGAAGACATTCTAGAGAGTTTTCCACACTTATTTGAGTAAAGGTATAACTCCTCCATATCATTTGAGTTTAAAGAAATTTCGAGGACGAAATTTTTCTTAAGAGGGGTAGAATGTAACGACCACTTTTCTATTATTGCATTTAATTCAGTTCAAAAAAATAATAAAAAAATTAAATAAATAAATAATAATAAATTAAATTAAATTAAAATAAATTAAAATCTGGAAAAAAATAGATAAAGGGGGGGTTTGTTTTCTATTATGATGAGAATATAAAAGTGGTTGAGATTAAAATAAATTCATAATTATCTTTATCCAAAACTTTAATATTTAAATCTCAACCAAACAAGAGTATATCTCAACAATAAGATTATATCTCAACCAAATAAGATTATATCTCAACAACAAAATTTTATCTCAACCAACAAGATTTTATCTCAAAAAAAATAAAATATGGTCCTTCCCTCTTCTCTGGAATGCAGAAAATTTCAGAACGTACGGGAAGGAGAGAGAAAGGAAGTAAGGAAAGGAAAAGGGAAGAAAGAAGAGACTCGGCTAAGGTGAGTTCTATTACTCACTTTAACATGCTACATCTACTTTTTATACTTACTGTTTATTTAACTAAAGGTTAATCCTGGATAGAAAATTTTTAGCACCAATGTTTTATACACAATGAATTGCAGTGTGCAGTAGCATAGTTTCCCTTATAATATTTAAAAATAGGAGTTGTGTTACATATATTTTATACCCAATAGATGTTTAGATTTCTGAACAAAATAAATATTTTTTTTATCATCCATGCCAATGATTCCTTGGTTGTTGATAAATGTGCATGGTAGCCTTTCAGAAATGTTGCAACTATCTTTGAAGCTCAAGAAATTTACAGAGCGAACATTTTGATTTTTCCTTGTCCCAGTTCAAGTTTATTGGTAGAACCGTGGTTGTCTTGCTTCTGCCGAAGGATATTTATTATGGTTCAGAAATTTTATTTTTTTTAAGATATAGATGCTTACTAGAATAATGAGTATTTGAAACATATTTACTTGATGAATTTTAGTTTTATACATATATAAAACAACTATACATATTCTGCATCTACTGCTGCTTCTTCTTCTTCTTCTTCTTCTTCTTTCTCTGTTTCTACATCTGCTGCTGCTTCTTCTTCTTCTTCTTCCTCTTCTTTTCTTTCTGCTTCTGCGTCTGCTGCTGCTTCTCTTCTTCCTTTATCTATTTGGTTGCACTGACATTTCGACTTCGGAGAAATTCTAAATGCGCAATCGAAAATTCATGTAATTGTACAACCCATGCAATTGAAGATAACAGAATTGTAAACCACCAAACTATGCAGCCAAACTAAAACAGCAGTAAATTACCAAAATAACAGGAAATTATCAAGAACTATGCAGCCAAACTATGCCAGCAAATGGAACCTCAAAATTACCATAATAGAATCTCAAAATTTTCTTGTTAAATAATCATGAACTATGCAGCCAAAGTATGCCAGCAAATGGAACCATGTATGGTACCCAACCCGAATCAACCGCAACCCTAACTTGGGTACGTTAGTAAAGGAAGAAGAAGGCTCAGATATGTGTGCAATTTAATACGGAAACTAGTTGATTTTCTTCTTCTTTTTCCTGTCTCATTTTCTCCTCCTTTTCGGCTCCTGTTTTTGCTGGGGCTCTCATCGGACGAAGCTTCAGGGTAGGGTCGGCGAGGTGATCCGGCCGAACCCAACGCCAGTGACTGTCGACAATCTTCGCTTCGTCGATCTCTGCTGCTGCCCTTGTCAGTCGAAGTTTTGAGTTAGGGTCGGCGAGGCGATTCAGCCGTGGCCAATGCCAGTGACCGTCGACGATCTCCGCTCCGTCGATCTCTACTGCTACCCTCGTCGGATCGAAGAGTTTTCCTCTTTTAATTAATTTTTAATTTTTTTTGGGTGGTTGATTTCTCCTTCTTCCCGTTTCTATTTCCCCGTGAGGAGATAACTTTGGGGGGGAAATTCTACATGCACACAAGTCTACTAGTGAGCATCATTTCCCCTATGTTGTAATTCACCATAGCTATATAGTATTGGGTGCGCATCTGGAACTACCTCAACATTGTACGAACTTTATGAAATTCTAAATACGCACATATTTCACCAGTGAGCACCTTTTTCCCTAAGTTGCAAATCACTTTACTATATAGCATGTGGTGTGCATTTAGAACTACCTGCAACTTGCAGGATAACCTGGGAAATTCTAAATGAGCACACATGTTACCAGTGAGCACTATTTCCTCTATTCTACAAATCACTTTACTATATAGTATGTGGGCGCATGTAGAACTACCTGCAACTTACAGGAAACTTTAGTAAATTCTAAATGCACACATATTTCACTAGTGGACATCATTACACCTATGTTGTAAATCATTTTACTATGTAGTAAGGGGTGTGCATTTAGAACTGCTTCTTTCCTTCTATTTTTGCTACTGCTTCTTTTTCTCATTTCTCTGTGGGGTTGCAATGATAAGACAACTTCGGAAAAATTTTAAATGCGTACATATTTTACTAGTGAGCACAATTTTCCCTATGTTGTAAATCTCTTTACGATACATCATATTGGAAATAAAACCCGAAAAGACACCGAAATCATGAAATTGGTGATAGATCATTAACTATTGCATTGTACATTATTATTTATTGTTACTATTGTTGCCACAGAATACTGATTTTTAATGATGATCACCAATCCATTAAACTAAACTGAATAACTTACACTGGAATCATCATACACTGGGATTTGGGAAAAATTTAGATTCATATGAATTTGATGGCTAGACGTAATTGTGTCACTGTTTTCCATTTTGGGAGAATCGAGATAGGCTCCGATCAAAATTACCGATCATTACTGCGCCACTGTTTCCCATTTTGGGAGGATCGGGATAGGCTCCGATCAAAATTACTGTTCCGTATTCCCGGGGGTAGGCGGGGATGCGTTTAGACCAGCTATATTCATATTTTCTGAATTTTCAAATACCATAATTAAAAGACATCAACTAAAAATAATAATGATAATGACTTCTACATTTTATTTGCATGTCTGCCATGATATTAAATTATTATTGTTATTTGTTATGTTTTACTATTTAATATTAGATCGCTTTACTGACGATCCTGGTTATGCATGACCAGATGTAGACAGTTATCAAGAAGTAGATCTACCAGAAACAGAACAAGATGTGGCATACTTTAAGGAACAGGCAGATCTACAGGAATGATGAAATTTTTAGTTAAATGCTTTCATTTTAGAAACTGTAATAAGTACATATGATAATTCATTTAGTTTTATTTGAAACAGCTCTTTTATTCATGAATAATTTATTTGTAATGACATTTTGTTGATTTTATTTAGAGAAAGTTTGTTATCACTTTGATTTAAATAAAATTATCAATTATTTTTGTATGTTATTCAATTTAATTTGCATTGCAACTGTAATGTTTTGTTTTGAGGCTTGTCGAGTAGTCATTCGACGCCGAACATTTCAGCTTTCCACACTACGGAAAGTGGGGCGTTACAGTGTGAATGGCATTAATTTGGTTAACATGCGACTGATTCAAATTTGAGGAACTGGCATTAGGATTTGTTATGAGTTGACTTGGAAAAGTGCCCTTGCACTTTCACTCATTTGATTTGCTAGTTGTCCAACCTGCTACTCTACATTCTTAATAGATTGAGAGTTCACGAGCAGGTGCTGATCTGTTCTTTGAATAAAATCAGTTGATACTTTCATAAGATTCTACATGTATGTGTCAAGGTTGGACTGAGACCTGAGAAGATTTTCAACATTCTTCTCAAGTGATTGAAGTCGCTTTTCTTGATCATTATTAGACCCCTGTTGTGGATATGAGTGGTTTTGTGCAGGTGGTCTATTCTGGTTGTTCCCATAGTTTGAAGTATTTGGGTGTTGATAAGCTTCCATATTTGGTCTTGGGAACTGACCAGTAGCTGGAGGCTGCATGTTGGAGTTCGGAGCTCCCTGATATTGCCCTTGACCCCATGAGAGATTTGGATGGCTCCTCCAGCCGGGATTGTATGTCGGAGCGTATGGATTATTTACGGGTCTTTGATACATGGCGTTAGTTTGCTCAAGTGTGGGACCCATAGGATTGACTAACAATGGACACTCCTCCATAACGTGACTGGGAGTTCCGCAATTAAAGCATGTGGGACTTTGGATTTGATTCACTTGACCCAGTGATGGAGCACTAGGAGTCTCCAGTGCCTCAATTCTTCTCATAAGGGCTGCGATCTTTGCTTCAACAGCTATAGAGCTGTCGACGCTATGGATCCCACTCTTATGAGTAGAAGTTGATATATTGGGCTTCTCAGTGGAACTCTCCCACTACATAGTCTTCCATGATAAGTCCTCAAGAAAGTCCCATGCTTTATCCTCGTTTTTCCTCATAAACTCCCCTTGACACATGGATTCCAGAAGAGTTTTAGATGTGTAATCAAGTCCTTCGTATATGATTTGACACAACCGCGACTTTTCTATTGCATGGTGGGGCACTGAGCTAATAAATCCTTAAACCGTTCTAAGTATTTCCAGAAGGGTTCTCCTGGCACTTGACGAAATTGATTAATTTGATTTTGGATTCTTGCTGTCTTGTGCGTAGGATAATACTTCTTGAGAAATACTGTAACGAATTCATTCCAAGTAGTGATTGAATCAGTAGGCATACTGTACAACCACTTCTGGCATTATCCTTAAGTGCAAAAGGGATGAAGCGGAGCTTAATTGCGTCCTCCGATAAATTTTGCAGTTTAATCATTACGCATACTTCTTGAAATTCACTGGTAAAGAGATATGCATCTTCTGAATCAGAACCAGTGAATTTAGGAAGTATACTAATGTACTACGATTTTAATTCATAGTGATTACCCGCTACGTATGGAAGTTTAATGCATAATGGTAATGATGTACGCAATAGGTAACATCGATCCTGAAGGATCGGGATCGGCTGGTCCATCTTGTCTCCCATGAACAAATCTGATCTTATAAGTCGACCAAATTGATCATGGGTCCAATGTGGCATGAACCAGCGACGTGAGTGTTTGCGTGAACTTCCTAAACTAATGCAAGCAATGGGGTGTGGTGGAGAGATAAAACGGTGGAATAGATATGATCAAATAAAAATGTGATTTCTATTGTTCCTAATTGTTTTATTTTTTTTATTTTTCTACAGAACCAGGAAACAAAACTACAGACACAGAGAAAAATTGTGTTAAGAAAGTACCTGTTGGGCTGCCAAATAGCGGTGCTAGCCGCTGAATAGCGGCTAAGCTATAGAATTTGACTTGTGATTTTCTTCCACTAGGTCCAGAGGCTCTTCCAATCCTTTAAATCTTCCTGTATCTGCAATATCTATTTCCTGCACACTCACACACACTGTTAACCCGTAACACGCTAGAAAAAGCAAGAAAAACACCATCGATCCTCGGCAACGGCGCCAAAAACTTGATGTGTTATATTTACTGTAAACGCACAGTATCGGTGTAGTGCTGTACAGGTCGTCCCACAAGGATCTAAGGTGCTTTTGTGATTCTTACTTTCTCCTCAGTTTAACGGACTAACCAAAGGTTCTAGATTGAAGTCGGATTAATCTAAATAGCCTAGGATCTAGAATCCACTAATTTCCAACCATGTTCTTACTTCTATTATTTTCTTCTATCATAAAATTTTTTTCTTTTTAGTTTAAATTTTACTTAAAGTGCCCTAAGCATGAGCTATCAAGTGTTGTGCAAGTATAACTCATCAAAAATGCTACTTCTTATAAAAATAAACTAAATCTTTTAGATAATTCAAAGAAAAAGATAAAACCAGCAACCCCAAACCCTAACTAAGCATAGATTATCAAGAAACCTAATTCAAGTATAATCTATCAAAGTTCTAATCTTCGAGTCCTTGTATTTTAATCTTTTTATTGAAAAATCATGTCTTTATTAATTTTTATTTAAGAAGAAAAATATTAGAAAATAATTACATGGTGGATCTTAGCTTCATCTACATCCTAGAGCTAATCTAATTAGCTATTCATATTTTTACTAAGGAAGATCAAATTTTTATTCATGCAATGATAAACCCTAATCTAGAAAGCAGTAAAACCTAAGCTAGAAAGCAATAAACTTTATCTAGAAAGCAAGTAAAAATATCAAGAATAATGGTTTACCTCTGGACATGGTGTTGTGGCCGTCAACCTTCAGTAAAAACCCTAACTTTATTAATCAGAAAAACAAGTACAAAAATTCCAACAAAATACAATGATCGGCCAATATAGAGGCCTCGAAACCAAACCCTATTTCTAACAGAACCACAAAAACTACAAATTTACAATTAAGCCCTCGAAGAAACGTTCTCTGGAGTGGCCACTGTTTAGCCGCTATTTAGCGGTAGAACCGCCAATTAGCGGCTAAACAAAGGCCAATTGGCCTGATATTTCTTCTACAGGAGTATCTTGCTTTTACGTCCTGCAGTAATTTGATGTTGTAGTCTCGCCCACTTTAGAAACTTTTCGGCCTTTGATTTCCTAGTCCAACTCTGATTTCATGCCATCTCCTTGTATAATTCGGATTACCTGAAAAAGACACTAAAAATACTCGAGTAGCATTTATTTATATACAAAAATAAATAAAGTATGGGAGGAAAAATATAATATATGATACTTATCAGAATACTTTAGTCATTATGGGATCATTTCCCATTAGATAACCTGCCTGCGATAAAAAGTAATATATGTGCTGGTTTGGGGACCCCTTCCCGTTATATGACTCCAATTTCAGAGGTTTGTATTTTTTTAGATAAGGGGCGAAGTCCCACTCTAGTAGATACGGTCTTGAAACCCCCGATTCCTTCAGCTCCTTTTTCTGCATCAGCACATCAAGTTGGCTTTGTAGTTTTTCTATCCTTTCTTTATAAGGATCATGGAGGGAAAACTTATTGTCTTCTTCATGCACTGAATAAGTTTTGTCTTCTTTATCTTCTTCATTTATCTTGGGTGGTTCCTCATTTGTTTTGGGTGGTGGTCCCGAGGAAGAGGTGTTAGCCTTATCATCGACTATCTTTTGAGTATTCTCGACCACTTTTAGAAGTATTAATTTGAGGTCATCAATAGCCTTTTGCTGGTTTTGAATTATCTGCTCTTGGACTTCAAATCTCTGGTCGACGTCATCAGACCTATCTACCACATGTAACGGTAATTTTCGTGGCTGGGAAGATGCACAAGATTGTGGGGAAGTTATAACTAAATTGTTGTAATCATCATCATAAGAACCTTTTGCAAGTTTCTTGTAATTTCAAGGAGCGACAGTGTCTGATTTGAACCGGTAAAATGATGAGGTACTTCATCGTCTGTATTTGACTCATATTTTTTCTCCATGATCTTTTTGCCTTTGCCGACCATATTCAAGGTCACCACATTTAATTCTTTGATTTTATACCTAAGATTATTCTTTCTTCTTTTTGGAGTATTTTGTTCAATCTCAGTTATTCTGTCAAATACAGATACTCTTTTCTTGATACAATAGCAGTTATTCAATATAGCAGACATGGCTGTTATGAGCTGCTCACAATGGCATGTTGAGTGCGGCTGAGTTTGAGTCATGTTCCTTTTACCTATTAAGTAAATTCTGAGATCGAAAACTTTAGATGAAGAAGCTTGGGCGTGGGGCCCACTTGGTTGTCGGGAGAGTCCGGGAGCTTTCTGAAGCTTCTTAGAAGTGGTGGTGTTGAATTTGTGCTCAACACCCTGATTATCAGACTTAAATTTGTATTTTGGCTGGTTCACGCGTAACTGGTAGTTAGCTTCACGTTTTGAACTATTTACGTGAGGCTAGATAGTAACTTCGCATTTTAGATCATTTATGTGAGGCAGGGCAATAGCTTTGCATTTTATGCTTGTCTCGCGTATTACGTTGGCTTGGTAATTCTGCAGAAATTTAACTTCTGGTATCTTAGCCGCTCGTGGAGAGAAATTTTCACATGCTGGCTTAGTCTTGCGATTTATGCAAGTTTTATTTTCGCATTTAATGCGATTTAGCAATTAATTCAAGTTTCATTAGCTTCACGATTTACACTAAACTCAGTATTCTTTTCAAGTTTGATAGCCTCGCATGGAGGATCTCTATCACGCGCTGGCTTATCCTTGTGATTAACACAAGTTTGAGAATTATCCTTACGTTTTTTGTGAGTTTCGATTTTTTCGGTCTCATGTCCAGAATCTGTAGCCTCGCATGGAGAAACTCCATCACATGCTGACTTATAGTTAGCTTCGCGTTTAACTTGATTTTTATTGGATTCGCGATTAACGCAAGCCAGTTCACGAGGTAATGAATTACCCTCGTGTTATGCTTCTACTTCAGCCTTGCGTTTTACGCGGGCTTTGTGAGCTCTTCGTCTTGCTCGAAGATTTCAATTGCGGACTTGTGTTTTGGTAAAACCAGTTTCTTGGCCTTCCTTAGCAGCAAGAACAACATCTCCCTTTAGGGTTTCTTGCCCAAACAATGGCTCTATGGCCGCAGCCTCAAAGGATCTCCAATTAACAGTGGATTCCTTTTACCTGATTTATGGATATTAGAGATCATGAGGCACTAGTGCCATATTTCGGTCAGGTTACCTGATCCAGAAAAGAGATATTTCTTGTATTTCTGCTGGTCGATCTCCATGACAAGCACATCAACGACCGAACCGATCTTCTTCACATCCGATTGCGTCATGATCTCTTCTTCAGTGAAAGAGACGTCTTCCGCTATGGTCTTCAGTTTCTTCTCCACAAAATTCTTGCTTTCTTGCATTGAATACTTTAATTACAATGAAAGAGGAACAATAGAAAAACAAACGAGAGGATTTATAATTTATCGCTCTATTTTACAATAAAACATGGTTCTAGTGTGGCAATGGGTTCTATCTAGTAGCACCTTTTGACGATCTGACATGGAAATATTTTACTCGAGGAAAATGATGGCCGGCCCTAGATCTCTCTTTGTTGATCTCTGTGAATTCAAGGCTCTCGCGCATAACTTGAACTCAAAAACTAATAAAAAATGATTAAAGATTGATTAAAAATCTATTAAAGATCTGATGATGTATTCCTAAAGTCTCCTCAAAGAGGGTATTTATAGAGTTTTGGTTGGATTGAGAGTTTTCATAGGAATAGAATTGGAAGGTGTTTGTATTTATCAAGAATTCTAATCAAATATCGTAGTCTTGATTTAAATCTCTTGAATTTGAATTCTAATTGGACTCAATTCGGGTATTGGATAAGTCCAAAGCTCAATCACAATCTTAGGATTCTCTAAACGCAGAGCTAAATACTCTGAACGCGGAGCTAAGGTTTTAGCATCGTGTTTTACCTTTTCACGCGGAGCTATGAACTTCTGGCCAGACGCAGAGCTACGGATTTAGCTCTGCGTACTGCGGGGTATTTTGCTATTTTTCTTTAATTGGAAATTTTTCTCCACCAACAATGCTCAACTAATCTCCTTTCGGGAAAGAGTTATGAGACAAATCGTAAGTCTTCGAATCGTTTTGGTTTAAATTTCTTTTTATACTTTATTTGATCTATTCTTTTATGAGTTTCTACTATCTCTTCTGATAGAAATATGATCTTGCACTCTTTGATGGTTAAAGTATTGGGAATGCAGGTACTACTTAGCTTTTGGTGTGCCATTGATAATTGAGGCATGGTTTATGCATAGATTTTGAGTTGATTAGTTGAAAAACAAATACTGAAAACCCAACAAGAAAATTGTCATGTATTCATATGATATTTATAGTACAAAATTTATAACAAAAATATCAATGCAGATTATATAATTGTGATTTGTTTGTTTATAACAAACAAATTGGATAGGGAGAAATCTGTTTCATGGTAGTTGCATAGTTGGGATACGCTAGTTAGTAACAAATAGATATCAAAGGGATAGGACTAGTTAAGATTTGATTAATTAAATCCAATATTCCGCCTCAAGATGGATCAGGTAAAGGCTTGGCCATCTTGGATGTAAGAAGCATGAACTGTGGATGATTCAGTGCCTTGGTGAGGACATCAGCAAGTTATTTTGTGGAAGGAATAAAACAGTGCACAGGAATCCTGAGACAATACGTTCCCGTACAAAATGACAATCAATTTCAATGGGTTTACTACATTCATGGAAGACCAGTTTGGTAGCAATGTGAAGAGCTATTTTGTTGTCACAAAATAATATGACGGTTTCTTGATGGACTTGAAGGCCTTTGAGGACGTGTGATAACCATTGAAGTTCACATGGAGCGGTATTCTCCCTCAGCTGAGGAGTGAAAAACTGTTTGTTGTTTCTTTGTGCGCCAAGAAATAGGATTAGACCCCAGAAAGGCAATGTATCCAGTGATTGAACAACATGTATCCGAACAAGAGGCCCAAGCAGCATCCACATATATTGTGAGAGTGAGAGAACTTGTGGCAGAGATGAAAATTCCCGTAGCTAGGCAAGATTTGATGTAGCACATGACATGAAGAGCTGCATTCCAATGAGAATATGTTGGTTTCAACATATATTGACTTAGTAAATTTATCACATAAGTTAAGTCAGACCTTGTGATAGTAAGATAGAGAAGTCAACCAACCAAACGTCTGTAAGGTGAAAGATCATGAAGAATTATCCAACTTGAAGCATGTAGATGATGAGTGGTTTCAATTGGTGTTGCGGCTGGTTTGGCACCTAGAAGACCTGCATCTTTCAAAATATCGAAGCATACTTCCGCTGATTAATAAAAATGTTAGAAGTAGACTGAGCAATTTCAAGTCCAAGAAACTACTTCAATGGGCCGAGGTCTTTGATTGAAAACGACAATGTAGAAGCTTCTTGAGGAGCTGAATTGTGAGACAATTATCACCCGTCACTATAATATCATCAACATATACCAAGATGACTGTCAGAAGTTTACCCCTTGACTTCATGAATAAAGTGTAGTCGACATGGGACTGAGATAAACCAGCCGCTAAAAAAGTGGAAGAGAATTTTTCAAACCAATTTCATGTTGCTTGCTTTAAACCATACAAAAACTTGTGGAGTGACAGACTATTTTTTCCCCTGTCTATTAAAACCTAGTGCAAGTTGCATATATACCTCTTCATGTAAGTCACCATGGAGAAAGGCATTGTTGACATCTAATTGATGAAGTGGCCACTGTCGAACGACCGCAACAAAGAGAAGACAACGGACAGTGACTAATTTTTCCACTAGAGCAAATGTCCCAGTGTAATCTAGGCCCTCAGTTTGAGTATACCCTTTAGCAACTAGGCGAGTCTTGTACCGTGCAATGGTACCATCAAAATAGTATTTAACTTTGTACACTGATTTGCACCACACTGCTTGCTTTTCTAGTGGTAAGGAAGTAATGGACTAGGTATTGATATAGGTGAGTGCACGAAGCTCCTCTTGCATGACTTGACGCCAATGAGGATGCTTATTAGCTTCTGTAAAACAGACAGGTTCTAAATTCATGTTTATATAAGATAAGAGAGATAAGTATGTAGGAGAAAAAATAATTTAAGAAAGATAATTGGATAAAGGATACCTTATCGAAGACTTTGGAGATGCAATCGATTCCATGAAACCAGTCACATAGTTTCTCAAATAAGTTGGTTGGTGGATTTGACGTTGTGGTCAGAATAAAGCTTGGTTGGAAGGAGGTAAATTTGTGGTAGCATGAGCTGAAGAGGATAAAACTTGTGTTGTGAGGTTCTCACATTCATGACAGTCATCAGGCAAGGATAATAGAAGTTTAGGATGATTTGCGTAAATATTGGAAGTCAAAAATTGATCTGCTAGAGGAAAAACATTTTCATGAAAAATAATATTGCTATTAGTTAAGACATGATTAGTTGATATATCAAGTAAGCGATAGGCCTTTTAGTCCATAGGGAAACCAATAAGTACACATCGACGAGCACGAGGATGGAATTTATCAGAGTTAAGATGTCTAGTTGATGCAAAGTAAAGACAACCAAAAGCACGGATGTGATCATATTTGGGTTTAGAAGAGTGTAGGAGTTCAAATGGTGTCTTATTGTTGAGGATATATGTAGGGATACGATTAATGAGATGGGTAGTAGTGAGGAGGCAATCACCACAATACTGTTTAGATAATTTAGATTGGAAACGAAGGGCTCGTGCAACATCAAGTAGATGACGATACTTACGTTCTACTCCATTTTGTCTAGAAGTAGCTACGCAAGTATGTTTATGTGCAATTCTAAGTGTAGAAAGAAAATTGGAAGATTATTGTTGCAAAATTCGGTACCATTATTTGCGCGTATACGCATGATTTTGTGACCATGTTGGGTTTGAACATAAGATGCAAAAAGTTGTAAAAATTAGCAAGTTTGTGATTTAAATTGCATTAAGAACACCTAAGTATATCGTGAAAAATCATCAACTATAGTTAGAAAAAACGTGCATTAATTCGAGATGGAACTAAATATGGTCCCCATAAATCACAATGAATAAGCTCAAATGGTTTATTTGTAGATGAAACACTATTGGAAAATGACATCCTAGTTTGCTTTGCTAGGGGACAATTGTTGCAAACTGTAGGAAGTTTATTTGAATTAATTGATAACATGAGTGCTAATGCATGTAGGCGAGCCATAGATAGATGTCCAAGACATATGTGCCATAAATCAAGCATAGAAGAATGATTTGTGAGACAAGCAGTTGGAGAAGGTGAGTCGAAGTAGTAAAGTTCATCTTGCTCATGGCGCTGACCAATTTCCACTATCGTCGAGAGGTTCTATAAGATACAATGAGTGGGACAAACAATCACAGGACAATTAAAATCTTTAGTGAGGCGACTAATAGATAGAAGATTAAATTTGAAATAAGGAACATGATAGACATTTGATAATGTAATAGATGGTGTGAGTTTGCATGATCCCAAGCCTATGGTCTTTGCAATCAATCCAGTTGGAGTGGTAATGCCAGAGTTCTAAGGTGTGTGGGACAATGAATAAATAAGAGATGATGAATAGTTTATATGAGAAGACGCACCAGAATCCATAATCCAAACCTGAGTTGGTTAAGAGGATAAAAAGGTACACGTACCAGTAAGGTTGGTTTATGTTCAAAAGCCAGAGTGACAGCATTGAGAAGGTGCAATAATTGCTCATATTGATCCATTGTCAGTTGAGGAGGTTGCTTAGTGTGTGCAGCCGTAAAAGAATTAATAGGAGGACTTGATGTTGAAGGTGCATCATAATTGGTACCTGAAACTAACTTGTTGTTGTTGCGGTGTGCGATCTTGTAATGCGACGGTTAGCCATGAAGTTTGTAGCAAACTTCCATCGTATGGACAATGATGTGATAGTGAGAGCAGCGTTCCTTATATCGTGGCTTTGCATCGGTGATTCTTCTATTAGAATAGCTGTGCGTGGCTG
Source organism: Dracaena cambodiana (assembly GCA_036321105.1). NCBI lineage: Eukaryota > Viridiplantae > Streptophyta > Magnoliopsida > Asparagales > Asparagaceae > Dracaena > Dracaena cambodiana. The sequence continues at coordinate 30,051,377 of JAYEPQ010000012.1, read as the reverse complement.
CCATAACAGAAACTTCAGGGAGAGAAGATGGACAATTCAACAAGCATTGAGCTTCATCTCGTAAAACCAAGGAATATGCTTTGCCCACCGATGGCAGGAGATCCTGTAGAAGTATTTGACTATGTACCTGTGAGTAGGTATCATTGACGCCCATGAGAAATTGCATCAGTTGTCGTTGTTGTAGGTATGGACTAGGCACAGTGGAGGAGACTGGATCATATTGAGCCAACTCATTCCAAAATCCTTTGAGCGTGTTAAAGTATCTTGCAACAAAGTCGATGTTCTACTGAAGAGTGGCAATGGAACACTCTAGGTTGTAGATATGTGGACCGTTTGAAGGAGACAAATGGTCATGAAGATTTGCCCAAACAATATTGATAGAATCGGTGTAGAGGGCTGAGGTTGCAAGATCTTGATGGATTGAGTTGAGCAGCTATGAAAGAACCATGTTGTTAGCATGGTCCCATGCGCTCCGGAGCGGATCATCGGCCTGAGGACGAGGTAATGAACCATCGACAAAACCAAACTTCTTCTTGGCAGTTAAGGCCATGGTCATAGCACGATGCCATGTACGATAGTCATCTCCCGTGAGAGAGGCAAAAACAAGAATAGTCCCCTGGTTATCCGAGATATAGAGGAAGAGAGGGTTGGAGGGGTTATCAATAGTATCAGTGGGGGTGATGGTGGTGGAAGCCATGAGTGCTCTGATACCAAGTTGGAAAAAAAAAATATTGAAAACCCAACAAGAAAATTGTCATGTATTCATATGATATTTATAGTACAAAATATATAACAAAAATATCAATGCAGATTACATAGTTGTGATTTGTTTGTTTATAACAAACAAATTGGATAGGGAGATATCTGTTTCATGGTGTTGCATAGTTGGGATACACAAGTTAGTAACAAATAGATATCAAGGGGATAGGATTAGTTAAGATATGATTAGTTAAATCCAATATGATTTTTTATTCTTATTAATAGATTATTCCTAGAATCATATTGAAGCATTCATAAAGGAGTTAATTTTAAAATCAAACTCAGAAAAAAAAAAATTAACCTTGTAATACTATTGAGCTTAAAAGTAAAATTTTTCGGCTAGATTTGACCATGTAATCTATCTAATTGAGATAAAATATTGAATTTAACCAATCAAGGAAAAGATTTGGAGAGAGTTCTCTCATTCAAGCTCACTTTTTTCTCTTGGTTCTTCACCCAATTCTCTTTACTATAACCGACTGTTTTCTACATATGTCATCTTTCTCAAAAGTAATCTATTCTCGAAATGTTTTTTGCTCTAATACAATATTCCTGAGAAAAACGATCTTAGGTTGACTCCCGAGTAATATCAATGATCTCTTGTGCATGGAATGCACGATTTAGATCCTTAACATCATGTTTGTATAAAAGAAATATGCACAGTTAACCAGAAAGTTACAAAGATTAACGTAGTAGCGTGGAGAATGGGAAGACAGGACAAAATGTGCAGTGCTCTTCAATATTCACAATTATTAATGGTATAATGGATCGTAAAACTACAAAGACTAAGATTCCTTGTTGCTTGTTGTTGGAAGTGAAAACACTGAATATTCGAGGGCCGACAACACTCCCCACCACCACACCCACCCCATCGACACACACACCGCTCAAAATAAACACTAAAGCAAAAGCAAAAGAAGCAAATTCTAAGCCCACTACAGGGGCAAAAATAGAGGGTATGTGAATGATGCATAATTATCTCTGTATTGGGGGAGCGCCTGAACTCCATGATAAGTTGATAAACTACTGTTAGTAATTTGTAAATTCAGGAAGGTTTGAGATTAGTGTAGAAAACTCTAGTATATTAACAAGAGTAACAAGTCAAATATGATGAGTTTCAAATTAAAATTTATACAACTAAAAATGGTGGAAGCAAGTGTCATATATCAGTGAACCAATCTATAAATATATGGCTTGTCCAGCTGATTGGAATGAGGTAGGCGGATGTAAAATGAAGCTAGTCTAGAGCTAAAGTTTGCAAGAGAAGTTCTTATCCAATATGTTTTAGTTTAAAAAAAAAAAAAAAAACAACTCTTATACCCCCTCAAAACTTTTACCTATTCTTTATTTGCTCCTTCTTACACTTCAAAAAGTATCCATCCTTGAATCCTTTACCTACACTACTCCAACAAATTTGGTATCAGGGTTAGTTTAATTTAGAAAATTTCCTTGAGCTTTTCTTAAGCTCAACTTAAGAAAAACCACTAGAAATTACAAATTAATGAGGGCTGTTGAAGAGTTAAGGCTAAATATAATATTTTATTTCAAGAAAAAGTAGTTTTAAAAGATAAATAAAATGTAAAACATGAAAAAGAGAAAGTTAAAAAGAATAAGTTAAATACTAGGAGGATGGTTACGCTAGGTTAAAATAAAAATTAATACATGATTCATGAGTTTAGGATAGGTGTAATAGCATAGATTATAATCTCAATAAAAAGAGGCTCTATTAGCATGTTCAGAACACAAGCCAAACAGTTAAGGCTTTCAAATGAAGATGTGGGTCATTTGCTGCTATAAAGGAATCAAAAATTTTCTTTATAGCCTTCATAGCAGCAACAACATAATCCCATCTACCAAGTAAACTTCTTCAACAATTTTCTTTCTAAACTCTTTCATAGATTCTTCTCTCCATAAAGATTGAAGCTTGATAGATATTACCTTCAAAGGAGCAAAGAAAAAATAGTTGAAATGTTTAAGGGGCTAAAATATTTTTATTAAAATATATTGGAAAAAACATCTCTTGCAAGATTTAGCTGTAGATTACCTTCACTATATACTCTACCCATGTCATCCCAATTAGAAAGACTTGTCATCTATCTATATATGAGTTCACCGACACAGAACTCTTCCACTTACCTTCTTTGCATGCTCATATGAAACTACTGCACAGTACTCACAGTAGTTTTCATTCATATTCCCCCTTGTATCTTCCATTCTATAACTATATTATATAGATTAAATGAGTTAATAACTTGACCCAGTCAAAGGCACTGTAAATTTTGTCAAAGTTACTTACATATTCGTTTGAATTTGTTATACTAGTCTATGATGCCCTCGATTTTTAGTTGCTTTCCAAAATGGAGGATACTACTAAAAAGTACTAGATAATCCAACAGTCATATGATCTTGAAATAACTGTAACTACTGTCACATTTAGATGAATAATAACATGTCAAAATTGAAAAGATTTAATTTATATAAAGAGTTATTTACATAAAATGGCATACTGCTCTGAATATGAATATAAAAGAATCTACAGACAAAAAGAAAAAAGCAATGCCTAGACAAAAGAAAGTATAAGCAAATATACAAGGAATATCTAGTAAGTACTCCATCTTTTACTGTCTCTCTATCTGTTCAAGAAAGTATAGGCCGTCATTAGAAATGACTCTCTTTCTTGCCTTCCAAATCTGGATTCAAAATATAAGAGATTAAACCCAATAAGTAACACAAAGAAGAAGAAAAGTTATACTATTACAGTACTCAAAATTGATGATTGTTAACATGTTATGTTAGTGTCGGACATGATAACATAAATCAAGAATAATATAAATAAATTTACAATCATAACAAAATAAAAAATTTAGGAATGTGCAAATCAATAATAATTAATAGATCTTATTAAGGTCTTATATCAGATATCATAAACTAAACAGATTAATAATTAGTCAAATATTTGAAACTACTACTAATAGATAACTCGTTTGCTATTACCCGTATTGTATAAGTGTCCATACATATCCGGGACCTGATCCAAATTACCCCATACTATGGAATAGTAATAGACGTCACCCTTATGGGGGAATCATGCATTAGAGTGTAACTCAATACCATATGATATGTTGTAGTATAAGCCCTCAATATCTAACTAGAAATGGCCAATTAGATCATCATACGATATGATTCTTTTCCATCATGTAGTTTCTCCAATTCCCATTAGAATGATACACGATACTCATGCACCAATGGAAACATCATGGTATGCCAAATTAGATTGTGTACATGTCCTTCACTAGAAACTGGAATTTAAAAATCAATTTAATTCAAGACCTGTACATACGCATCATGAGGATACTATGTTTCCTGTAATCAAGATATATGAATCTTGCCATTATGTTCCTATGAAGATACTATGTTTTCATATTATGTATTAACTAATTGATGTTACATATCATATATAGATATATCATGTACGTGTTTAAAGCATGTCATGTTTATGGGTCATATACTGCATCATATATTATGTGATGACAAAATTGTAAATTAGATTAACTTTTCCATTAAGCAAATGTCTTCGATAGAACGTAGCCTCTTTTATATTCTGTAATTCAAATCTTGAATTAATTTGATAATTCCTTATATGACAGTTCACAATTCGAATATTACCAAATAGAATAATATGTACTAATTTTACATAACCTCAGATGCACCGATATAATCAATTATAGACACATTGTAATAGCTATATTGTGCATAGCTATATTACAGTGGTATGTATAGTGAAGCAATTGATTATTCATTTAAATATATACATGTATATATGGTGCTGTGCATGTGACTAATAAATAATGCTTATTTATTATTCAGCGTTACTATTGGTCAAAGACTGATTATATGGCCTTAAGCGTTGTGACACAATATTTAAATAGCATATTTTAAAATATTAACATAAATATATACCACTCCTTTTTTTCCAAACAAATTATTATGTAAGCTTAATATATATAAATATAATCAACACTGCTACTTAATATTTAATGTTTATAGAATAATAGCAATGTTAACATTTAAAATAAGAATGTACAAATTAAAAACATGTATAAACAAAATATTTAAATATATTGATCTATCAAATTACCCAATAATCTAGTTCAATTCTTAATATCCACTAATAGTCCAAAATATGAGCCGAGTATATTCATAAAATAAAATAAGTTAAGTACATACAATAAAATTAAATAATTTTTTAAGAAATGAATAAAAAATAAAAGTGTCACTTTCATAATATTCATCCAATTTAATCAATAAGATCTTAAAATCCATCTCTCCTTCCCCTCGATTCTTCGGTTCAAGGCAATTCTTGCAGGTGTTGTTCCTGTGAGCAACAGACCTTCGATGATGGATATGATGTCTAATAATGGAAGTACAGGCAGCTGTTATTGAGTCAAGTACCATGGTTGAGATTATCCACGAAACCTACCTCAAATAGAGAAAGATGACAACCTAGAGAATGATTGGATTTGGATATTGATTTAGGGACTTCTTGAGTCCTAAAAAATAATGAACAACAAAAGAAGGGAGGAGATATTGAGTATTGAGAGGAGAACTATAAATGCAGAAAAGGAAAATGTGTTGTCTCAAAACCTTTGTTTTGATGCATGAGTGGGTGGGGACAGCTCATGCTTTTTAACCCATCTAATTCTTTCTCTTAATAACACAGACACATAATTCCAAGCTTATTTCTAGCCACAGATGTATAAACTATCTTACTCATTCAGTGAAGGAAGGCGGTTAATTTTATTTTTATTTTAATTATTTAAAAATTTTGGTTCTATATAACATTCTCTAAATATTACCAAATTAATATAGGACGTAGTGCTCAACAAGAAAAATACTAAAATATTATTCATTTATAATTTCGATGTTCGGAATCAGAAAATAAAATTTCAAAATAATTAGATTTAGTTTATATTTTAAAATTAATAAAATTTGGAAATATTTTTGGACTTCTCGGAAAAATTTACAAAGATCATAAATATTTGAAAACTAATAACCGCAAAGACCGAATGTTATTTGGAATTGTGGATTTAAGTTACACGCACCTAAAGTTATTTTGGTGTCCACATTAACTTGTGGTAGCTCGAATTTGGCACAATCAGACTCAAAATACGAATATACGAGTGGCACTAATTTTCGGATATTACACAGTCATTTCTATATTAATATTTAGGTTTTGGTCATCATTTGAGATGTGTAATAATAATTCTTAGTTTTTTCCACTTCTCTTATCTTTTCCTATCCATTTGCACATAGGACTCAATGCCCCTCTTTTAGAGCTCGCGGATTCTCTATAAGTTGCTTAGATACAATAAAAGTTTGGTGACTAGCATTGGGAGTGCCCCGTATTAAATTCGGATAATGGTGAAGTAAAACTTAAGATTTAGGTCATATTTGCTCCATTATTAGATAAAGTGTTTTCTAGAATTTCCTTTTTGAAAATTGAAAGATATGTTAGCAAAAATATAGGAATACCAATGTAACAACCAGCGGAATCTAATAGTTAACCGAAGAGAAAAAATAGTAGAGACAGAGAATATGTAGATTTAACGTGATTCAGTAATGTGCCTACATCCACGGGGATACGATTGAAACCTTCCACTATATCAAAAGAGGATTACAACTTTTTAGTTCTCAACCACAAGAGAATTTGCAATGAAATCACATAAGAATTTAAATCAAACCCTAACATCTTGTTACAGTGATTTTCTTCTCCTTTGCTTCGCCTGCCGAAGAAAACCCAAAGAAAATCTGCCCTTTTCTTTACTTCAAAAACCAAAAATTCCAAAAGAGAGAGTCACCTTCGGCCGAAAACAAACAGAGCAGCAACAACAATTATTTTTGCGTGCAGCCGCAAAAATAATTTAACCAAGAAAGGAACCTGCCACCAATTTGTTCTCCTTCAGCAAAAGAAAGTCACCAGTTTGTTCTCCTTCGGCCGAACAACAGCAGTACCTTTTTCTCTCTATTTTGTTTCAGCCACCCTACAAAAGAAAAAAACCTCGGCCAATTTTTCTACCCGAGCCGCACCCCCCCCCCCACACACACAAACACACACACACACACATATATATATATATATATATATATATATATATATATATATATATATATATCTTATAATGGTTTTGGACCGGTTTTGGACCCGTTTGGGTGGACCAAACCCGCTGCAGAAATAGGGCTCCATTAACAACAATCTCCCACTTGGAGATCTATTGAAAAAATTGTAATGTCTATGTGTGATAATCCTAGTGTCCAAAGCTTTTACCTCGATCATTGAAAGTCCCAATTTCAGTATTCAACACAAATGCATCAAAGTTGAGTAATAGCTCAACTTTTTCCAATCAACCGGCTTTGTCAACATATATGCAGGATTCTTACTGCTCTCAATCTTCTCTATCTTCAATTGACTATCCTCCAACAAGAAGCTAATGAAGTGATACCTCAAGTAAATATATTTAGTCCGTGAATGATACACCGAGTTTTTAGCAAGATGAATTCCACTCTGACTGTCACTGAACAAGCTGCAATTCACTCATCAATCGCTGCAACCAAATAAATTTCTTACATGCTTCTGCAGCTGCAATATACTACTTGCTTCTGCAGCTGCAATATACTCAGTTTTTGTAGAAGATAAAACAATAATTTATTGTAATCTTGAAATCCAGTTTACCGCTGTCCCTCCTATAGTAAAGACATAACCTATGGTGCTCCTGCTATTTTCTCTATCACCTGCATGGTCCGAGTCCACAAAACCTTGCACATTAATGTTATCACCCCCAAAACACAAACAATAATTTGAAGTACTTTTCAAATACCTAAAAATCCACTTCATTGCTTGCCAATGTTCCTTCCTAGAGTTTTTCATGAATCTACTCACAACACCTGCTGCATGTGCAATATCCAGTCTTGTACTTACCATTGCATACATTAGACTCCCAACGGCCGATGAATAAGGCACATTTTTCATGTATCTTAGCTCCTCATCTGCCTTAACACCTTGCTCCTTTGATGGCTTAAACTGACCACCAAGTGTTGTAGTTACCGATTTTGCATTTTTCATATTGAATCTCTCCAATACCTTCTTGATGTATTTTTCCTGAGATAACCACAATCTCTTACTTTTTTATCTCGAGTAATTTGCATCCCAAGAAATTGTTTCACCTCAACCATGTCCTTCATAGAAAATCTTTCTGCCAACTTCCTCTTCAGATCATTGATTTTCTTCATGTATGAACTTGCCATAAGTATATCATCTACATACAAAGTAAGAATTATAAAGTTACCGACCTAAAACTTTTGTAGATATACACAATGATCTGAATTGCATATGGAAAAATCCAAATCCAACATAAACTTATCGAACTTCAAGTACCATTAGCTCAGTGCCAGTTTCAATCCATACAAACTCTTTTTCAGTCGACATATTCAATTCTCCTTACCTTTAACTTCATATCCCTCTGGCTGTTCCATGTATATTTCCTACTCCAAATCACCATAAAGGAAAGCAGTCTTCAGATCGAGCTGTTCTAAATACAATCCTTTCACAGCCACAATACTCAATATTGTTCTGACAGAAGTCATCTTAACAACTAGTGCAAATATTTTATTGAAGTTAATATTTTTTTCTCTGACCGTATCCCTTCACCACAAGTCAAGCTCTGTATTTTTGTGTTTCTCCTGCCTCATATTTCACTCTGTATACCCACTTGTTATGCAATACTTTCATATTTGCCGGTCGTTTCACCAATTCCCACGTGTGATCTCCTCCAAAGAAGATATTTCATCATGCGTGGTTAGCTCCCAGTTAAGATAAAACTTATCTTGCATAGCCTTTTGGTAACCTCTGGTTCACCTGCATCAGTATACAAATTAAAAACAAAGTTTTTGAATTGGCTTCCTTATTCTAGTGCTCCTCCTCAAAGTGGGAACAGTCTCGGATGAAGAATTTGAACCATCTACTTCAGTTAGTAGCTCTCTTTCCTGTTCGGTTTTATCTGAAACGTATGTATTCTCATGTGTAACTATTTCTTCTCCTTCAGATGTAGATATTTCTTCCTTTCTTTCATTCATGGAATCCATCCCATCCTGTGGCTCATCCAGCTCTAAGTGCTCTTTCTTAACTGTTTTCTCACTCTTACTTTCCATTCGGTCTTTATACATATAGCCCCCATTGAATACTACATCTCTGCTACGAATCATCTTATTATGCTCATAATCCCACAAGTGATAACCATATTCGTCACCACCGTATCCAATGAATTCACACTTCAAAGATTTAGAATCAAGTTTCTTTCTCATCTCATGATCCACATGTACATATGCTATACAACCAAATACTTTTAAGAATAAATAATTCACACTCTTACTAGACCACACCTCCTCTGAAATTCCTCCATCTAAAGTACTAGCTGAACTACTGTTGATCAGATAGACTGTCGTATCTACAGCAGCTCCCTAAAGTTGTAAAGGCAAACCTGTATGTAGTCTCATACTCCGAGCTCGCTCCAAAATGGTTCTATACATCCTCTCAGCCACACCATTTTGCTGCGGTATTTTCGGTACAATCTTCACTCTCCTGATCCCATGAGTAGAGTAATAGTCATCGAACTCCTTATTGCGAAATTCTCTACCATTGTCTGACAACAGACATTTCACGTTCAAACCTGTTTCATTCTCAACAAGAGCTTTCCATACCTTAAAGATCTTGAAGACATCAGATTTCTGCTTAAGTGTAAATACCCATATTTTCCTGCTTGCATCATCTATAAAAATAACAAAATAAAAATTACCTCCTAGAAACTTCGCCGAAGAAGCTCCCCATACATCTGTATGCACCAACTCCATTCTCTCGGTTTTCTTCTCCTTACCATCCTCATAAAACTAACTCTTTTCCGTTTCCCAAACACACAGTTCTCACAGAATTCAAAATTAGTATCTTTCATAGCTGTCAACATACTTCTAAATTGCAACACCATTATGTCGCTCTCACTCAAGTGACCGAGCTCGATGCCATAAGGTAGCCTTCTCATAATTCACAGTGGCCAAAGAAATAACGTGATCCACCGAGTTTGATAGTAAATATAGAGTTCCCACTCTCTTACCCTTGACCACTATCATTGCTTTTTTGCTGATCTTCTACTGTTTCCTCTCAAATGAGATTTGATAACCATTACCATCTAGCTTGCTAACATATATCAAATTCTTTTGCAAATTTGGTATGTGCCTGACCTCTTGTAAAAGTAGCTTTCCACCATTGTGCAACTTCAACTGAATTGTTCTCTTACTAACAATCTTACATTCATGCCCATTACCAATAGTCACGTGCCCAAATTTATCTTGGACATAATTATCAAACCATTCTCTACGAGCAGTGCAATGGAACGAAACACCTGAATCTACAAATCACAAGTCTGACCTTGATTCTGTATAAGCAGATAGGCACAAATCATCATACTCCTTACTTGAATTCACTATATTCGCTCACTCCTTATTTTTGTTTGGACAATTCTTTTTCATATGATCCTCTGTCTTACATTTTTAACACACTAATTTTTTCTTGAACTTCCCCTTAGATTTTGATCTCCCTCTTTACTTTGACTCCCTACTTAAATTTCTATCCCTTTTCTTCTTTTCTTCATTATTAATAAACAGAGCAGTACTTGTAAAAACTGTGTTCTCACCCATACTCTTTTTTATCAATTCATCATTCATGATACTCACAACATCATCAAATTTAAGAGCAGTGTTGAAAATATTGCTAATGGCCAAACAACATTACTCCAACTATCCGGTAACGAACACATAAATATCAAATCTTTAATGTCAAAAGCAAAGACAAACTCTAAGGATTCAAATTATGCCCATAATGTGTTAAATTTGTTTAAATGATTAACAACTGAACTATCAGAAGGCATTCTCAAGTTAAATAACTTTTTCATCAAAAACAGTCTATTTGAAGCAGACAACTTCTCATAAAATTTAGCTAACGCTAATATCATACCTGAAGTGGTTTTTCTTTGGAGACGTTGAACACAACCTGCTTTGTTAGGCACAATCGAATCTATGCCAAAGCCCTCCTGTCCAATAATTTTCACTTCTAATCAGTTATCTTTACTGGTTTTTCTCCAAACAGTGGTTGATGTAAATTTTTCTGATATAAATAATTTTCCATCTGTAACTTCCACCATTGGAAGTCTGTCCCATCAAAATTTTCAATTTTTCCCTTCCTATCTTCTGCCATAATTCCCACTCAAAATCAACACCGATCTGAGCGAAATCTGACCCAAGCCAGGGCTCTGATACCAATTATTAGCAAAAATATAGGAATACCAATGCAATAACTAGCGGAATCTAATAGTTAACCGAAGAGAAAAAATAGCAGATACAGAAAATACGCAGATTTAACGTGGTTCAATAATGTGCATACATCTAAGGGGACATGATCGAAAGTTTCCACTATATCAAAAGATGATTACAACTTTCTAGTTCTCAACCACAAGAGAATTTGCAATGAAATCACACAAGAATTTAAATCAAGATAGAAGTTTAAAAAAAAAAAAGGATTATATTTATCTTCAGAGGGTTGGCTTCTTTCCTATGTCACACTAGTTAAGCCCGAAACAAACAAATGCATGTCTTTTACTAGACAATTAGATGGTAGTTTAAAAAAGAGAGGAGTTAAGAGTATGGGATAAAATAGAGAAATGTGATTCATTCATTTTGTTCTCACTAGCTTCTTGCTGTGGAAAATTTTGATTATCTGAATGGTTCCCCTTGTTTTCTTTCTTCTTCCTCCATGGTGGGGGAAATTTTTGAGATAAAAATATATTTATTTTCCTTTGTTTTCTTTCTTCGATGCCTTATCTCAGTAACAAACAATGGAAAACTTTTTCCTTTTGTTTTTTCCTGAGCCCAATGTTCCTTTAATATTATTCTTCAAGCAACGCAATATGTAACTAATAAGTAAGATTTTTATCCCTTTCACAAGTGTTCCTATGCTTTCTTTAATGGAAAGAAGTTTAGAATTGGAGACAGAAAAAGAGGATCCGTATGTACGAGCAAAAGAAGGAATCCATAGCCAAGGTGAAATCAAACTGTAATGATAATTTAGCTCCTCTAGTCATCCCGAAGCCAATGGTTGGATATAGCTAGCATTCCATTCAAACCACCCCGCGTCAGTCACTGAAATCTCCCTGAGCGAGCAATTGGTCCACCATTCTTCTTCTACTGCGAGAACATTACCTTGTCTCCAGTGGGAAACCATCTCATGCTTCTTGTATGTCATCGAGCTAGAGTTAACTTGTGGAGTCCAAACTTCTTTTGTGCTGCTGCCAGGAAAAAAGGGTATGTCCACAGCCTTCCCTTCAGAAACCGATTCCCTCTTCCATCAGTCCCAATCAAAAACAATCATTGAGGCTCTCCCAGGAACAAAGAAGTGGTGGCCGACCCACCCATTTCAACTTCCTCCATCGCACGTGCAAATTAAGCTTACTGTGAGGGTCCGGTCTGTGTTATCCCAATCTGATGGCATACCATCTGACAGGATCAGAAAGTGGATTCTCTATAAATATCGTAACTGGAATTTAGAATGGATTGGACTCAACATGGTTGCACCCCTAGAGCTGGACGAGGTTGAGATGTTGCTTGGGTTTCCTAGGAACCACACAAGAGTTATCTCCCGGACAGAGAGATACAACTCCTTAGGCAACTCCTTCCAAGTTGATATTGTACCTTTCCATCTTTCAGTTTTGGAAGATATGTTTCCAAATGGAATCACTGTATTGTTACTCTTCTCGGGGATCGGGGGAGCCATAGTAGCTCTTCATCATCTTGGAATTCATCTCATGACTGTTGGCCTTCGTGGAGTTATCTGAGTTCAACAAAAACATAGTGAGGAGTTGGTGGGATCAGATGGGGACCTTGATTGACATCGTTATTGTGAAGGAGCTTAATGGTGATTGTCTCGAGTATCTGATCAAGACATATGGTGGCTTTGATCTGGCGATTGGTGGGAGCCCCTGCAATAACCTTGCTGTTAGCAATCGGCATCATCGAGATGGGCTGGAGGGAGAACATTCGGCTCCATTCTATGACTACTTTCGGATCTTGGATCAAGTCAAGTGTTTCATGGGGAAGAACTAGAAAGAAGAACATTTTCTCATAACGTAACTGACAGCTTCTTTTGTTGACCATTTTCAGGAGGCAGGATTGGTATTTGAGTGGGAAGGAAAAGCATAATATTTCAAAGGTTCGTTTTTAATTTCAGTAACTTTTCTACTTATCTTATTTGTGAGCTGATCGCACTACCTAAAATTTCTCTAGTATTTTGAGACAATACAGGCAAGAGAGATGGCTTGTTTATGTTAAGATAAAGAACTGACTCTGGATTTCAAACTGAAATATGCAAGATTATCTTTATCACTGCAAATTGTATTAAATTGCTACTGTTCCCAATTTAGCATCTATGTAATTGATTGCTGGTCAAATATGTACCAAACTCTAGAGGCCTTATGAGTGTGGATCTATTTATTATGGGCATTTCATGTTTTCTTTCCTTTATTTTTCATTTATCTTTTAGGGATTTCAAATTTATTTATGTTGAAACAGCATATTATTTATAGAAGTCTCGATGTGATGGTTTATTTATGTCACAATTTTGTCTCGTAAGCAATCTATGATATATATCTATTCATGCATCTATCTTGCTGTTGGTTGTAAATTTTGAATTTCCAAATGTCACTAAATCTAATTGCTCCGATATATAAGTTTACAATGTCCAAGATATGTCCATGACCAATTAGTATTATTGTTGTTTGCACCTTTTTCTGGGGGAAATTGTTTGCTTACTCTTCTTTTATGTTTGATTTCCACAATTTGCACAAAATGCAGAGAACTTATTTTAGAGTTATGTTTGGCTGTCTGATGATATTTCCATGAACTATCGAATTCAGAGATCTTGTATGTGAATGTTCTCATAATTCATGCCCTCTCTTATGCTGTAGCTTGTTTTTGAATGCAGGACCCCCAAATTTCTGGATTCTTCCCATTTCAAGGACAATACCCAATGGAAAATATTCCAGTCACAAAGCAAACCACAGATACACAGACAAGGTAAAAAAAAAAAATATTAAGTTCAGAATTGATACATTCTTCATTGGCACCATGGCAAACATAATTGAAAATGCAGGTCCCTTGCCACAATAAACATAAACCATAAAAAAGTGTGAGGTCGTATAACATAAAAACAAGAAAATGAATAATAAACATTGATTTATAGTTATATGGAATGCATAGGATTGTTTCTAGTGTATTGGCAAGTAACTTGCAGTTCATATTATTTAAGCTTGCACTGAGGTTAAACCTGCAGGAAATTAAGATATGAGGGAAGCAAATATTCCACAATTATCATGCAGCTCAAGATCAATTAATAAAATATTAATTCATAATAAGTATTGTGTTGCAAGGAAATAACAGGCATGGAATTATAGATATTACAAACGTTTACTATAAGAAGAAAATTATTCAATAACAGCATTTATGTTGCCAGGAAATGGCAGTCATGGAGGTTCAGATCACATATTATGACAGCCATGAAGCTGTAACGTGTTATAAATTCCTTTATTCATAGATTACTACATATGAAATGAGGTGTGTGTAATGTATTATTTCTTTTCCTCAGACAAAAAAAAAAAAAAAAATCTAATTAATGCAAAAAAAAAAAAAAAAGGAAGAAAGGTTACATGCCGCAAAATGATGTTGTTGTTGCTACTACTTCATGGGACAGCCTAGGCGGTAGCCATCTTAATCGGTGCAGTGATGATTTGCGGGGAAAGAGGTGGAAGATGCCGTCTATAAGGTCAAAGACTCAACATTGCGTCTGGCACGAGCTGTATCAGTCACCACCTGTATTTGACATATTTTTGATAATTTGAAGAAATTGTTGATGTAGTAGAAAATTTATTTTAGGACAGTTTTCTTTGAAATCCTTTCTAAAATACTTTCAGATGTAGCTGAAGGTTATGTATTGATAATTTTGATTCTTTTACAGTAAAATACAATATTATGAATGTCTTTGTTTTGTTCTTTGATCAATTAAAATAGTTTGGAGAAAGAAGCACAATTTTACGTGGAGAAATATATATATATTTTTTATCATCGATTAAAAAAATTCCGAGAGCTTTGAATCTGTGAGTCTAGTCATAAAAATAAGAGTGTTTCTTTTTATTTACATGAAAGCAGGGTCATATCATGAGTAATTGGGCCTAAGACAAAGCTTTGCATTATGTCTAAATATTGTAAATATTATTTATATTAGGGATCTAATATGATTCATCCAGTTTCTTGAGCTACAAAATTACTTTATAATGAGAGAGTATAAGAGGGAGACAGGGAAACAGAGAGATTAAAAATGTTTGATTTAAGAATTAAGAAAAATATAAGAGATTGAATTTTGATACTTGAGTTGAGAATTCTATGACATAGAAAGTTTGAATTTTGAGAACTAGAAGTGAAAATGACGGCGGACGGAAGCGATTTAGGGTTTGTGGTGGGGAATTGGGGAAGAACTTAGGGTTTTGGAGGATAAATTAGGGTTTTAGATCTCACGTTCAGGCGAATCACACGCCCACTCTCTCACGAATCACTCGAGGAAAGATTTGAAAAAGCAAATCACATGCTCTCAAAAGAAATAATATTTCACTCTATCTTCAAATTAGAGTTTTACAAGCCATATATATAGAGAATTCTAAAGTAACAAAATACCAAATCTATCCAAATCTCTAATCAAATCCTAATCCAACAAGATAATACCAAATCTAACTAAATTCTAATCAAATCTCTATCAATTCTCCCCCGCTTGGAAACATTCACCACCGGTGAATGGCAACTGGAAGAAGATCAAGTACATCGGATGAAGTCGAACAAGCATCCAAAAATCCGGAAAACCTTTCCACCATACCAAATATGTATAAATCAGACATATCCGAAACCAAATATCAACTTTCGTGCTTATCCATGGCGGTGGAACTTGTAGATGTGGAAGAAGTGGAGCGGGCTGAAAATCTGATGCCGTGAAGAATGTCGCGCATAAAGCAGAAGCTCGATGATCTTCTAGAGTAGAGCACCAGGCAACACGTGAAGCCATCACGATCGAGCGAAAATCAAGGGCTGTTGGAACATTCAACTCCAAAGAAAGCATAACAAACTCCCGCAAAAACCTGAAATGGTTCGTACGTTGGGTATGAAAGGGCTCTACATTCTCAAAAGGGAACCTCGTAGGTGGAAGTCTAATCAGCACGGATCCAGCTAGAAATACCTACACTCTATCAAGTATATCTGCAATAAACTTGTAAATATCATTGCTAAATATAATTTGCCTATGGAGATTCACACACAAACAATGCAAAAGTGGTGCAAGTGAATTTATAGGTGGATCAGACTCGTCAAGTGATATGGATCTAGAAGTGATAGGCTCAGGATGTTTATGCATAAAATGAAGCAATTTATCATCTTGAGTTAGTATTATTAACCCATTCTTTTTATTTTTAGATGGACTCTTGGGTGGAGAAGGAGTCAACACAATTTTCTTTCCATTACACACAAATACATAGGTGTTGGACTTTCCATAATTCTTAACATCTAGGTCAAATAACCATGGTCTACCGAGTAAAATATGTGCAGCATCCATGTGTAAAACATCACACCAAATATGATCACTATAACTTGAAAATTGAATAGGCACAAGACAATGCTGAATAATAGCATGACAACTCTTATCAACCCAGATTACATTATACGGTTGAGGGTGTGATTCAGCTTTGAGGCCCATCTTGTCAACAGCCGATTTATAAATTATATTTATACAACTGCTTCCATCTATCATGACTTTATAACTCTTACTGTCGTGTGTGATATATGTGTGAAACACATTAGATCTACGCCAGTCCTCATTTCTTGATACAGAATGCAAACACCTAACAACGTGTAAAGGTGTATTCATTAGGTCATCTTCAACCTCACTAAAATTTCCTTGAGGTTCGTAAATTTCTTCTTCAGTCTCACTATCATTTGTATTATGATTCTCATTTATTAACAAATTTCTTGTAGGACATTGATAAGCAAAATGACCAAAACCATGACACTTGAAGCACTCAGTTTGTTTTGTGGCTGGTTTTGATGACTCACTAGCGACTGATTTACCTTTTGTATCCTTAGGGACAGTATTAGTACTAGTGTCAGATTGTCGCTTGGTATACTCCGTGGTTCTGAAAGTGGACTTTTTGTCAAAGGGTGTGCGCAAATATGCTTCATAGTTAAGAGCGCACTGAAATGCATCCTCAATAGAATCTAAAGAGTGTGTAAACACTTCTCGCTTGAGTTCGGGTGTAAGTCCAGTGCGAAATCATGAAAGAGTTAAACGACTGTTTTCTTGAATATCACATCGCACTAAGAGTTCATCGAATTTGTGCATATATTCAGTCACACTCATATTTACCTGTTTCAGATTAGACAGCTGGTCAAGAAGGCGATTCTTAAAAGTTGGAGGAAGATATTTCTTTCTAAGTTCTTCTTTCATTTCAAACCATATTTCAATTGGTTCTTGTCGCTCTCTTGCTAACCGTCTCTCAACTGACATCCAATAGATTTTAGCTGACCCTTGTAATTTTAATTTAGCGAAACGGATTCTTCGGGCTTCAGACATCCCATACCATTCAAAAAGATGGTTCATATCCGCTAACCAATCACAAAAACGTTGGGGGTCATAAGTGCCATCAAAAGAGGAAACATCTACTTTAACTTTACGTGTGATATCATCGTGTGGATGTTCATCCTCAAAATTATTATTTCTTCCAATATTATGATATCTTCCTTGTCTACTTTCATTCCTCTGATTATTTTCAGCAGGTTTTTGCTCATTGACTTGTGTTTCTAGATTATTTAAAAGTGTATTTATTACATCTAAACCAGTTTGAAGTTTTTTATTAGTGTCCATTATTTCATTTAATTTATTTAAAACCTCAGTAAGATCCATGACTTCTCTAAAATTTTTGCCACTACGAAGCATGCAATAATTATCTATATGCAGTTGCAATAAAGCACACAGATGAATATGCAAAATCCTAGACACAAACTAAATGCGTGACTATATGATCAAATAAGATATTCTAATATCCGAAAGTTACTATATGTGAGGAAATGCACTTCCTATTTATGCAATATAATGTAACACACAAATAAATCTCGTGGTAAATTATAAGTAACAATAAATTTTTCAAGTCTATGCAAATAACAAGATTGGGGTGCAAGATGTTACTAACTGAATTGACAGTGTGATTAGAAGTTACCTCGATGTAGAGAAAATCACACTTAGGCACGAATTTCCTTCTCAGATTGTTGGGAATTTTGCACAGACTCTGGAGTAGAAATCCCACAAATCAGCTCAAGAATTAGTGCAGAATTATCAGGCTTGATTTGGGGGCAAATCGGGCTCAAAATGACTTCAAAATCACAAAAAAAAAAACCTTAACGGGTTTGGATTCCTTCTAACGGGTCTGCACTATAGCTCTTCGGGTCGGGTCTGATGGACTGAACCCAATATGAAAATTGGGTTGGATCTAGAGCTTGCAGGTCGGGTCCAAAATATATCCAACCTTCTTTTCTTTTGAATATGGATCTATGAAATCAAATGGGTCCAACTCAAACCCAATTCAACCAAACCAAATCACAATCAAATCCATAACCCAATAACTTTCTTCTCCTTACTGCCGTTGATCTGAAGGTCACTGTTTTCTGGTCGCGGCTGCTTGGACAAAAAGGGAGAGCCGGGTGGGGAACAGCGGCAGAGCGATGGTGGAGATCGGCTGCACAAGGCGACGGGGATCGACGAAGGCGGGCTCGGACTCAGATTTGAGAGTTGCGACGAGGCAGATCTGGGGATCGTTGCTGTGGAGGGCGGCGAGTGGTGCTGCTGTTTGTGGAGGATGGTCGGCGAGTGGTGCTGCTGTGGGTAGAAGAGGAGGATGAGATTTTTTTTTTTTTTTTTTCCGGGTGTTGGGTGGGTTTGGATGAAGGGGCGGTGGGACGATGTGGGAAAGGGGAAGGGGCTGTTGTTACGGGGAGAAAGAGGGGAAATTTTTTTTTTTCTCTCTCTCTCTCTCGGGTGTTGGGTTGGTTTGGATGAAGGGGCGGTGGGGTGATGTGGGAAAGGGGAAGGGGGTTGCTGTCTGCGGGGAGAAAGAGGAAAACTGTTTTTTTTTTTTTCCTGCTGCTTCTCTCTTTTTATTTTTTTTTTCCAAAATTAAAATAAAACTAAAAAGAGAAGTAGGATGGAGATGTGGAAGACGAAGAGGGTGTTGGAGAAGAGAATTTAGGCTCTGATGCCAATTTGACGGCGGACTGAAGCGATTTAGGGTTTGTGGTGGGGAATTGGGGAAGAACTTAGGGTTTTGGAGGATAAATTAGGGTTTTGGACCTCACGTCCAGACGAATCACACGCCCACTCTCTCACGAATCACTCGAGGAAAGATTTGAAAAAGCAAATCACATGCTTTCAAAAGAAATAATATTTCACTCTATTTTCAAATTAGGGTTTTACAAGCCATATATATAGAGAATTCTAAAGTAACAAAATACCAAATCTTTCCAAATCTCTAATCAAATCTAATCAAATCCTAATCCAACAAGATAATACAAAATCTAACTAAATTCTAATCAAATCTCTATGAGAAAACGATTGAGAAAAATATGAATTTTGGAGCAGAGTGGGAAGTAAAAAAAATAAAACTGGTAAGAATTAGAATAGATTGGAGACAGACACACAAATGTCTGAGAAAAAAAAATAGGAATCTCAATTGTTAAATTAAAATTAAAAACCTATAAAATTATAAGGCCTATTGACCCATTTGGGACTTTATAAAAGACTGTACGTAGATAAATTAAAGAAAAATATAATTTGGGGACTTTCAAACAATTGAGGCTTTTGGCCTACGTCTCTGTGGTCTAGAGCACATGTTGGCCTGCGTGAAAGTACAAATTTTGACACATTTTTATTACAAAATAAATTTCTTGTAATACTCGAGTATTTGTTTTCTGAGTAGTAGGATATTGATTCTCAATGGTAATGCCAAGTCATGATGTGAAAACAAATTGCATGTTTTGTGGACCGTTTTTGTTTTCTTAATCTGTTGTCTCTCGGAAGTAATTAATCGGTAAAGAGATTTGCTTGCTTTACCAGTTGTCAATGTGTCCCCACAAATGAAGATCTCGATATAATTCTGATGATCAACAGAAATTGTTTTAAAGTTTCATTTTAGATAATTTCATTTTTGAATGTTCTTTAAGAGCATTTTAGCCGCAATCAATACAGAGGGGATCTGTCCCATTGAAAAAACAATCCAAAAAGCCAAAATAATAGATTATTGCAAAATCTACCTTGAGAAAATAATAATTTAATCGCAACACTTATGATATCATAAAATAATAGTCATTGGAGGATCATATTACATATTACGGCTGTTTTGGTAGCTCTAACATGCTATTGATTCATTTATTCATAGATTACCAAGTAGAAGTGAGCTATGTGTGGATTGAATTATTATTATTTTTTTAATTTGACAAAAGAAATCTAACTAATGAAAAAAAAAAAAAAAAAAAAAAGGAAGGCTACATGTTCTTTCTTCAGGATAGTCATGTTGCTTTTGCTACTACTTCATGTGAGACGCAATGTAAACCAAATAGACAGGGACCAGGTTAACCGGTGCAGAGAGGATTCACGAGGAAAGAGAGGGCGGATGATGCCATTAATAAGATCGAAGACTCCAATCTTGCATCTAGCACGAGATGTAGAAAGATATTGCTCTCTGTCGCCGTCTGCGAAGTAGATAAATTCCTTCTAAGCTCCGATAAGTCTTATGTAGAAAGTTCCTCCGATTGATTGTCTCCCAAAAACAGTGTAGTAACCTCAGGCAAGTTTTTCGTTTCAATCTACTCATGACCATCAAAGTGAAATTTGAACACCTGAAAGACAATTCTTAAATAAACATTCCCACTTTCAAGGTCCGGGATTCCGTCGTATTCTTAGTCCTCTAGTGGCACTGATTTTTCATGCCTCCATATCTGCATCTCTATATTCTGTTCGGCCCATTGACTCCGCCAAGTAATACTAATTTACTGTATGTCCATTATAGTATGTCGAGACGAAGACAACTTTAGGTAGAGGGAAGTGTTAATATTGTATAGGACGACCTTGCCTGTACTCGTGATCCCATATAAGTATCCTTGTAGAGTATGATATCAAAGAAGCTACAATGGGGAGGGTATGGGTGAATCTTCATCCAAGACTCATCTCCAGGCCTGGTGAAAGTGAACACTAGCCGTTCATATTGGACAATAAATGTGACGATGAGTGAGGTCGTGGAAAAGACTACCACTTTAGAAGAAAGAAGTTTCGAAAGTATTCTATCTCGCAAAATTTATACTCATACCCCTCTTCCTTGACATAGTAGCCAATAATACAGCTAGTATTCTTGTCGCTCCCCAGCCTTGTGACTGTAGAGGGGGTGGTGAGGGAGGGGAGGGCGGTGTGGGCCCCTGTGATGGGGTTAAGGAGGTTAAGTTCGGCATTATCATTAGCAGTGATGAGTTGTCCATCTGAACAGCCAAGGAGATGATGACCATAGATTTGATAGAGAAGTAGATGGTATATCTTTTGCATGTCAGAGAAGGGACTAACGAGGGGGTGCATAACTTGGCAATAGAATCATCACACTGGTTGCTGCCTTGGAATAAGAGGAAAGGAGACTGGACTATACTAATGGATGGGCTATAAGGGACCTCCTCAGCTGGGGGTGGGAGCCATGAAGTGTAGACAGCACGTCATTGGATATAATTGGAGACAGAGAGATGGTCCATAATTTGGTCTATCAGATAGGCAGAAAAGCCCACACCAGTCCCTAGTGGTGTTGGTGGTGGATGCCATGGAGATGGTTGGATTGAATTGATAGAGACTATTGCAGTAATAGGGATTTATTTAGAAAGAACAAGGGAGTACAAAACCAATCCCGACATCGGTCGTAATTACAATCAAAGTATATAAAAGGAGTCCCAAAACAATCTTTAATCAGTTGTGAGTATTAATCATGATCAAATTAGGAAAAAAACAATAATCCCAATCTCAAATCAAATATTGTATATACTGTTTCGTCTTACTCTTTGCCTTCTACTATGAGAAAAAGAAAAGGTGGAGCATAACACGTGAAAAATTAAATTAAATTAAATTAAAGCAGGTGGAATTAGAAATAGAATTGGAATTGGAATTTAGGGGAGATTTGTATTGTGGAGGAACTTGTTGTATGTTTATAAATTAAGGGGATGTAACAAAATATTTTAAGGCTGCAACTGATATTTGAATTGAATTGGGATTTCCATTTTTTTTTTTTCAAATTCGAAGAGAGAGATAGAGATATATTCTTCTTTAAAAAAAAGAACCTTCTTCCTAAATTTTCAGCTATCATAAATAGGAGGAACATTCAATTTGAAGAAATTGATTTCCTACCTCAGAAGGGATCTTGTGAATTTACACACTATCATTAATGCAATTTTTTTTTGGCATAGTATTCCAATTACTCCAAATAACTCCATCCAAGTTGATAATGTAGCTTTCTAGCTTTCAGTTTTGGAAGATATATTTCCTAATGGAATCACTGTGTTGTCACTCTTCTCGGGAATTGGGGAGCCAAAGTAGCTCTCCATTATTTTGGAATTCATCTCAAGACTGTCCTCTCCGTCGAGTTATGTAATGACCTGCACCTATATAGTAAAACATATTTTTTTTCCTATTGTCATAAGATTATTTTATTTTGAAAAGCTTGGTTTATTAAAGAGTGAATAAAAATATAAATTATTCGTAAGAAAATTTATCTAAAACTAAAGCTATTTTAATTCCTAAAATTTATCAGAACTTTTTCAAAAGTCCAAACCCAGTTCATGTTGCCTAAAACTTTAAATGAAAGAATAAAATTTAAAAAAGTGAGCTTGAGAGAATTCGATCCGCTTAAATCCCACTCATAAATCCACACCACTAGAATATGTTACAATATTGTTAAATTAATCATTAGATTTTTTTTTTTTACCAAACTTAGTTTTGACTATTCATCTTCTTCAACTTCCAATCTTCCAATATTTCACCTCCCCTATGAATTTAATCATGAAACCTCCAATTTAATTTTTCTCTTAAATTTAAAAATTAAATTCTCTAAATTAAATTAAAACTTTTCATAATCCAAAACTTCTAATTTGAAATCTATATAAACCCACATTCTTAACACACTTCAAACATAGAGTCCATCATCTAAAATTCTCTTTCCTCTCGCCTTGCCGGGTTAACTCGTCGGAGTTACACTGCCATCTAAGCCATCGCCATTGGAGCAATAGCTAACATTATTGGAGCTTCATTGGAGAATCTTATCTTCTTTCTCTTCTTAAATCTCTATTAATTGAGGTTGGTGAATCTACTATTTTTCTTATTGGGTATAATTACCTCATCGAATTCTAAAATTAGCTCATCCAGTATCAAATAACTCTAATGACCTACAAGTAATATCTACCATTTTATAAACTCAATAAGATGGATCCATACCTATTTCTTAATTTCACACTAGTTAGAACTAATTAACTTTAAAATCAATTTTGAGTACTTTACAAATATTGAAAAAATCCCTAAAAATCATATAAATTCATGTTAATCTATTTTTAAAATTCATATAATATATTTTATATGTAGATTGTTTCGTTCTTTTGCAATTGATCGATATTGAGAAACGAATCGGGTTTAGTTAATTTTTAGACACACAAAATCATGTTATTATATGTAATTGTTGTTCAATTGCATTATTTGTTTTGTATAAATTGATTTGTTATTCATCAACTACATATTATTATTTCAGTAATAAAAAGTATGTTATATTTTTCAAGTATTTGTTATTAAAATTGTTAAATCGCATAGTATAACTAGATTTTAGAATAATCATATGTATAATATTTAATAAATCATATGAAATCTATAATCATAGAAAAATACAGTTTGTGATATTATCTTGTACCGTATCTAGTAAAGTTGTATTATATTTTGGTTATATAATTAAGAAAATATGTAGTATAGAAAACCTTCCAACATTCAAAAACTTACCTAGCTAATATATCTTTATGATGTCTCAGATGAGTAAATATCTGATTTAGCAATATCGTGATCTATAATGAACTCTTTGAACCATTTTATTAGCAACTAATAAAACCTATTTGAAATATTGTATATGATATTATCCATATATAAATTATGATAACAAGAATTTGGATTTGATATAAACTATACTTGAATAACACTAGGTTGGGAAAACTTAATAGCAGAAAAATACTATATTTCAGTTATAAATATGTTAAGTTGTACGACTGAATTTTTCGTACATTATGAATGTGTTAAAATTTTCTGGACCATACCTTATTATTATTTTTGTTTGCTTGATGATAGATCTAACTCAGCACGATAATCCATGTGACCATTTTTTTGATCATATAGTAGACAATCGAAATAGTGGCATCCCATCATTAATTTTTCCAGTTACATGACATTATAACTAAATATATTCTTTTAAAAATCTCATCACACTAGAGGATATTAGGTTTTACCTATAATAGTTAATTTTAATATTATATATTAATATAATATTTTTTATAATTTTTCAACTATTTCTACATATATTATTTTGGCTGATATCTGACGATCTGACTGTGCATAGCAAGACTTACCGACAGACACACTGGAGCCGATATAAGATCAGGCGTATTTTGAAGAGCAGGATGAAACTCAATAGAGAACTAGAATTACTTTATCCCATCTTATTTAGTTTTATTGCATTTTGTTATTCTTTTAACAGTATCCAAACTATGTTCCAATTAATGAAATGTGAAATTTTGTTAAATTTTTTTATCATTATTATTAAGTATTATTTAGCAAATCTATTGATATTCTGCCTGAGATTTTAATATATTTAAACCAAATATGTTGCTGGTTATCTTAGGTCAACACAAAAAGGAGTTGGTGGGATCAAACGAATCCGAGGACTTTGATCGACATTGATGATGTGCATGAGCTTAAGGATGATCGTCTTGAGTATCTGATCAAGTTGTATAATGTCTTTGACTATTTCGGATCTTAGACCATGTCAAGTGTTTCAAGGGGAGGAACTAGAAAGAGGAAGATCAGCTCACTGTATTCTAACTAATAGTTTCTTTTGTTGACCATTTTTTAGAGGTAGGAATGGTATTCGGGGGATGGATAAGCATAATATTTCTCTACTTTTTTCTGAGACAATACAGTTTCACTCGTTGCAGGTTAAAGAGATAGCTTGTTTATGTGATAAGGAATCGACTGAGATAGGTTTCAAACTGAAATATGCAAACAGTATTAAAATTACTATAGTTCAAACCTTAGCTCATGTGCGATTGTTTTTTGGATTAATGTTCTCATTGCAAAATTTGGGAGGAGATCTTTTTGTTTGACGATAAACGGCGGGGTGTGTCCCTCCGCGTTCCATTAAAGAGAGAATAATAGAACAAAAGTATTCCGGATCCACAAAAGTAGTGGCCCGATAATAAGCTTACAAAGCAAAAGTCCTAAAAAGTACTGAAAAGGAAAGTAGCAGAACAAAATAAAAATACAATGATCCTGCAAAAGTGGCATTTCATAGTCAGTCCATCCGTCCTTACGCTTCTGATAGAGATCCCTACTCCTTGTCTGGCTGAGTGTCATTTTCCGAAGAGCCACTTGATAAGTGAAGTCTCTCCTCATCTGAAGGAACACCTGTCCAAATAATGAAATCATGAACAGTGAGTCTCACACAGTACTCAATAGAATGA
This sequence comes from Dracaena cambodiana, assembly GCA_036321105.1. Lineage (NCBI taxonomy): Eukaryota > Viridiplantae > Streptophyta > Magnoliopsida > Asparagales > Asparagaceae > Dracaena > Dracaena cambodiana. The sequence goes on along the minus strand of JAYEPQ010000012.1, from coordinate 30,025,649 downwards.
TACTTGTCATTAAATAATCTATTATTTCGTTCTCTCCACGTATTCTAGCAAAATGCCGCAATAGCACTTCGAAACCTATGACTATCATTTTCCCCCCTATCAAGGTTCCTCCAGATAGTTTCATCTAGAACAGTTCCGATGTTCAAGTCTAATACCCTGGCGCACGCCTCCCATGAACTTTTAGCGAACGAGCAGTTACATACAATGTATTCGCTTGATTCCTTATCCCTCTTGCATAAGAGACAGATGTTGGGGCCAATCCAGGCTCTTTTTCGTAACTTTGGCAAGATCAGGAGAGCATCTTTACAAGTTAGCCAAAAAAAAAGTCTGACCTTCTGAGGGCACTTAGCTCTCCAAATCCACGCAGTATTTGCAGAGATAAGTCCACCGGTTATAAAGTGCCAGTATGTGGATTTCACTGTAAAATTACCATTTTTCTCCCATCTCCAAATTGGTCTATCCTCTTCTGAAAGAGCGGGGGCTAAATCGATCAGTAACTGTTTAAGGAGTCTAATTCTTGCAAAATCATGTCCCGATAATGCCGTTGAATTCCATCTCCATTTTGAGCGGCCCCAATAGTCACAAACCCTGGCATTTTTATCGTTGGCGTTTTGAAAGACGCTGGGTATAATGTCTTTAGAGGGAGCTGCGAACACCATCTGTCATGCCAGAAGGCTATTTTGTTACCATTTCCCAGTTTGTACTCCAAACTGTGACAAATTAGATGTCTTACTTTTAGCATCCCCTTCCAAAAGGCCGAAGTATTATGCTTGTTCTTAATTTCCCCATACAACGTACCTCCCTTCGGGCCATACTTGTTAAGAAGTAACTTCTGAAGTGATCCCTGGCTCCGTGTGATTAGATGCCACCACCATGTGGTCATAATGGACAGATTAAAAGTCTTGAGATCAACGACCCCTAAGCCGCCCTCCTCTTTTGGTCGACACACTTGTCCCCATGGCACTAGGTGATATTTGTTAGATGATGCATCTACTCCATTCCAAATAAATCTTTTCCTGATCCGGTCAATTTTCTCTCGCACCCATCTTGGCATTATAAAAAAGGACATTAAATAAAGAGGAAGCGAGGAGAGTACCGCGTTGAGCATCACAACCTTCCCACCCAATGACAGGTATTTTCCTTTCTAACCTTCCAACTTTTTCTCAAAACAATCCAAAAGGGAAAGCCAATCCTTTGTTGAGGGTTTTCCTGATGTCACCAGAATTTCCAAGTATGTGATCGGAAACCGGTCCTCCTTATAGTGAAATACCTCCCTGATTAGTTGCATGGACAAGTTTCTTGCTCCCAAACAAATCAGAGAACTCTTAGAAAAGTTTATTTTTAGACCTGACCAAGCTTCGTAACAGCAGAGAGCCCATTTTATGATTAAAGCCTCTCGTAGGCTACTATTTCCAAAAATCAACGTATCATCTGCATATTGTAAGTTAACAAAGGACATATTGGGAGCCCCTGGGAGACCTGTTATCTCTTCCTGCTTCAACTTCTGAAGTATAGAGTTCAAACCATCTGCTATTAAGACAAATAATAGAGGGGATAGGGGATCGCCTTGCCTTAGACCCCTTTTCAGAAGTATTTCTTTTCCTATTGTGTCGTTTGCCATTACCTGTGTTTTTCCGGAATATAACCAAGCTTCAATCCATAGTCTCCATTTCGCTCCAAAACCCCTATATTTGAGAGTCTCCATCAGGCAGTTCCAATCCACCATGTTGTATGCTTTTTCAAAATCTAGTTTCAACATGAAACCCTTTATTTCGGCTTTCTTGCACTGGTGGATGACCTCATATGTCGTAGCCACCCCTTCTAAAATATTTTTGCCGGCAATAAAACCCGTTTGATAGTCCTTTACCAATAGCTGGAGTTTCGGTGCTAATCTATTAGCCAGAACTTTCGACACTATCTTAATAGAGCTATTCAACAATGCAATCGGTCTGTAATCACCGATTTGTCCCGGTGAACACTTCTTCGGTATTAAGGTAATGACCGAGTAGTTGATTCTATCCAGTCTACTTATCCCTCGGAATACCTCATCCATTAACCAAACTAAATCCCTCTTGACGTCTTCCCAAAATAATTTGAAAACGAATAGAGAAAAACCGTCAGGGCCTGGTGCCTTATCCTGGCCTAACTCCCATACTGCTCTTTTAATCTCCTCCACCCGAAACTCCTCTTCAAGATCTGAGAGATTCACCTCCTTCTCCCATGCTTCCTCTTTCAGTTGAACACGAAATGTGTTCGCCCTGCCAAACAGTCGCTTAAAATGATGGTAAACGTGTTTCTGCAGCGCATCCCCACTAACCTGACTATTCTTCACTGTCAGCTGTTGTATTTTGTTATTTTTATGCCGCATATTTGCCCATCTATGAAAGAAGGCAGTATTTGCATCCCCCTCTTTCAGCCAATTAGCATGAGCTCTCTGCCTCCATCGCAATTCCTCTCTCTTATATATTTCTTCAAGTTTTCTCCTTAGATGTAGGATTCTGCTATTCTCATCCAATGACAAATTGCGGCTCTCTTCCACTTTTTGTAAATTGTCCATCTCCTTCAAAATGTCATCCTTTTCACTCTTCCCTTCTCTTCGAAAGTGCCTTTCCCACCTCCATAATACCTTTCGTAAACGACGCAGTTTGATGCAGATATTTTCTGCCGCATCTCTGGCTCTTGTCTAATGGCCCCAACTTTCTTTAATCAGGTCATGTACTTCCATATGTTCCAACCACCATCGTTCTAAATGGAAACGCTTCTGTGATTTTTGTTCCCTCTCTCCAGCTGTAAGTAATATTGTTGTGTGGTCTGAAGTCGGTCTCGGAAGGGAGCAAATCTCTGCTAAGGGAAATTTTGCTTCCCAAGTATCCGAGACTAACACTCTATCCAGCTTAGCCATGACTGGATTAAGCCTCATATTTGACCATGTGAATAGTCGGTCCGACAATGGTAAATCTATGAGATCCAGCTGGTTAATGGGGTTATTGAACTCCTGCCTATCTTTGCGTGACCGGTCTTCCCCTTTCCGTTCACATGCAAATCTAGTGATATTAAAATCTCCTCCTATAATCCACGGGTCATTGTAAATATTTCGGATTGATGTAAGTTCCTGCCAAAATTGCAACCGCAAATCACTCTCATTTGGTCCGTACACCGCGGTTACCATTTGGACCCATCCATCCATTGGACTTCTTACCCTTACTGTCAGAGAAAATTCTCCTGCCCAGAAGTTCAGAATCTGGTATTTTTTATTGATCCCAATTAGGATTCCACCTGATGCTCCCCTTGCATTCAAAATACAAAAATTGTAAAATTTCCCAGAAGCAATTGAACCCAAAATCCGAGGGTCAGGATCAGATAGTTTTGTCTCCTCCATACACACAATATCAATCTTATTAGTGCGTATTACTTCCGCAACCATTCGCCGTTTGACCGGGTTTCCCAACCCTCTAACATTCCAAAAAATGCACTTCATTAAACTAGTATGTTGTCTTCTCCACGAATGGCCCTACCTTGTGTTCTAAGGCGAGATGGCCTCCTTCTGGTCCTCTAAGGACACAGCCTCTAGATTTTTGAGTTTCGTGAGGGCGTATAATTGGTCTGAGTTCCCTACCCCCAACTCAATATCACAGGTATGGGCTAAAATAATTAATACATCATCAGGCATACAATTAAGAATATTAAAATCAAGATTAGTGGTACCTGGAAGAGAATCCGCAAGTTCCGCCTTTCGCTTAGTAGCAGCCCTTGCAACCTGTCCCAGTTGGTAATGTTGTCCACCTCGCTTCTCTTCCAGTCTTTTGCTCCTCCTGGAAGGTGTGATCAGGGACTTAGCACATCCCTCCAAGTTCGTTGGAGAAGCCAACCTTTCTTCATCTGCCATGTCTCCCTTATCCCACATATTCCCTCCATCCTGAGATTGGTTAGCTGTTTCCTCTGTCTGAGCTCTCATCGGGGTGTCAAGTGCTGCCGGTATTGCATCTGTTGCTTCGGTCACGACCCTTACTTCTGTTGTATCTTTATCTAACCTCAGAAGCGACTGCGCGACCCTACTAAGCATCCTTGATATGTCCCTGACCCGCTTAGGAAGTCTGGAAGGTTGTCTTTTCCTGATACGCTTCTTTTGTCTCAGATTTTCTTTACACATAATATTTTCAAGTAGTTTGGCCATAGTATCTCTTGCAAAATCTTTGTCAAAGTTGTTTAAGGTTGCAAGCAAACTCGTATATTCAATGTTATCTTTAGCAAAATCTTGACCAAAATTCAGCTGTCTTCTGGAGGTCCCCTCACCAGTCTGTCTGAAAATTTCTTGTAAATCAACAACTACACTTTTCCCCAAGATATTACAGGGTTCCTCCAGAAGCCCATCCTTCATGTGGGCCTCTCTTGGTTTCCCTAAAGAAGAAAGAATCCCACTCAAATTTCCTTCCATTACTTTTTCCCCTCCTAATTTCCTATAGGATTGGGTCCCATCAACACTCCTTTCTCCTTTTAGATATGAGCTAGGAACCCTCTTCCCCTTTGAAAGTACCTCCGCTGTGTTAGTTTCCCCTGAAACCCCATGTGGGTGGGTCCTAGCATTAAATCCCAAGTCCTCTAAATGAGGACTCAGCTGCTCTCTTCGGTCTTCCCCCTTCCCAAATCTCGCAAGGTCCCTATCACCTCGAAACTCCTCTCCAACCTCACCGCATGTCTGACTTCCTTCCCCATGCCTGTCCCTTCGGTTTCCACTGTCTTCCATCTTCCCTTTCAGCTTCAGATCTGGCCAGCTATTGCTTTCTTCTCTCACGTCGACAGGTAAGGTTGTCGGTTTCTTCAAACAGGTAAGTCGACCGATCTCTTTACTGTTGAGAAAAAGCTGCCCATTCGCATCCCTCCTCAAGATCCCAAAATTGGATCCGTTTTCGTCGAAAATCAATGGATCTTCATTCATCCGTACCATTTCCCCTTCCTGTGGATAGCTATTCGTTCCCGTTCGAAAGTTGGGGTTTTGACTTGCCATGGATGGGGCAACTCGGGAAGAGGGTTCCTGCATGCCATTCGGCGGAGGCAGGTGACCCTCAACCCGAGTCCTTTCCTAGTTGATGTTCTTCTTCTGTCCCTCTTCGAAAGCAGTTACTGTTCTAGCACCTAATCGATTGTTGACCAGCGGCTTTGTCGAGGTGGCCCCTTTCTCTGTTTCCGAGCAGCTGCAGACTCTCTTCCATGTGAAGCTTCGTCGTTTTCCGGCGGGGAGGTTAACTATCCCGGTCGACGGCCGATCGGTACCCCCGATCTCGCCGGTGACCGCGACCTCCTCAAAACCCACCGACGACGAGCTGTTCCTGGAGAGTTTATGTGTGATTTTCAATTTGATTGCATAGCGGTGGCCTCCCAGTACTACAATGAACTGTAACAGGAGCGCCGTATCCCAACCTCACTCGAGCACAGTCCAATCTCCGTTTTAGACTAGTATCCTCGTCAATGTCAATAACGTGTGCAAATTTGATTAACAATTTGCTGATATCTACTCTGTTCCAGTGCTGGAGAGGCAAGCCTCTGAGCTCTACCCATGCCATCATCGGGAAGGAATAGAAGAGACCATCTTCTTCTCCACTCCATCGACACACCCTGAAACCCGCCTTGAAATCTCTGCATGGCATCGAAGTCCTACTGGCCGCAAACGATAGCCCAGTCTCCGTAGGGAAATAAGTCAAGAATTTGTTCCCCCCGTCATGAAGTATCCACTTGTAATTTGCAAACTCCTTTGACATCGCTGCCAATCCTTCCTTCATGTCCTCCATTGTGGGCTTTCCATGGCCGGGATACAAGACCCCCAGGGTTCTAGAGAGCCTTTGTTGTTCCTCCCTGGCATGATCCGATATTGGGATAAAAACCACAGGTTTAGCACTTGAGAAGGGCATCGTCATGTCTTGTCCCATGTTGTTATCATCCTCTGCTACATTGTTTGCAATTGTGCTGCTTACGGGTCTTCTTAGCCCCATGATATCTTTCGGTTTTCGGCTACCTGATGGCAAACCAAAAGCATGGCTGGGAACGATCTTTGGCTTCTGATTTCTATCCGGAGCAATCGGACACTCTCCAATCTTATGTCCGAGTCCCTTACAAAACCTGCAGCGGATGAAAGGGCACTCGTCCTTAAAATGTCCTTTCTTCCCGCAAATCCAGCAAAGCTCTGGACTTCCCGGGAGTGGCCTCCTCGCCGGAGAAAATTTCCTCTTCCTATTCCCCTCTGTGAGACCTCCGGTTGACTTAGCCATCCTCTCCTTCTTAGCGGTTGCTCTTGACTTGACTGTCAACCACCGTTCTTCCTTAGAAATCTGGTTCGTTGTCCCACCCGCCACATCAGAGGCCGCTGCTAGCATTGCTAACACCTCCTCTCTAGTGTAAGTGGTCTCTCCAGCATTGGGGTCGTGAACCTTGTCTTCCGGTGATCCCTTGACGATTTCCGACCAGCTCCTTCTTCTATGTTTGGGGTTCTTATCCTCTTCACTGCTATTTGCTTCTTTATTTTTCCCTCTCCCCAACCAATTCCACCCGAAGTCCATCACCGGAGTTGGTGAGTGGTTGTAGGTTGATGAACGGCCTCCTACCTTGCCCCCGGTGATCGGCGACCGGTGATGATAGTACAATCTGAGGTCGCTGCTCTCTCCCTGTGAAGAAACTCCTCTAAGGTAAACCGGTTCACCTCGTAGCTACTCCTCCGTTGAACTTCCCATTTTTTTCTCTCTCTGTTTTTTTTTTTTTTTTTGTAGAATTCGTCGGAAAAACACTGGAGCGCCGGAGATCACCTAACTGGAGCGCCGGAGATCACTACTGGAACGCCGGAGATCACCTACCATTGTTGAAGATATGTTGCTGAAATATTCCTTGCTCTGATCAGAACATCATATTACAGAGTGCTTTGGGATGTTTGAATGGACTTATGGCATAAATCAGTAATGCTATTTACCCGGGAGGAGATCTTTATGAGTGTGGATTTATATATAGTTGGCGTATCTCGTTATCTTTCCTTTGTTTTTCCTTTCTCTTTTTGGGATTTCAAATTTATTATTGTTTAAACTGTATACAATTTTTGGAAGTCATAGGTGATGACTTATTACTATCTCTGACCAGGGAGATTAATTGTTTGCACCATTTTGTGTTATAAGCAATCTATGAAATTTATCTATTCGTGCATTTATCTTTCTCTTATAAATTTTGAATTTCTGAATGGCACAAAATTTGTTTGCTCAGATATTTAAGTTTACAACATCTATTATATTTCCATGATCAATAAGGGAAGAGGTATGATGCTGGTGAAATCTGACATTTAAGAGACCGGCTCTGTGCATCTAAAACTTCAACTACAGTGCCACATAAACCAGCATATACAAGCATATACCATTACAGGACTGTTCGAAAAAGTATTTTGTGGCTCAAAATTTAATTTTAGAGATTCTATTAGAATGTAATTGGTTTCTTTTATTGGAAAAACTGAAACTGTGAAAAGCATGCCGTTTGTATTTTCAGAATTATTCAACTTATATATTTCTTAATCATCATGAAATATGTTGAGATAGCTTATTCTTGGTACCTTGTCTGTTCCTCTCCATCAAATTCTCCTCCATCTCTCGCCATTTTCTCCAATTTGCCTGGAAATGGAGGATTATAGTGACACAATGCTGATGGTTCTTTTCTGTGCTTAATTTGCTTTCTACAAAGACGAGCCATATTGAGGCTTCAAAATTACAGAATAAGGTAGAAGTCAAGAATCTGACTTTGATCTAAATCATATACTTCTAAGTGTAAGAGATCAACAAGTAGTACATGGGTAGTAATCCAAGATCGTTCTCTTGAGGATCTTCTGTTAATTGTGCGACATTAGAATACATTACGGTACTAAAAATAAAAGAAAAGATTGGATTTTTATTAATTAAATTAAAAGTAAAAGATGAAAAATTTACTTATATTAAAATCGTTGGTTAGATGGATATAATTCCCTCATAGGTTAATTTACTAGATATATATTTATACGTTTTTATCTCAGCTGCATAGCTCATGGGATCTTTCTACAACCGAAAAATAATTCAATTAAGCACAAAATATATAAAGTTATGAACTTTGATACTTTGACTAATTTCTCCCAGTTAATCCTATATGAACTTTGAGTTTATCTAAGCATACGATATGAATAAAAAATAAACGTTCAAAGCCTAAGTATACACTATGCATAAAAAGTTTATGGTATATCAAAAATTAACGAATATATTGTCAAATTATAAAGCATCAAAGACTTAAAATCATATTTAATCCTTCCAAAGGTAGCAGAGAATCAAAAATATCAATTCCATATAAAACAATTATAATCTATAAGCATATAAGAATACATACCAATAAATCACTTAGAATGTGTTATTCCATCTGATTCAATTCAAAAATTTAGCCACTCATACTCATCATAGTCATGAATAAAGAGAAAAAAAATTATTTTTTAATATTTATGAATGAGTACAAAAACTAAATCTTGAATCTAAAACTCTATATTATTCTCTCCCAAACGTTGTTTAGCCTTTTTAAACTTGAGATTTATTGTCTATTTATAACCTTACAAAACCCTAATAGGAATTCTATTTACAAGGAAATTCTTAATTCTTCTAAAAACTCCCCAGAAATTAAGTTTACGGTCGCTCCTTTCGACGTACGTATCGACGCTGCTCTTGGTCATGACTTTCAGTCAATGACTGTTGACGGCAGGCTTCTTGTTGTCTACAGTCATTCCTTAAAAGGCACAGTTCTGAGCTGATATTTCGATACGCTTCAATATTTCGATTTCCTTACATATAATACTCTACAAAAATATTAGAAAACACTAGAAAAACATCATAGTGAGGAATTTGACTAATAAAAATAAATTTTCATTAATTTTTTATATTAATCAACAAAATTGGATTACGCTTGCAAAAAATAAACTAAAAATATTACACTTTTCAAGCATAATCACACCCCAAGTTGAGTTTTACTAGTTCCTAGCAAATCTATAAACTAAAGAAAATAAACTAAAAACCTAAAAATATAAATCTTAGATCAATTTCGTAGGAATAACGATTGCACTTAGCACGTGCAACAAGCCCTTAAACCGCAAGATTACCCTAGTGGACGAGATTGTCTCGTGAGGGTTTCTAGTGATGTTTGTTCTCTGTAAAAATCTTGCTTTCTTCCATTGATTTTGATGATTACAACGAAAGAGGAACAAAAGAAAAACAAACGAGAGAATTTATATTTTATCGCTCTATTTTACAATAAAAGTGGGTTCTGAAGTGGAGATGGGATCTAACTAGTAGAACTTGTTGACAATCCGACGTGAAGATCTCTCTTTGAAGAAGATGATGGCCAGTCCTAGCTCTCTTTCTGCTGATCTCAATGAATTTAAGGCTCTCACACGTAACTTGAATTCTTAAAAAGATCTTCAAGGCTCTCTCGCGTAATTTGAATTGCAAAAAGACGCCTAAAATCTCCTCAAAAAGCCTATTTATAAACTTTAGTTGGTTATAAGAGTTTTCTTATGAATATGAATAGAAGGTTTTTGTATTTATCAAGAATTCTAATCAAATATTTGATTTTGATTTAAATCTCTTGAATTTGGATTTTGATTGGACTCAATTAAGATATTAGATAATCCCAAATATCAATCACAATCAGTTTAGGATTCTGAGAATATGTCCACGCGGAGTTAAATACTCTGGACGTAGAGCTAAGGATTTACTTTCACGTTTTACTTATCCACGCGAGGCTAAGCGCTCTGCGAGCTATTTACCATCTTTGGAAATTTTAACTCCAACAGGACCCCCTCCAAACTTTTCAAAATGGCTTATGACTTGGCAAATTTTGAAATACTTTAAATTTCAAATGATTTGATGTCTAACTGTGAAGTTAGTCCACATCATATCTTCGTGTTTTCACTGCAACACGCGAAGCTAGTAGCTTTGCGTCCAACCGCCTTAATTGCTCCGACTTCACGCCAAATACCAAGGGGCGGGTTTTCTCATTTAAATAGAGTCTTTTCTTCTTTTTCTTCTTCTTCACTTTTCCAAGAGCTTAGACATTTTCAAGAATTTTTCAAGAACTTTGTGATCCAAAAATCCTTGCACCCGACGCGATTTCATCGTTATTTTTGTTGATTTTCTCAATCGATGGTGCCCAAGAAAAACACCACTTCATGCGGCCAATTGTCATCACCGACTGGCACGAGCAGCAGTGGTAGCGGCCGTGGCAGCGGCCGTAGTAGCGGCCCTGCCTATGCCGTGCCGATTGGGGGCAAGATTTTTGCTCCTTGACTCTAAAATGATGCCTCGATGGCAATTTGGTTCGGTTTTAACCGGCCAAATGCCTTCCTCGCCGACGAAATCATTGTCATACTCCGGTCAGTGATGACTTGGAGAAGAAGAGACATATGATCTTCTTTTGTACGAAGTTACTTCGTTAGCTTCGTGTCAAATGCTTATTACGCGAGGTTATCTTTGACTATTGTGCTTCCTGCATGAAGTTATGGTTTAGCTTCACGTTTTAGTTTCTGATGTGAAGATATTTATTAGCTTCGTGTATTTTCTTCATACGCAGAGTTATTCTTTTAGCTTCGCGTTTGATTTCAAGCGAATTTATTGATTAACTTCGCGCGAAGTTACCATTAACTCTGCATTTCAGTACTTAGTATTTTCCATCTGCTTCAAAATATTTTCTAACTTTACTTCTTTTCTTTGCAGTGAGTTATTCAGTGGATCTCTTATCCCATAGGCATCACTTTGGGTTCGCTGGAGGTGCAGACCGAGCAACCTAGTTTCGATTCACAACAGAAATCTCCGCATACAAGCCGGGGCTTAGGGAATGTTGAAGAAGTTGTTGAGATACAACCCTACTATCACAAGGGAGATAATCACTGACACCCCGTTTGAAGCCATGAGCCAGGAAGCCTTGGAGAAGTCAGCTTTCCTTGTTGGCGATGCAGTGATGAACTCAGACAAGATTTTGTTCGAGGAAGAAAACAAGTGGCTCTACTAGACCAGCGACTTGTTGATGTTTTTGTCAGACATGGAGTGAAAATACCCTCTGGTATACCTACAGAGGCTATCAATTTATTGCGAGTTGGAGTTAGACCTCACTCGAGAGTATGACGAAGTTGCAAGGGGCAAGTTTGGTGCACATGGAGCTTATCAAGATGGTCCTACCCAGTGCGTCACTGGACTTTTTCTATGTAGAGTGACCAAGGAGCATCCAGTATGGGAGATCTAACTCGTGCGAAGACTTTTCTCAGTGAGTTTATAGCAAAGGGTGGACAATATCCCACTAAGGACTTCAGGATGCCTAGCTGGATCCATTCCTTAAGCAATATGTGGTGGGCCTACCTTGTAAAATACATGCTGGACTCTCATGGTCAAACTCTAAAAGAGATAGGTTTGTATCAAGCCATCTAAAATGTTCAGTATAGTCTGCCCCAGAGCTCCTATCACTTATTCAGCCTTCTCGAGATGTACAACTCCAAAACTGCACCTTCTTCAGTCCGGTGGGTGAGCTAGGACTCGCTCTCTATGAGATGTATGAAATATCAGCTCTATCGATAGGTGAAGTTCCCTATGCAGGGTACATCCCAACTACCGAAGAATTGAGCATGCTAAGGGCATGAGATGAACGCATCTATGAAACATACTAACAGATGATGTGTCACTACCACATCTATGACGACTTGGCCGATGTTAGGAACCAGGGGGTCGGTAACAAGAAATAGGCCGAATATCTTTTTAACAAGTTGAAGGAGAGCCTGCCTTGCATTTGTGGACACAAGCCCGTAAACGTCGAAGAGATCAAATTGCGTATTGCAGAGATGGGGCCACATCATACACGATGGAGTCAAACGAGGGCGGCTTCAACCCTGGCGCAATCTTTAAGAGTTTTCATTACCAAGCACAATTCTTGGTGTCGGCTAGATGTTTGATAGTCGGATTTCTGATGCTTTGGTTGAAGCGGTATGTCGTTCCGTCACTCCCAAAGGACGCCATTTCAATGAACGTGGTTTATCCAGCAGTTTTTCTGGCCTACGGACGACCACTTGGGCTTCTTCCTGCAATGGTGAGCAACCTTCAAAGAGGGTTCTGGACACTTTGCAACAATTTTATTCCCGAGGATAAGGCGACGGGAAAAGCAGCCAAGGGGAAAGCAGCAAAAGAATTTGCAAAGGTGAAAACACCGAACTCCAGGGTAGAGATGCCTTATACATATCTGATGGTTTGGCTTGTCATGCATTGTCCGTCGTTAATAAGCAACGCAGACTATTGTCTAATTAACAAGCATTCTTTGTGGAGATGTACGAGTGCTCCACATGGAAGAGCTACTATATATATGTCAGTGATTCGCAGACGCTCCAACATCATCAAAATTATGAAATTTTCCATTGCTTCCCAGATTTCCTAGGCAGCGAGTACGGATCAAGATTTAAGGACGTCTTGGGATCGGACAACTTCTCCACCTTATTTTAGGGGCTTTTTGGTGATTGTTAAGTATTCGCCCTGGACATCTAGTGTATCGGTAGGATAATATGTGCTACGTAGAGCTATACACTCCAAGTCATTTCACTCGTCAGTTCGGATATACACAGCTGTATGTGGAAAATCCCAACAAGGGGCTCACATATCAGGGAAATATTTATGAAGGCGCTTGAGGCTGGTTCCATTTCATAGCTGGGGAAACTGGTGCTGAGTTTGCTTTGTCGCAAAATTCTCCAGTCCACCACATGGCACTCAGCTTCTATACCTGGTACAGTGTTGCCTATGCCGCGGTGCCGAACTTCTCTGTCAACCGTAGCTGTTGCAAGGAGATCGAGGCCTTCTATTCTCCACAAATGGTAGCCAAGAGAGTCCGCGTGAAGGGAATGGACGAATTTTTGGACGTTGAAGCTGAACCATCTGACGGGGCAACTCCGATGATGACAACTCCGGCGACGATGATGACACTGGAACTGGAGATGCTCCACCGATCGTCTGAGGTGATGATGCTCCCGTACAAAGTCTATCTTCAAAACATCATCGAATATCGAGAGGCGAGCCAACTCAAAAGAGGAAGAAGTCAGCCGAACGGACTCTGCTAATGATGGTAATTCCTGAGAAAGCGGCGGTCCGGTTCGCATCAAAACTTCTAGCTTCGACTTTGCCTACAGCACCAGTTGAAGAAGATGTGCTAGCGGAGCCTGCAAGTGTTGCTAATGCCCCAGATCTGCCTGTTTCCGGGTCTCATGAGCATACTATGACGCAACCCCCAAGTAGCGAGACAGCTGCGCTTTTGGAGACTTCCACTGTTCCTCCATCCAGTCCAACCATAGGGCTGGTTTCCACTGGTACAATTCTAGTCATTTCATTTTATGTCTTACTTTTCTTATATGTATATGTGACACCCTTATTCTCTTTTGAGATTCAGGTAGTCATCTTCATTCACTGATGCACTCAACTACCATAGTAGAATCAGAAGAGCAAGTAGACTATTCTGATATCACTGGGTCAGTGGGTAGACTTGGCAGCTCTACGGAAGATTTAGTTAGTAGGTTTGCGGAAGAATTTGACACGGACTACTTCACGCCTATCCCTAGTTTTGCCAAAGTTACAGCTCCTCCTGCAGACGAACTGGGAGTGATGACAAGACACAACTCCCGGTGACCGAGTTACAGGAAGCGCCGATTCCTCTTGAGCCTAGCTTGCCATCTCCTACACCGGCCGTTTGCTCCGGTGATAGTCTTCGGGTCGTTGTTGGCGTGCCATCAACCTCTCAGCCTACTATAGCAATGCCTTAGGTGATCATGGTCACTATTGTCTCAACTGCTCCCCCACCTATACCGGTCATTTTACCAATTGGAGAAGAAGATACTTTAAAATTTTCATTTGTGGCCACATCCACCGCTAGAGAAACTTCAGGTGGTGGCACTCCTTCGGAATCTACTCCTATTGGGCGTGTTGATCAAGTAACAACGGGTCCATGGATTCCGAGTTCTGCTAGTTCCTTGCTGTAGTTACTAGCCCCACAAATAATGAGCTTGGTAGAAGGACGGGCTTCTCCCTTATCAATCACTATGGAAGCTACACCCCCACCAGTAACTTTTCGCTCGGTACTGCCTACACTTGACTTGGACACTGTCGATCCACTTGAAGAATTTTTCAATCACAATGTCAATGATTTCATGCGGCTGCTGAGGAGATGCATTGGTATGATCTTGGATGGAAGAGACTTCCTCGAACTCGGACGCCTGATGTTGGTCAGCTATTTGGACAATATCGAGAGAATTGGAGGTCACGAACAGGTAGCCCCTTATTGAGCCCATCTAAAGGCCTTAGAAGAGCAAGTACAGACACTAGACACTATCCGCTAAGCGAATATGAAAGTAATTACTGAAATCGAGGTGGCACGACTTCGAGTGGTTTGCTAGGAAGAACTGAGGCGCCAAGAGGAGAACTGGTCTCGAGAGTTAGCCAAACTCCGAACCAATCAAGAGACAGTTTTGAGGGGGTTGGAGAAGGCCAATTTTGAAATTGAAGGGAGCCAGACAACAATCCTCAAAGCTCGGGAGACTATTACCAAGGCTCAAGCCATCTTAGAGGCCAGCCAATCCAGACTGAGGAGTCGTCGAAAAGAAGGGAGGAGTTGGTCTTGCAACAAGGACAACTCGAACAAGAAGGCATAGTGAGGAGTCGAGCAATTGAAGAAGCTCGTCAACGGTTGACTCAGAAACTTGCTATTAATAACGATGATTTGTATTGTCGGGCACTACACTCTGTGGAAGAGACTCGACGCTAAGTTATTGACCAAACAGAAAATAAGTTTAAACTCTTGGAAAAATTTTGAACTCCTTGTATCTCTTTGCTTTTTCGCTTTTTGTTGTAATAAAAGAAGAAATTTAAGTTCGTTTGAATTCTTTAGCTCTTTGATGCTTTGTCTTCATTCTTACAATTATGAATAAAATTTTTTTTTTTGATTCTACTAATCTTTAATTCCAATATTATCTCAAGCAACAAATAATGATGTGCTCGGTCTGGAATTTTGGCAAAGGTAGTTCAAGGCTCTCTTGCGTAACTTAAACTGCACACGCCAAGATGATCGGGTAATCATCAATTTTGGCAGAGGTGCCTAATTGAACATGCTTGTAGTTTGGCGGAGGTACTTAATTGCATATGCCTAAGATGATCAGGTCAGGATCATCCCAATTCAGCAGATGTGCCCAATTGCACATGCCTAGTGACTTGGTGGGGACAGTTCAAGTGCTCTCGCACGTATCTTGAACTTACTGCCGGAGGTAAGAGCTTAATATGACAGAGTTTATTACATTGAAATACTATGGATGGTAATAATCCAAAACTTATTGTCGGAGGTAAGAGCTTAATATGACAGAGTTTTTTTTACATATAGTATTTATTTAGAAATTTTTCATTAATAGACATCATCATCCTATTGCCATCTTGATTCATTAGGCGGTAGGCTCCACTAGAATATACCGTCTCCACCACAAATGGCCCTTCCCATTTAGGTTCGAACTTGCCCTTGGTTTTATGGGTCATAATCATTGGTCTCCTGATGGCTAAAACCAAATCCCCTTGCTTAAAAGTCCTTTGTTTGACCTTCTTATTGAACGCCTGTGAGACTCATGCTTGATAAAACTCAATTTGTTGATGGGCTTGGAGACGCTTCTTATCCAGCACTTCGAGCTCTTGAAGTCTCTGCTAGTGCTTTTCCTCTATTGTCATTCTTGCAGCTAAAGCTACTCTCAACGAGAGTATCTGGATTTCCAAGGGCAAAATGGCCTCACTTCCATATACCAGGGAGAAAGCTATAGTTTTAGTAGGAGTGCAGACTGTGGTGCGATATGCCCACAAACACTCTCCTAACTTCTCATCCCAGTCCTATCGATTAGAAGAGATAAATTTTCGAAGAAGCTTAATAATCATTTTGTTGAAGGTTTCAGCTAGGCCATTAACTGTTGGGTTATATAGTGTTGACACAATATCTTTAATTCTGAATTTATCACAGAATCGGGAAAACCCTTGGCTGATAAACTATGGCCCGTTATCATGAATAACTCTTCGAGGGACACCGAAGCGATAGATCACGTGATGTTTGATAAATTTGATCACGTCAGCGGTTTTTACCTCCATCATGGGTACAACTTCAGCCCATTTTGAAAAATAATCAGTTATCGCAAGTATAAACTGATGTCCTCTCGACAATGGTAGAGTAATTGGGCCTACTATGTCCATTCACCATGCTTCAAAGGGCCAGCTAGTAACAGTAGTATGCAAGTATTCAGGAGCTTGATGTATGAAGTTGGCATGCACTTGGCATGCATGGCAACACTTTGCATATGCCATCGCATCAGTAATCATCTTGGGCCAATAATACCCCAGCCTTCTTATGCGATCTCCAAGCTTCGGATCGGGTTGGTGAGCTCCGCAAGTCCCATTATGCATTTCTTTAAGCACCTCACTAGCCTCCACTTTTGAAATGCATCGTAGCAAGAGACGTTCACATGACTTTCTGTACAAACTTTGAAATGCAGCATCATAATAGAACTTTTGAGCCTTCTTCTTGATTGAAGTGGCTTCTTTAGGACGTTTTAGAAGTATTCCATGCAAGGCATAATCCGTGAATTGGAATTGTCAGTCTCGTGGTTCGAGAGTTATGCCTACTTGACATACTTCCTTAGCTTGTAGGATCATATCAGGATGGAGAAGTTCTCTGCTTTCAATAGTAACACTCTTAGTGAAACCTGCTGGAAGCGCCAATGTCACAGCTAAGGCTGCGAGGTCATCTAAATAGATGTTCTCGTGTCGAGGTATATGGTCGATGTAGAACTGTTCAAAATAATTTGCTAATTCAATGGCCAATTGATGATAGGGGATGAGGGCCTCATGTCTGACTTCGTACTTACTTGTCATTTGATTGACAACGAGCTTAGAGACTCCATATGTCTCTAAACAGTTCACCCCCAGTTGCAAGGCCATTTTCAGGCCGATAATGAGCGCATCGTATTCTGTCACGTTATTCGTACATGGTTCTGTGAGTGAATAACCATTGGGAATTATATGCTTGTGCGGTAATATGAGCACCACCCCCACCCCCGCTGTAGACCTCCTTGCAGCACCATCAAAGAACAACTGCCATGTTTGTTCCTTGCTAACTGCATTAATCTTTGTTGGTTGGTCAGGAACGTCCTCTAGTAGTTTAGAGTTTCTCGACATCGGATGCTCTGCCAGAAAGTCGGCGATTGCCTGTCCTTTCATGGCCTTTTGCGAAACAAAGTGAATATCATATGGATATAATAGCAATGCCCATTTTGCTAATCTATCGTTAAATGAACCTAGTTTTATCATCAGGATTTTTAGTGGGTTAACCTGGGATATGACATGGATTACCTGCCCAAAGAGGTAGTGTCACATCTTCTGAATAGCGAATACTAGGGCTAAACACTCCTTTTCGATCAGAGTATACCGATCTGCTCCCATCATTATCCGGTTTAAATAATAAAGAGCATGTTCATGGCCGTGCTCATTATGTTGAGCAAGCAACATATCTAATGCATGATCCATAGCCCTCACATATACGAGGAATGGTCTTCCCGGCACAGGGGCCGTGAGAATAGGAGGTTTTGTAAGATACTCTTTGAGGTCATCAAATGCTTGTTGGCATAGCTCATCCCATATGAAGGAAACCCCCTTCATGGGCCTAGAAAATGGCTGACATCACCCTGATAAGTTAGAGATGAAGTGACGGATGTAGGCCAATTTACTTTGTAATCCTCTCAGTTCCTTGAGATTTCAGGGTGGCGGCATTTCTTTGATCGCTTTCACTTTGTTGGGATCAAGAAAAATCCCTTTTTAGTTAACCACAAATCCAAGAAACTTGCTACTAGATACCCCCAAAAAAGATTTGGCAAGGTTCATCTTTAAGTGATGTCTTCACATGTGATTGAAGACCATTCTTAAATCCTAAAGATGATCGTCTTTATTTTTGCTTTTGATAGCAAGATCGTCCACGTAACACTCCACAGTTTTGCGTAGGTGTTTTTATAAATATGACGCTCATTACGCGCTGATATGTGGCTCTGGCATTCTTAAGTCTGGATAGCATTACCGTATAATAGTATACCCCCAGTGGTGTTCTAAAATCCGTGTGCTTCTCATTGTCTGGGTGCATCTTAATCTGGTTATAGCCAGAGAAGCTATCCATAAAGGACATCCTCTCATAGCCACATGTAATATCGATCATCACATTAGTGACCGGCAAAGGGAACTCATCCTTGGGACACGTGGCATTTAAATCTCAAAAATCAATACATATCCGGATCTTGCCATTCTTTTTGCGAACTGAAATTATATTTGCCATCCAATCGGGATGCTGTTCTTCTCTAACAAATCCTGAAATTATCAACTTGTTAATTTCAACTTCTATGGCTTCTATTAACTCCGGTCGGAAGCACCTTTGCTGCTGTTTGATCGGCTTGGCATCTTCTCTGATATTCAAATGATGCATAACAACCTTGGGGTCTAGCTTGGGCATATCTTCATAACTCCATGCGAACACATCTATGTATTCCTTAATGAGAGCTATAAGCTCTTCTTTTTTTGTGGGAGTTAGTACCTCGCTTATGAAAATGGGCTTTGGATCTTCCTTAGTCCCCATGTTAACCTTTGTTACTTTATCTTTTGTGGGTGGGTCACATTGTTCAAAACGGACATCCTAAAAGGTATCCATATGTTTAGCCAAAGACTCATTTTGAATGTCAATTGGTTCTTCATCACTTTCAGACTTGGCTGAAATCATATTGGCTTCTAAAGACCGGAAAAGAGCTCTAGTACTTTGATCGGAATCTTAGTCTGGCGGACTAACATCACTATCGATTAGAGTTGTCCCTTCGAATTCATTTGGTGATGTGGAAGGAGTGGATATATATCTTAATCTCTTCGGGTCTTATGATAATAATCGGGGCTTTTACCCTTTGGCCGAAAGGAAGGTAGGAGATTTCGTTGTCCTTTTCCAAAACTTAATCCCGGCTTCTAGGATAAATTCCTTTTCATCATTTGTTGAGATTTTTGTTCATAATGGTGGAATTGAGGGGATGTTTGGTCATCACTCTCATTACTTTGTTTTTGAGTAGGTGGCGTCATCACTTTGCTGAACACAATAGGCTTCTGATGCGTTTTGTCGAGAAGGTACTTTGAAGACTATATTTTGGTCACTAATTATTTTGGACTAGGAGAGGAGGAATGATCTTATCAGCATATGATATGCTACCAAAACTTCAAGTTCGGACAAGCCATCCACCTCTGTGGTAGTGCTAGAGGGTTTCGAATCAGTAGAACCAGCAAGCTCATAAACCAACTTTATGTCTTCATTAATAACCCATTTGTCTACGTCATTAACAGTATTGGTTACATTAACTTTGTTGATATCTATATTGGAATTTATTTCATAATCTCCACCGTCTTCTTCTGAAGTCTCGCGCTCAATACCTGCCTCATTGCCACTGTCGCAGAGTTCTTCATACTCTTCGGGGATCTCGTGGGCAGCCTTGTACAGCATGGCATTGGTAAAATAGTTTTCCAACCCTTTGAAAGGTTGTTTACCTGCAATTAGAGTCTGAACTTCTCCTTGCTCATTGCAATATTTCATGTATTGGTGGAGAGTCGACGGAACTATCAGGTAGGCATGGATCCATGGCCATCACAATAGGATATTATATGATGTGTCTGCATTGATGACATAACACGTAACCTCTATTTTCAAGTCTCCGATTTGACATCGGAATCTAATCTTGTCGAGGGGACAACTGTCATTGGCATTGGATCCGAATATTGTAGAGTTCGTCGGTGTGAGATGATGCGGTGAGAATCCCAATAATTGCATCAACCTTCTTGAGATGACGCTCAGTACAGATCTAGGATCAATTTGTATGCGGTCCACTTTGGTAGATCTAACATATCCAGTATTATTTAAAGGCCTGTTATTTTTATGTTTCTCATATGCATGTCTTCTGGTGAGAAGGTTATTTGTAGAATTTGCCTCCTCACTTAGTAACAGTGAGGGCAAGAATCTCTTTCTTTATTGGATGGTTCAATGATTTGTATCAGAAAAGTTTCAAAGTCTGCCAGAGCCTCTCTTAGGACTTCTCAAGTTGACTTGGACAATTGTAACAACTCGTAAAGTGTGACACGAGACGGGATATTAGCCAACTAAGTTATGATGTCGAACTGGAATGAGACACTTTTGCTTCATCATTTTTTTTTGCACCTTTCTGAAAACATTTACCCTTTTGTTTTGCAGGCTCCCCGTATACTTCCTTGCTAGGGCCTACCCTTTAATAATATTTCAGATAAGCCCTGCTGGATCTAGTACCAGATGGACTTGCTTCATTCTGATGAGTGGCCATAGCTACGACCTCCTCTTCTGAATCCGTTAGTGCATTGGCAATTATATATTATTTTTTAAGATCTACGGATATAGTATTACTAGTCTGCTTCTTTCTTTGTGTACTGAATGAGGTCCATTTCTCATCTTGTAGAAGATCTAGATGAACACACATAACCTCTCTTTTTTGTGGTTACCAGAGTAAGTTCTTTCTGTGCCATCTTATGGGGATCTTGATTTACTACTATCAATTTTCCCATTGGTAATGGCGTTACCCCTGCGGGAAACTCATTGGTTCCTACCACTAATATTGCCATATTTGTGGAAACTTTCTTCTGTTTCTCTTTAAGTGTGAGAACTCTGGCTTCTATCAATGCCTGGATCCAGTTCTTTAGAGGATAGTAGTCCCTAGTTGGATGCCCGATATTCTAATGGTACAGACAATAGTTTGGGTCATTGGTTTTTCCAGTGTCTTCTTGCTTTCGATTCTCCGAAAGCTTTAGCATGACCTTTCTGAGGAGGAGATGGAATAGAGTACCCATTTGCTCTGTCTTGAATTTATAAGTTCTATCCTGTTGGGGCCTATTCTGGCCCGCACCTCTCGAATTTTGAGGTCTTGACTTTGCCGAACTTATTGGTTTTTGAGCAGCCTCTGATGCCATCACAACCTTCCCTTTGTTCTTAGGATTCTGTGGTTATTGCCTATTATTTGTAGAGTTTCTCGTACCACGAGATTTCTTAATTCGATGAATTATATCTTCCACCTGCTCTCCTTATTTCAGCAAGTCCTTCCATGTTTTGGACTCTACGACTCCATTTTTATGAGCACGCCGGTCCTGAAATTATCTTTGCTGGTTTTTACTAGGGTTTCTTGGGTCATACCGTGACGACATTTTTTTTCTGAAGCGTTCTATAAAGTTTTTGACCGTTTCTTCCTCTCCTTATTTCGTTGCAAGAAGAGAATAAACCGATATTTCGGTTTCATCCTCAAAGAAATGTCTCAAGAACTGTTTCTCCACATCATACCAAGTATTAATAGTCCCCGGGGCAACTGCATGAACCATGTAAAAGCAGGCCTTTAAAGGGCACTCACGAATACTTTGGTCATTATGGGATCGTTTCCCATTAGATGACCCGCTTGCGATAAGAAATAATATTTGTGCTGGCTTGGGGACTCCTTTCCATCATATTATTCCAACTTAAGGGGTTTGTATTTTTTTGAAAAAGGGGCAAAATCCCACTCAAGCGGGTATGGGCTTATAACCTCTGTTCCTTCAACTCCTTTTTCTGCAGCAATGCATCAAGTTGCCTCTACAGTTTCTCCATCTTCTCTTCATGAGGATCAAGAAAGGAAAACTTACCATCTTCTTCATGCACTGAGTAAGTTTTTTCTTTTTTATTTTCTTTTTCTTCATTTGTCTTAAGTATTGGTTCCGAGGAGGAGGTGTTAGCCTTATCTTTGACTATATTCTGAGTATTCTCGACCACTTTCAAGAGTATTGCCGTGAGGTCATCAAGAGTCTTTTGTTGGTTTCAAATCATTTGCGCCTGGGCTTCCAACCTCTGATCGATATCATCAGACCTGTCCACCGCGTGCGACACCATTTTTCTTGGTCGGGAAGAAGTATATGACTGCAGAGAAGCTATGGCTAAATTGTCGCTATCATCGTTATGGGAACCTTTTGCAAGTTTTTGTAATTTTGAGGAGTGACAACACCTAACTTGAGGCGGGTGAGATGGTGAGGTTACTCGACATCTGCATCCGACTCATTTTCTTTTTCTACGACCTTTCTGCCTTTACAGACCATATTTGAGGTCACTGCCCTCAATTCTTTTTCCTTAATTCTATATTTCAATTACTCTTTCTCCTTTTTGGAGTATTTTGATGAGACTAAGTTATTCTGTCAAATACTGACACTCTTTTCTTGGTACAGCAATAATTATTTACTACAACTGATACTAATTGCTCACAATGGCATGTTGAGTGTGACTAAGTTTGAGTCGCTTTCCTTTTATTTGTTAAGTATTTTCTAAGATCAAGAACTTTAGGAGATGGAAAATTTTCAGTTATATTTTGGGCGTGGGGCCCACTTGACTGTCGAAGAAGTCCATGTGATTGCTGAAACTTTTCAGTACTGATGACGTTGAACTGCTGCTCTATCAAATGTTAAACATTTTGTTTATCAGCCTTGATTCTATATACTAGCTGTTTTACGCAGAGTTGGGAGTTAGCTCAGCATTTTAGAGTACTCATGCAAGGCTAGGCTGTAGCTTTATGTTTAATGCTAGCCCCGCATTTTACGCTGACTTGGCATTTCTGAAGAAGTTTAACTTTTGTTAATTGTTTAGCCTCGCATGGGGAGTACCCTCGCACGCTGGCATAACCTCGTGATGTAAGCAAGAATTCTTGACTCTGTGTTTAATACTAAGCTCAAGTTTTTGTCCAACTTTAATAGCCTTGCATGGAGAATTTTCATCACACGCTAGCTTATTTTCAATTACTTCGTGATTAACGCGAATTTTAGCACTCTTGCCAGTTTTATATTCAAGTTCAGTAGTCTCGCGTGGAGAGACTTCTTCACACGCTGGCTTGCCTCTGAGATTAACCTCGCATTTTACGCGAGTATTGACAATTTCCTAGTTTCATGTCTAGGATCTGTAGCCTCACTTGGAGAGACTTCTGCACATGCTGGCTTGTCTTTGAGATTAACCTCGCGTTTTATGCGAGTGTTGTCAATTTTCTTAGTTTCATATCCAGGATCAGGAGCCTCGCGTGGAGAGATTTCTTCCCACACTAGCCTCACGTTCTGCTTCTGCCTCAGCTTCGCATTTTATGTGGGCTTTGAGGGCTCTTCGTCTCGATTTCGATTACAGAGTTGCGTTCTGGTGAGGCCAGTCTCTTGGCCCTCTTCAGCAGTAGGAACGACATCCTCCTTCAGGGTTTTCCACTTAAATGATGGCTCTATAGCCGCGGACTCAAAAGATCCCCAATTAACGGAGAATTTCTTATTACCCGATTTATGGGTTTTAGAGATCACGCGACGATAGCGGCGCATTTCAGTCAGATCACCCGATCCAGAGGAGAGATTTTCTTCATACCTTTGCTGGTCGATCTCAACGATGAGCACGTCCACGACCGATCCAATTTTCTTCACATTGGATTGCTCCACGATCTCTTGTTCAGTAAAAGAGACGTCTTCCACTGTGGTCGCCAGTTTATTCTCTGCAAAAATCTTGCTTTCTTTCTTTGATTTTGATGATTACAATGAAAGAGGAACAATAGAAAAATAAACGAGAGGATTTATATTTTATCACTCTCTTTTACAATAAAAGTGGGTTCTAAAGTGGCAATGGGATCTAACTAGTAGAACATATTGACGATCCAACGTAAAAATCTCTCTCTTTGAAGAATATGATGGCCGGCCCTAGCTCTCCTTCTGCTGATCTCAATGAATTCAAGGCTCTCGCACGTAACTTGAATTCTCAAAAAGATCTCCATGGCTTCAAGACTCTCTCGCGTAACTTGAATTGCAAAAAGACCCTTAAAATCTCTTCAAAGAGGCTATTTATTGACTTTAGTTGGTTATGAGAGTTTACATAGGAATAGGAATAGAAGGTTTTTATATTTATCAAGAATTCTAATCAAATATTTTATTTTGATTTAAATCTCTTGAATTTGGATTCTGATTGGACTTAATTCAAGTATTAGATAATTCCAAATCTCAATCACAATTAATTTAGGAATCTAAGAATCTACCCACATGGAGTTAAATAGACACAGAGTTAAGACTTTAGTTTTGCGTTTTACTTATCCACGCGAGGCTAAGCGCTGGGCGACACGAAGCTAATCAATAGCTTTGCGTTCTGTGAGCTACTTGCCATCTTTGGAAATTTTTACCTCCAACAATATTACCCGCAAACATCAAGAAATGTTTGAGATTAAGAAATAAAAAAATTAAGGATAAGTGTAAATAATGAAAATGAAAAATGTTAGTATCCTATTAACTATCTATATTATTACTATACTTGTATATTTTTTTTTTTTTTGGTTTTCACTTCTTTCTATATCAAGCTCAATTAGAGATACATATACAGTTATTTATGAAAATGTCAATCTTAATAAATCATTTATGATCTAGTACTCTAATGTATCTATCTTGATCATTTAAATCGTATTGTAGATATAATTTCAATTATCTCTCCTATGCACTCTTGTGAGCATGTGAATAAGTCTTGTCTAGTCTCAAACTCCAATAAAACTTATAAGAAACCTTTTCTCATATATATATATATATATATATATATATAAATATATATATATATATATATATATATATAAATATATATATATATATATATATATATATATATATATATATATATATATATATATATATATATATATGTATATATATATATATATACATACATACATATATACAAACACATATATATACATATATATATATATATATATATATATATATATATATATATACACACACACACACACACACACATATATACATATATATATATATATATATATATATATATATATATATATATATATATATATATATAGACACACACACACATATATATAGATATACATATATATAGAGTAAATGGGAAATTCACTGACAATAAAGGGAGCTCTTTCACCGCCTCTTAGGTGGCCCAATAAAATTATTATACGTGGCACCACTCAAAAAGCGGTTAAAAGAATTCTTTTATTTGTTATCTTTGCGTGGCGCCACGTGTAATAATTTTATTGGGCCACCTAAGCAGCGGTGAAGGAACTCCCTTCACCGCCAGTGAATTTTCTATTTTCTCATATATATATATATATATATATATATATATATATATATATATATATATATATATATATATATATATATATATATACATACACATACATATATATATGCATGTATTTTTTTTTCCTTTTTTTTCATAAACACTTGCTTTTCATGCGAACATTCATGCTTACCGAAGAACAAATGACAGTTACTTAGCTCATAATTATAATAAAAGTCCATAAGTATCGTTTGTGCAAATACCCACATTTACCGAGGCACACGAACCCAACTACTTAACACTTTCTCTTATTTATTATATTTTATATATTCGAAGTATATTGTCTTAAGTACTAGGCTCACTTCATTTTTTTCTTTTTTAGTTTTTTTAGTTTTTTTATACATATATGATAAGTCTTCCTTTTTAGTTTTTCAATGTCATCAAATTTTTATGACTTATCATATAAGTGTGTAGAATGCATACTTGATTCTAATCTTAAGTATCTATATATCTTATTAATAGATTTAAAATCTCAATTAAAACGATTACCATATAAGCATAAAAAATAAGATATCTATCTCATAGATATGCAATGTAAAGTACTTCTTACTTGTTACTTCAAATAAATGAAAACAATTTTAAATTTTTTATTATGTTAGTTAACTATGATACAGTAACATATAGTGTATCTATCCTATCCCCCAACTTAAATTATGTAATGTCCTCAATGCATAAAAAATATAACCATAAAAGTAATATAATAAGAAATAATGTAAAAGGTTAATGTTAGTGTTCACCATAAAAATTGTAAAATGATTTTGTTTATTGAATTTCTCAATAAAAGATTACAACTTTCAACGGTTTTCCGTTTATAGAAAATGAGGAAAGTTGAATTCCCCCTTTGTTTAAGGTTGGGTTCTATAGTAGCTGTGGAGGACGATCCTGCTCTCCGTTGACACTCCGCACAAATTTTTTAAGTTGGCAAGGGTTTTGAACTTTAGACAGTAATAGCGAGAGGACTCTCCGTATCGTATTGATCTCCTGGTCTCCAATTTTTCGGTCCTTTTTTCTGCCTCGGTTTGGGCTTTTTATAGAGATTTTGAGACTCTTGAGCTGATGTAACCATTCAACTATTGGACTCCATAATCTGAGTATTAATTTCCTGCCTTTTGATCGGATAAATTTGTATTAAATCTCCAGAACTTATAACCGCCGTCTTCAATCGTCTAGATTATAACCAAAATACGGAACATGAATTTCAAACTTTAGATTCGCGGTTCCTTTAATGTGGCTAGAACACGGATATTGAGCTTTAAATTTGCAGCTCTATTTGACTGAAGCTGGAACGCAAATCTCAAACTTTAGATTCGCAGATCTGCTTGGTTGTAACTGGAATGCGAATTTCAAACTCTAAATTCGCGGACCTATTTGACTGTAACTGGAATGCAAATCACATAATTTAGATTCGCAGATCAAATGACTTTGTTTGCTGCTCCTAGACCAGATAATGAGGCTTCATGAGGTTCATCCTACTATTAGGTTCGCAAACCTAAGGAAGGTGACTCTCGCTTCATTTTCTATAGGAAATAGAGCTTGACTCGTGAAAGTAATCTTTCTTTCATTTATGAATCTCTCTCTTCATGACAGATTATCTCATTAGCAGGAAATTTCGCCAACAAAACTCCCTCCAAAGTTTTCAAAATTCTAGGCTTTTGTAGGTATTGTGGAATACTTAGGATAATTTGGATGTAACATCATATTCATAGATTTTATATTTTGGAAAACACCAGGACTCTGTGTTAGAATCTCGGACGTCTACGCCTTTGAAAAGGATAAGACTCGGTATTAGAGCTGCAGATTTCACATTTTTAAGGAGAGTACGACTCTGTATTAGAATCGTGAATTTCACTATTTTGAAAAGAGTATGACTCTGTATTAGAATAGCGTATTTCCCTTTTTGAAGAGAGCACGACTCTGTATTAGAATCGTGGGTTTCTCTTTTTGCGGAATATCTGGAAAATTATCACTTTTTTAGGCATAGAGATTGAGACGTTCTTTGAGTCTCATTAAATGAAAATATACTCACGAGATTTGGGCCAGAGATCACGTCTATCCGGAAATATAGTCCATCAAATCATCTGCTATAAAATCCTAACCTCATCAGGTAAAGTATTTTTTTACTTTTTTCTGAAAGATTTGAACTCTAGGCTTCTCTCCAACATTTTCAAGACTCTTCATCTTCAAGCTTCTTTGGCCTTCTATTTTCTTCAAATAAAAAATTTCTTGATCTTAATCTGAAGAAGATGACGAGAAAAGCTTCATTTTCTAGTGCTTTTACGAGCAGTTCTCACAACCCTCAAGCAACATCTAACTCTATTATGGTTCGGCAGGAACCCTTGATTGAAAGTAATTTTCTTGCCTCATGTTTGAAAGAATCTTTTTCTTCATAATTTTGTTTTGATTAATCTTTCTTTTAATGTAGTCGATTATGCCTTAAACCCTTGGCTAAATTACCACTACTTTGGCTACTCAGGCGGGTATGATGGGAAAAAAGAGTTTAGGTTTGACCAAGTTTTTCCGGCTTGTGCAGCATCTAGTGGCCGGGAGAGAAAAAGTAGAGTTTTGAACCCTACACGCCCTTCATTGCGAGAACTGATGACCACCGCTCGTTTTGAAGGAAAAGATATGATTTTGTTAAACAAACTTGCTTTCGAAAAGGATAAGACTTGGTATTAGAGCTGCAGATTTCACATTTTAAGGAGAGTACAACTCTGTATTAGAATCGTGAATCTAACTATTTTGAAAAGAGTATGACTCTGTATTAGAATAGCGTGTTTCCCTTTTTGAAGAGAGCACGACTCTGTATTAGAATCGTGGGTTTCTCTTTTTGCGGAATATCTGGAAAATTATCACTTTTTTAGGCATAGAGATTGAGACGTTCTTTGAGTCTCATTAAATGAAAATATACTCACGAGATTTGGGCCAGAGATCACGTCTATCCGGAAATATAGTCCATCAAATCATCTGCTATAAAATCCTAACCTCATCAGGTAAAGTATTTTTTTACTTTTTTCTGAAAGATTTGAACTCTAGGCTTCTCTCCAACATTTTCAAGACTCTTCATCTTCAAGCTTCTTTGGCCTTCTATTTTCTTCAAATAAAAAATTTTCTGATCTTAATCTGAAGAAGATGACGAGAAAAGCTTCATTTTCTAGTGCTTTTACGAGCAGTTCTCACAACCCTCAAGCAACATCTAACTCTATTATGGTTCGGCAGGAACCCTTGATTGAAAGTAATTTTCTTGCTTCATGTTTGAAAGAATCTTTATCTTCATAATTTTGTTTTGATTAATCTTTCTATTAATGTAGTCGATCATGCCTTAAACCCTAGGCTAAATGACCACTACTTTGGCTACTCAGGCGGGTATGATGGGAAAAAAGAGTTTAGGTTTGACCAAGTTTTTCCGGCTTGTGCAGCATCTAGTGGCCGGGAGAGAAAAAGTAGAGTTTTGAACCCTACTTGCCCTACATTACGAGAACTGATGATCACAGCTCGTTTTGAAGGAAAAGATATGATTTTGTTAAACAAACTTGCTTTCGAAAAGGATAAGACTCGGTATTAGAGCTGCAGATTTCACATTTTTAAGGAGAGTACGACTCTGTATTAGAATCGTGAATCTCACTATTTTGAAAAGAGTATGACTCTGTATTAGAATAGCGTGTTTCCCATTTTGAAGAGAGCACGACTCTGTATTAGAATCGTGGGTTTCTCTTTTTGCGGAATATCTGGAAAATTATCACTTTTTAAGGCATAGAGATTGAGACGTTCTTTGAGTCTCATTAAATGAAAATATACTCACGAGATTTGGGCCAGAGATCACGTCTATCCGGAAATATAGTCCGTCAAATCATCTGCTATAAAATCCTAACCTCATCAGGTAAATTATTTTTTTACTTTTTTCTGAAAGATTTGAACTCTAGGCTTCTCTCCAACATTTTCAAGACTCTTCATCTTCAAGCTTCTTTGGCCTTCTATTTTCTTCAAATAAAAAATTTCCTGATCTTAATCTGAAGAAGATGATGAGAAAAGCTTCATTTTCTAGTGCTTTTACGAGCGGTTCTCAAAACCCTCAAGCAACATTTAACTCTATTATGGTTCGGCAGGAACCCTTGATTGAAAGTAATTTTCTTGCCTCATGTTTGAAAGAATCTTTATCTTCATAATTTTGTTTTGATTAATCTTTCTTTTAATGTAGTCGATTATGCCTTAAACCCTTGGCTAAATGACCACTACTTTGGCTACTCAGGCGGGTATGATGGGAAAAAAGAGTTTAGGTTTGACCAAGTTTTTCCGGCTTGTGCAGCATCTAGTGGCCGGGAGAGAAAAAGTAGAGTTTTGAACCCTACTCGCCCTACATTACGAGAACTGATGATCACAGCTCGTTTTGAAGGAAAAAATATGATTTTGTTAAACAAACTTGCTTTCGAAAAGGATAAGACTCGGTATTAGAGCTGCAGATTTCACATTTTTAAGGAGAGTACGACTCTGTATTAGAATCGTGAATCTCACTATTTTGAAAAGAGTATGACTCTGTATTAGAATAGCGTGTTTTCCTTTTTGAAGAGAGCACGACTCTGTATTAGAATCGTGGGTTTCTCTTTTTGCAGAATATCTGGAAAATTATCACTTTTTTAGGCATAGAGATTGAGACGTTCTTTGAGTCTCATTAAATGAAAATATACTCACGATATTTGGGCCACAGATCACGTCTATCCGGAAATCTAGTCCGTCAAATCATCTGCTATAAAATCCTAACCTCATCAGGTAAAGTATTTTTTTACTTTTTTCTGAAAGATTTGAACTCTGGGCTTCTCTCCAACATTTTCAAGACTCTTCATCTTCAAGCTTCTTCGAGCTTCTATTTTCTTCAAAAAAAAAATTTCTTGATCTTAATCTGAAGAAGATGACGAGAAAAGCTTCATTTTCTAGTGCTTTTACGAGCGGTTCTCAAAACCCTCAAGCAACTTCTAACTCTATTATGGTTCGGCAGGAACCCTTGATTGAAAGTAATTTTCTTGCCTCATGTTTGAAAGAATCCTTTTCTTCATAATTTTGTTTTGATTAATCTTTCTTTTAATGTAGTCGATTATGCCTTAAACCCTTGGCTAAATGACCACTACTTTGGCTACTCAGGCGGGTATGATGGGAAAAAAGAGTTTAGGTTTGACCAAATTTTTCCGGCTTGTGCAGCATTTAGTGGCCGGGAGAGAAAAAGTAGAGTTTTGAACCCTACTCGCCCTACATTGTGAGAACTGATGACCACCGCTCGTTTTGAAGGAAAAGATATGATTTTGTTAAACAAACTTGCTTTCGAAAAGGATAAGACTCGGTATTAGAGCTGCAGATTTCACATTTTTAAGGAGAGTACGACACTGTATTAGAATCGTGAATCTCACTATTTTGAAAAGAGTATGACTCTGTATTAGAATAGCGTGTTTCCCTTTTTGAAGAGAGCACGACTCTGTATTAGAATCGTGGGTTTCTCTTTTTGCGGAATATCTGGAAAATTATCACTTTTTTAGGCATAGAGATTGAGATGTTCTTTGAGTCTCATTAAATGAAAATATACTCACGAGATTTGGGCCAGAGATCACGTCTATCCGGAAATCTAGTCCGTCAAATCATCTGCTATAAAATCCTAACCTCATCAGGTAAAGTATTTTTTTACTTTTTTTTGAAAGATTTGAACTCTAGGCTTCTCTCCAACATTTTCAAGACTCTTCATCTTCAAGCTTCTTTGGCCTTCTATTTTCTTCAAATAAAAACTTTCTTGATCTTAATCTGAAGAAGATGACGAGAAAAGCTTCATTTTCTAGTGCTTTTACGAGCGGTTCTCAAAACCCTCAAGCAACATTTAACTCTATTATGGTTCGGCAGGAACCCTTGATTGAAAGTAATTTTCTTGCCTCATGTTTGAAAGAATCTTTATCTTCATAATTTTGTTTTGATTAATCTTTCTTTTAATGTAGTCGATTATGCCTTAAACCCTTGGCTAAATGACCACTACTTTGGCTACTCAGGCGGGTATGATGGGAAAAATGAGTTTAGGTTTGACCAAGTTTTTCCGGCTTGTGCAGCATCTAGTGGCCGGGAGAGAAAAAGTAGAGTTTTGAACCCTACTCACCCTACATTACGAGAACTGATGATCAGCGCTCGTTTTGAAGGAAAAGATATGATTTTGTTAAGCAAACTTGCTTTCGAAAAGGATAAGACTCGGTATTAGAGCTGCAGATTTCACATTTTTAAGGAGAGTATGACTCTGTATTAGAATCGTGAATCTCACTATTTTGAAAAGAGTATGACTCTGTATTAGAATAGTGTGTTTCCCTTTTTGAAGAGAGCACGACTCTGTATTAGAATCGTGGGTTTCTCTTTTTGCAGAATATCTGGAAAATTACCACTTTTTTAGGCATAGAGATTGAGACGTTCTTTGAGTCTCATTAAATGAATATACTCACGATATTTGGGCCAAAGATCACGTCTATCCGGAAATCTAGTCCGTCAAATCATCTGCTATAAAATCCTAACCTCATCAAGTAAAGTATTTTTTTACTTTTTTCTGAAAGATTTGAACTCTAGACTTCTCTCCAACATTTTCAAGACTCTTCATCATCATGCTTCTTTGGCCTTCTATTTTCTTCAAATAAAAAATTTCTTGATCTTAATCTGAAGAAGATGACGAGAAAAGCTTCATTTTCTAGTGCTTTTACGAGCGGTTCTCAAAACCCTCAAGCAACTTCTAACTCTATTATGGTTCGGCATGAACCCTTGATTGAAAGTAATTTTCTTGCCTCATGTTTGAAAGAATCTTTTTCTTCATAATTTTGTTTTGATTAATCTTTCTTTTAATGTAGTCGATTATGCCTTAAACTCTTGGCTAAATGACCACTACTTTGGCTACTCAGGCGGGTATGATGGGAAAAAGAGTTTAGGTTTGACCAAGTTTTTCCGGCTTGTGCAGCATCTAGTGGCCAGGAGAGAAAAAGTAGAGTTTTGAACCCTACTCGCCCTACATTGCGAGAACTGATGACCACCGCTCATTTTGAAGGAAAAGATATGATTTTGTTAAACAAACTTGCTTTCCTGTTTGGCGATCATCTCTCCATCCCTGATGATTGTCTGGATGATGGAGTTTATAACCGGCTCCGTCAAGTTAACGGTTGTAATCTGTTTCTTCCTGATATGGAGAGATCTTATCCATTCTATATCTCCAATCTCTTTCTATCCCAAAAGAATGGATTGGCATTTAAATAAGCCACAAGATGGTGTTTTGTTAGGCGGATTCAGTGCACAAGGTGTTTTTCCTCGTTCCACTTTAAAACACTTTTGTGGGTTGTTCCCAGGATCATTCAAACAAGACCTTACATTGGGCGAAACACCTGTAGCTGCCCAGACCTTCTTGCACAGGTTTGTTGACGTGCAAGGAGAATTTTCAGTACAAAATTTTCGTCCTGCTAGATGGGTTCACTACTCTTCCATAGGAAAGTGGGCAATTTTGACTGATTTCTTCTTGAAGACCTTCACGGATCAACTACAACATGCGAATCTCTACCGTGCTATTAGGGTGGTTCAGCGTGGTATCCCTCCCAGTCGATTCTATTTCTTTTCTTTATTGGAACTGTACAATCCTGATACTTGTACAGTTTACTCCCCACGGTGTACTGGGGTTTGCTCTGCATGAGATGCATGAAGTCTCAGGACTGCCTATGGGAGAATTCCTTATGAAGAATATGTCCCCACAGGAGAAGAGCTTCATTCGCGAAGATTCAGCATTCCATGATTTATGACACTTATTGGAAATTATTTTGCCACTACCACATCTGTGCTCACATGTCCGACGCCCGCAATGTGAAGCAAAAGAAGTGGCTGCAATACATTCTTCCCAAATTTTCAAAGAATAGTTTTAATTTCACCTGTCTTCCTCCAGTTTCTGAACGGAGGCGAAAGAAGAATCATTAATTTTGGGACAGATGCATATGTCACCGAATCTGATAATGATATCTTCAAAGCCGGGACATCCTTCGAAAGTTTTTATTATCAAGCTCTTCAACCCCTGTCAGATCCTGCTTTATTGGCAGGTCTCTTAATGCTTTGGTTGAAGAAATGCGTGATCCCATCACAGGAGACTCTACCTGTTAGAGTAGTGTATTCGGCCGTTTTCTAGCATTCGACCAACCACTCAGTCTTCTTCCTGCGATGGTGTGTGAGATTCAAAGTGGGCTGAGAAAATTGGTTGACAAATTCTGCAATGTCAAGAAGGAACAAAATGATAAAGGAGAGTTGATTGTCAAAACTCCTAATCTGCATGTAGAACTTCCCTACACCTATTTGATGGCTTGGTTGGTTCTACACTGCCCTTCTTTGATGAGCCCAGTAGATTCGTAGATTGATTTAAGCTCCCCCAAAGTGCAGCATTATGAAAGATCACAATGGAAGGGAGGTTATATGGCTGCGATCTACAAAACACTTTGTTATCATGTGAATTACAAGTTATTCAAGTGTTTCCCATACTTTCCAAATATTGGATATGGGGATGAATTCACAGATATCACTTGCATTGACAAATTTACAACTTTGTCCCCCAGGTGCTTTTGGTGGCTAATAAACATTCGCCCAGGACATTTGTTTCTCCACTTAGGGAATCATTGCTGCATAGAGCCTTATTACCCAAGTCGCTTTGCTCGACAGTTTGGGTATGATCAATTGTATGTTAGAAACCCAAATAAGGAGATGAACTTTATCAGAAACTTGTTCGAAGGAGCTAGAGATCAGTTCAATTTCATCTCTAGTGGTACACAAGCCAAGTTTGATCTTCCGCTCAAAACTCCAAATTCATACATGAGTTTCAGCTTTTGCAAATGGTATATTGTTGCTAACTCCATGCCCCAAAATTTTAATGCAAACTTTACTTGTCTAAGGGACATTAGAGCATGGTATGCCCAGAAGCAAGAGGCTGGCTACAAGCAAGTAGCTGGGATGAAGGACTTTGGGAAAGAATACTTTTCTGAAGAGTTGGAGTTAAGAATAAAGCAAAGAGAAGAAGAGAGCACTGCTATGGTCCCATCAGATTAGTCTGCCTCTCTTAATATTCCAACTTCTCCTCTTCCTGAGACAAAAGAAGCTTCTCCTCAACCAAAGTCTCCTCCTAAAAAGTGTCTGTATAAGTGGAAAAGATTAAGGCGCCTTAGTGATTTGCCTGTTATTTAGCAAACCATATTGGCTGAAGCCAATGCAGCGGTACTTAGTTTGGCTTTTGAAACAACTAAAGAAGAACCAGAACATAAAGATGACACGAGTCTGCCTCGTCGTTCTTCTAAGAAACGCCAAAGTCAAGGGCCCATTTTCCCCAGTGACCCTACCTTAGCAATTGAGCCTTCCTCTACTGCTTCACCTGCACAAGAGGATTCTGCGATCCTTGCATGTCTAGTGTCTCAGACTGCTGATGACGATGACGTGGAAATAGGTGGGGAAGTACGCGCATCAAGTTCTTCCTTGATGATAGTACCTCCTTCAGGAGATCCTAATGATGGGGGTGATGATGGTGATGGTAATGACGGTGGCAGTGATGATATTCATTCTTGTACTCCTCCGTCAGACCATGGCAAATATACTTTTCTGACGGAAGAAGAAAGAGCTAAAATATATGGGTCTAGAGAATCCAGTGCTCAACCTTAAGGTTTATTCTTAAACTTTAATCTTCTTGCGTCGTTTTTTTTATCATCATTTAACCATTTTATTTTCTTCTTTTTTTAGCAACTTTTCCTTCCACTACAACTTCAAAGTATATATCAGCAGATAATATTCCACTAGTTGATACTGCTGCGAACGTTACCTCTGAAGAAACCCATGGGGTGACTGAGGTTGTTGCTTCTGCCATTGATACTTCTGAAGTAGTGGTTCCTCTAGTAGAAGCTGTCGAAGCTATTATCGAGGTTGCCACAGTTGTTGCTTCTATTGAGATGATTGAAACTACTACTCCTGTTGAAGCTACTGGAAGTATTGCTCATTTTGACACTGGCGTTGTTGCCTCTACACATCAAAGCACAGTGCATGTTACATCCACTTCAGCTGTTGCTGGTTCTACTTCATCAAGTCATACAGAGATTGATGCTCTTGAAATTGACTTGTTGCAAGATACCGTGGAAACCTTCCTTCCTTTTCTAGACCGCTGCATTGATAAAGTCTTGAAAGGGGTCTCTTTTTCTTCTGTTGCTAATGTTCTTAACATTTACTTGACTGGTATAACTAGCATTGGTGGAGAAGATAAAACTACTCTTTATAGACTCATGATAGCTCAACTCCAAAATCATGTTGAATCTTTGTCAAGATGTTGCAGCACAGATAAGTCTGCAATAGTTGAAGCTACCTTCTAGAAATTGATGGAGGAACAACTCAAATTTTAGAAGGAGATTAAGGAAAAAATTGATACTTGCAAGGCCTGTATTGAAAAGAGCCAATTGGACAACAATCTCTAGTCCTTCAGGTAAAGAATGCTGCTTCAATTGTTAAAGACCATGACCAGGCCATTTCTAGAACTCAGGAATCCATTGCTAGAGCCTAAGCTTTCTTGGTTAACATCACTAAAGAGCAGAAGAGACAACGAAGAGTCTCATCAGTTTGTCTAGGCAGTGTGACAATGTAACTAAAGATCTTCTGGCTGCACAAGCTGAATTGGAAACACTAGAAGTAGCTTCAGCAAATAGTACAATCTCCAGTGAAGAATAACTACACTGACAAGCTGATGTTCAAGCTTATGAGATCATTCAGTAGGAAATTAGTGATGCGGAGGAAAAGATAAAGGCTCTCTTGAATCATTGAATTGTAATGATTTTTTTTTTTTATGATTCAAGCAACTCATGTAATCTTTTCATTACTTTCTAATCTTTAATGAAAATTTTGAAATAATTCCTTCAGCTTTACTCTATGTAGATCTTGGTATGTTTTAGTCTCTGTGTATCATACATGACTTTGTGCTTCAAATATGTGACTTTGTGTTTGTCTTTATGAATTTGCATCAGGCAAGCGACTTTACGTTTGGAAGTTCACGAGTTTGCATATAACCCTTCTTTAGAATCCTCGGATTTATAAGTGCAATTCTGCATAAAATCCACAAGTCCATATATAGAGCAACTTTCCATATGACCTTTTTGGTGCAAAGATCCAAGCGCTTCATGCCTTCATTAATGACAGTATTCTAATCAAAGATCTTAGCCGAAAATCTCATTTCCTTTGGCACCGATATCTAAGCGCCCATGCAATAATATAAATTTTATCAAGATCCGAGTCAAAGATCTCAACCGAAAATTTCGCCTACAAGATTTCTTCACCGAAGATTTTGATCATAAAATCCTCTATATAAGGCGTTGAACTCTTCCTACAGAAAGCCATTCTGACTTGAAATTTTTTTGATCTCTCTATCTTTTTCAAAGTTCATCTCCAGAGTTGATCTTCTTCCTCTTCCCTGGTTGAAGTAATGGATCAGAGTTGGCATGTTACAAGGCCCCCAAATAGCATCAGTCTATTTGAGGAGTATTCCATTGGGAAGATCCTTATGACCGAATCATTTTTCTTAACTACGGTAAGTTTTTCTTGTTATGAACATAAATCAATTATAATTTTTATGTTTCCTAATAAGATTCTGGATCTATCACTGAATATAACCGTAGTCATTTTTCTTAACAATGGCCCAGGCCCAACTGGTTAGTAATTGGTTCCAATACCTTTGGAGAACCAGAAGATCTCATGAACTTTTCATGAGAGAACAGATTTCGGGTGGCATTGTTAATTTCCTGCCTAGCATCCTTTAAGATAAGGATGCTAAATGATTGTAGGTGGCACAAGTTTCAGCAATCCCTCATGTTGTACGCTTGGGGATATGTATTTAGCACACCCAGTTTTGAACTAATCAGGTCACTGGTGATGTTGATCGTGACTGAGCGAACCAACTTGGAGGTCCTAAACCATTAGCAGGAGGAGGCTACAGAAGCAAGCTTTTTGTCTTTAAGCCATCCTATAGATGTTAACGAAAATTTTTAATGTTCTCTTCACTCAATGATTTGTACTCATTTTCATTGATTGTATGATGTCAAGGAACTTTTGTAGTTTTGATTTGATAATGAATAAAGATTATTTTTTTTATTATCATTCAATTAGAGGGAATTGTTAACTTGATAAATGATTTTGATATTGATCATCAGAGTTAACTGTCAACTTGATGAGCATTGACTTATGAAGATATTGTTCAGAGGTAATTGTTAACTTGGCAATATGAAGTCATTATTCAATCGCCCAAAAATGAATTTTGCTGCGAATGAGTAAATTTCTTATGTCAGGATAGAAGTAACTGTTAACTTTACTAATCAAGTTAAAGTTAGCACTGTTCAGTGACTTGTAGTATAACAGCATTTGAATTGTCAGAGGTATTTTTAACTTAGCAAATTTGGATGAAAGGAAAATTTGATTCACCAGAGATATTTTTAACTTAGCAAATTTGGAGAAAAGAAAATTTTGATTCGCCAGAGATAATTTAAACTTAGCAAATTTGGAGGAAAGAAAAGTTTGATTTGCTAGAGGTATTTTTAACTTAGCAAATTTGGAGGAAAGGAAAATTTGACTCGCCAAAGATATTTTTAACTTAGCAAATTTGGAGAAAAGAAAATTTTGATTCGCCAGATTGTAAAAGTTTGCGATTCAATCTTTATCAAAGATAGGACAAGTCTTAGAGGTTCTTTAGCAAACCCCCAGTTACAAATGTCTTTGATTTCTGCTTACGTCGAGCTACCCATGCTATAAAATTCAGCTGGTGCTCCGCAACTTTCATTAAGAATAATATTTCTTCAGAAATTTTTCAATGATTGGCATCATTATTTTGTCACCATTTGGTTTTGCCAATCGATATGCACCATTGGAGTAGACTGCATCAATGTCCTTCCCATTTTGGCTGGAACTTTTCTTTAGATATTTGATTAGTTATGATCGGTCTCCTTATTGAGAGGACCAGATCACCCTTTTTGAAAGTTCTCTGCCTGACTTTTTTGTTAAAGATTTTAGAAATCCGTTCCTTGTAAAGTTCGATGCTTTGTTGAGCTTCCAACTGCTTATCATCCAAAGCTTCTAACTCCAAAAGTCTCTATTGATGTCGTTCCTTTTGTGTCATTTTGGTTGCTAATGTAACTTGTAATGATGGAATTTGGATTTCCAATGACAAGACCGCTTTAGACCCATGCACCAAAGAAAACGGTGTAGCTTTAGTAGGAGTTCTAACAGTAGTGCGATATGCCCAAAGACATTCTCCAAGCTTTTCATCCCATTCTCTTTGATTGGATGAAACAAATTTCTTGAGGAGCTTTTCAATGGTTTTGTTGAAAGTTTTTGCCAAATCATTGGCTGCAGGATAATATGGAGAAGAAGCCACGCTTTCAATTCTATATTTATTGCAAAATATGAAAAATGACTGACTCACGAACTGAGGTCCATTGCATGAATAATTTTCCTAGACACTCCGAAGCGATATAGCACATGATGTTTAATGAATTTGATTACATCTGATGACTTCACTTCGGTGAGAGGAATAGCTTCAGTCCACTTTGAGAAGTAATCTGTTATAGCTAGTATGAACCGATGTCCTTTTGTTAATGGTGGGAAAATTGATCCAATAACTTCCATTCCCCATTGTTCAAATGGCCATAATATAGCCGTCGGGTGGAGATATTCCAGAACTTGATGTATGAAGTCTATATGTATTTGGCAAGTTCTACATTTCTTAGTAAAGATGACCACATTTGTCTTCATCTTGGGCCAATAATAAACCATTCTTCGGATCTGTCCCAAAGTTTTAGTCATGGTTGATGTGCTCCGCAGATGCCGTTATGAGCCTCTTCGAGTGCTTTTTGAGCTTCTTTATTGGAAAGAAAACGAAGTAAAATTCCATCATACGATTTTCTATATAATGTCTGAAGTTCGGTATTATAATAGAATTGAATAGCTTTTCTTTGAATTGCTCTTACTTTTTAGGATCTTCTGACAATATTCCATAAAGAATATAATCTATGTAAGGAAATCGCCAATCTCTTGATTCGAGATTTGACTCAAGAGCATATACTTCACCTGCATTTTGCTTTTTTAATTCTGTTTCAAGCTCATTCTTTGGACAGAACAATTCCTTGCTTCCCGCTGCAATTCGTTTCTTAGTATTTTTGGATAACGCCAAGGTGGCAGCTAAGGAAGCCAGCGAATCTGCATAACTATTCTGATGGTTTTTTACATAACTGATATAGAAGTCATTGAAGCTATCAGCATCTTGATTATTGCTTGATAATATGGTAGAAGATCTTCATTTTTAACTTCATATTTCTCTTTAACTTGATTTATGATAAGTTGGGAATCTCTATATACTTCTAAATATTTTACCCGCAGTTGTTTGGCTATTTTTAAACCAATCATTAGGGCATTATATTCAGCAACATTATTGGAATATGCACTTATCAATTAGTATGCTCGAGGAATGATGTGATTGTAAGGAGAGACAAAGACAACTCCCACCCCTGCTACCATTTTTCCTTTGGGTCCCATCCTAGAGCACCATCAAAGAAAAGCTGCTATACATTCTCTGTAACAGCATTTACTTCAGCACCTTCTCATGAAATGTCTTCTTTCAGAATTGAACTTCCATCGCCAAGTTCATCAGGAATTTCTTCATACAATTTTGAAGATGCTGGAATTCGGTGTTCGGCTAGGAAATTAGCTATAACTTGTCCCTTGATTTATTTTTGAGGAATAAAATGCATATCATATTGTGATAGCAAAATAGTCCAATTGGATAGTCTTGAATTTAATGACCCTGGTTTAGTCATTAATATCCTTAAGGGGTTAATTCTCAATATAACATGGATAGTTTGCCCAACTAAATAGTATCGCATTTTCTAGATAGTGAACACTAAAACTAAACATTCCTTTTCCACTAGGTTATGTCGATATTTAGCCCAACCATCATTTTGCTGAGCTAATAAATAGCTTGTTTATGACCCAATTCATTCTTCTGCACCAATAAAACTTCCAATGAATGATCCATAGCCCTCACATATAACAGGAAAGGTATTCTTAAGATTGGAGCTACAAGTATAGGCGGTTTGGTGAGATATTCTTTGATTTCTTCAAAGGCCTTTTGACATGCGTCATCCCAAACAAATGACACCCTTTTCTTCATCAATCTTGTGAAAGGTTGGCATCTGCAAGATAAATTTGATATTAATCTGCAGATGTACGCTAGTCTGCCTGGTAGCCCTCTTATTTCTTTGAGATTTTTAGGAGGTAGCATATCTTGGATTGCCTTGATTTTGTCTGGATCAAGATGAATTTCTTGAGAAGTAACTACAAAACTAAGGAATTTTCCGCTAAGAACCCCCAGAAAAGATTTAGTAGGGTTCATCTTAAGCTGGTGTTTTCGCATAAGATCAAACATTGTTTTCAGTCGCGAAGATGATCATCCTTATTTTTGCTTTTAATTGCAAGATCATCTACATAGTATTCTAATGCCTTTCGCAGATGTTCTTGGAATATCGTGTTCATAGCATATTGGTATGTGCTGCCAGTATTCTTTAAACCAAATGGCATGACTGTATAACAGTATACTCTTAGTGGTGTTCTGAAGGATGTATACTTTTCATCATCAGGGTACATCTTGATTTGATTGTATCCTGAAATCCATCCATAAATGGCATACGTTCATAGCCACAAGTGTTGTCTATCATGACATCTATAATAGGTATTGGAAATTCATCCTTCGGGCATGCTTCAGCTAAAGCAAATTAGTTACTCATGCTACTAATTATAAAAATCCTATATTTATTTATGAAAGCCATGAAAATTCTATTTTCCTAGAAAGCAAGAGAAATCTATACTAGAAAGCAAATAAATAGATCTAAACAAATAAAAAATATCTCTACTCACTAGAAAGCACTTCTAAATAATGGAGTCACTTCTAGAGTGTAGTATGATGACCATCATCTCTTTGGTAAAATCCTAATCTTAATTGATAACCAAGATTATAAAATTGCATAAAAAAAATCCTAGGTTACAAGGACACAACCAATATATAGGTTTTTGAGAACCAAACCCTAATTTGAGTATAACTTGGTAGCTAAAAAATTATATAGAAAACCATGTAAAAAATTCATGATATGTGGGTCCCATAGCGCCGCTAAATGGCAGCAAGTGCCGCTAAATGGCATCAAATGCCGCCAATTGGCAGCAAAAAAGTATGTTCTAGACTTCAACTCTCTTCTGCATGAATTTCTAGCCTTGTTCCTTTAATCTGAATGACTGTAATTGACTTTGACTCTCTTAAGCTTCATGATTTTGTAGTTTTATTATCTTTTAGCTCTTTTCTGAACTTAGTTTCCTAATCCGTCTATGAGTTCAAGCCATCACCTTGTAGGAATAGATTTCACCTAAAAAGAACACTAAAAACATCCGAGTAATTTACATACAAAAATAGATAATATGGAGGTTATAAATATGCAATATATGACACTCATCACTTTAAAAACTTGATGTGATAAATCTATTACAAGCACAGAGTGTCAGTTGTAGCGCAAACAGGTCATTTCATAGAGATCTAAAGTGTTATGCTATCTTGCTAATTCTTTTAGTTCTTATAAGTTAACTGTTGGATTCTAGATTGAGAAGATTAGTTTTAAGTTCCTAAAGTTTAGCCTAGATTTCAAATCTATTAGAATAATAGTCTAATAATGAATTATCTCTTTCTTCCTAACTTTTTAATTAAGCACGATCAAGTAACACATTAAAAAGGTAATCTTTTTAATTCAATTTTAATTAAGAGTCCCTAAGTATGACCTATCAAGTGACGTGCAAGTATAGATAATCAAAGATAGCATCTTTCTTAAAAGAAGTTATATCTAATAGATAATGTTATAACTAAAAGTAAAGAAATAAACTTCAAACCCTAATTTAAGTATAGACTATCAAAAGACCAAATTTAAGTATAACCTATCAAAGAAATTATATTTACAAGTTTATTATCTTTAATTTATTTATACGAAAATCTTGTTAATAATTCTATAAATAAAAAAAAATTATGAATTCCAAATCTCATCTAAGTATAGATTATCCAAATATGAAATAAGCATAATCTATCAAAGAATTGTGATTTACGAAATCTATCTTTATTTTATTTATAGAAAAATCATAACTTTATTTCTTTTTAGAAAGAAGATGAGATAAATCCACATCAGATCTATTAAATTAATTTCATCTACATCTTAGAACTAAAGCAAATTAGTTACTCACACTACTAATTATCAAAAAACTTATATTTATTTATAAAAGCCATGAAATTTCTATTTTCATAGAAAGAAAAAAAAATTTATACTAGAAAGCAAATAAATCTATTTAAACAGCTAAGAAAAATACTTCTACTCACTAAAAAGTACTTCTGAACAATGGAGTCACCTCTAAAGCGTGGTATGGCTGCCGTCACCACTTCGGCAAAACCCTAATCTTTATTAATAATCAAGATTATAAAATTGCATAAAAAAAACCCTAGGTT
Organism: Dracaena cambodiana; assembly: GCA_036321105.1. Lineage (NCBI taxonomy): Eukaryota > Viridiplantae > Streptophyta > Magnoliopsida > Asparagales > Asparagaceae > Dracaena > Dracaena cambodiana. Next base: position 29,982,805 of record JAYEPQ010000012.1, on the reverse strand, counting down.
ACAAGGACCGGACCATTATATAGGCCTCGGAGAACCAAACCCTAATTTGAGTATAAGTGGGCAGCTACAAAATTACATAGAAGACTTTGTGAAAATTTTATGATATGTGGGCCCCATAGTGCATCCAAATGGCGGCAAATGCCGCCAAATTTGCAGCAAAAGAGTATGTTCTGGGCTTCAACTCTCTTCTGCATGAAGTTCTAGCCTTGTTCTTTTAATTTGAATGACTGTAATTGATTTTGGCTCTCTGCAGCTTCATGATCTTGTAATTTTATTCACTTTTAGCTCTTTTCTAGACTTAGTTTCCTAATCCGTCTATGAGTTCAAGATATCTCCTTGTAGGAATAGGTTTCACCGAAAAAACATACTAAAAATATCCGAGTAGCATTATTTACATATAAAAATAGATAATATGGAGGTTATAAATATGCAATATATGTCACTCATCATAGGCCAGTAAAAACCATATTGGAGTATTTTTGCTACCATCTTTTTAAATGGAAAGTAACTCTCACATGCTTTTGTATGATAGAAAGAAATAATGCTTTGAATCTCATTATCAAGCAAACAAAGCCTAGTGATTTGATTTGAGCAATATTTAAATAAGTAAGGGTCATTGAAAAGAAACGGTGTACCTCGTATAAGAATCTTCATTTGTCTTGTGCACTCCAATGATTCGGCATTTCTCCTGCAATAAGGAAATTAATGATGTATGCATATCAAGGAGTTATTGTGATAGAAAATAGCTACTTATCAGGAACGAGTCCCTAATTAGTAGCTTATCATTTTCAAAAGTTAGTCTACAGAGGTGGTCTATAACCACGTTCTCTACTCCCTTTTTATCTTTGATTTCAAAATCATATTCTTGGAGCAATAAGATCATCGAATTAGTCATGGCTTTGCATCTTTGTTTGATAAAAAATATTTGAGCGCCAGATGATCTGTAAAAATAACTTCATATGAGCTCAAAATATATGAATTAAATTTATCAAAAGTAAAAACTATTGCTAGAAACTCCTTCTTTGTAGTAGTGTGTTCGTTTGGGCATCATTGAGAGTCTTTCTAGCATAGTAGACTATGTAGGGCTTTTTATCTCCTCACTGTCCTAGTACAGCTCCAATTGTATAATCACTTGCATCGCACATGATTTTGAATGGAAGTGTCCAATTTTAAGGATGCATTATTTGGTGCAGTGATGAGCATCTCCTAGAGTGTTTCGAAAGCTGTATGGGACCCCTACATCTATTTAAACTGCACATCTTGCGCAAGGTGAGAAAGAGATCTAACAATAGTATTAAAATCCTTTATAAACCTTCTATATAAACCTGCATGTCCTATAAATGAACGTTTGTCTTTCATGGTTTTAGGTATTGGCATTTTGGAAATAGACTCAAACTTAACCTTATCTACTTCCAAAACTATGTGGCCTAGCACAATAACTTTTGTAACCATGAAAAGGTATTTTTCCCAATTCAGGAGTAAAATTTTCTATTGGCATCTCTAAATTAACCAAATGAGATTTGAAATTATTTCCAAATACAGAGAAATCATTTATAAATACCTCAAGATAATCTTCCACCATATCGCTAAAAATACTTATCATACATTTTTGAAATGTTGCGAGTGTATTACATAATCCAAATGTTATTCTTCTAAAAGCAAATGTGCCAAAGGGACAAATAAAAGTTGTCTTTTCCTGGTCTTCTAAAGTAATTTCAATTTGATAATAACCAGAATAACCATCAAGAAAATAATAAAATTCATGTCAGCAATTCTTTCAAGTACTTGGTCAAGAAATGGTAATGGATAGTGATTTTTGCGTGTTACTTGGTCTAACTTTTAGTAATCGATGCACATATGCCAACTCTAATCAGTACAAGTGGGCATTATCTCACTATCCTCGTTTTTAATTATTTTTACCCACTCTTTTTCAGAAGAACTTGGGTTAGACTTACCCATTTACTATCAGTGATTAGATAAATGATACCAGTGTCAAGTAATTTCAACACTTTAGCTTTAACCACTTCCTTCATGGCAGGGTTAAGCCTTTGTTGAATTTGCCTAGTAGGCTTGGTTCCATCTTCCAAAGTAATACAGTGTGTACAAATAAGAGGGTCCATACCTTTGATGTCCATCATATTCCATCCAAGAGCTCCTTTATACTTTCACAACGTCGATAATTGTTACTCTTTCTGATTCTCATCAAGATGCGCTGAGATGACAACCGGAAAAGGTTCCTTAGATCCCAAAAACGCATACTTGAGATCCTCATGTAGCGATTTTAGCTCAAGCATTGGTGCTTGGATATTAGATGGTATCAATTTTTTTTGAGATTTGAGGTAACTATCCATATACTTCCTTTGTTGGAATCCATCTCATGATATTTTAACATTGACCATTAGTTAAGTGTTTATTGTTTCTGTTATATGTTCGGATTGACGATATTCATGGAAGTCTTTGTTCATTGTTAATGTCATATCTAAAGGATCAGACATGCATAATGATATGATATTTTCTTCATCACAGATTTGTTCAATATAATTAATGTCTTACAATTCATCATTATCTATGTTAGGTTATTTGCAAACATTAAAAATATTAAGTTCAAAAGTTATATTTGCGAATGAAAGTTTTTCCACACCATTCCTGCAATTTATAATTGCATTAGCTATAGCAAAAAATGGACGTTCAAGGATAACTTAAATATGAAGACGCGAATTCTTTACAGGTGCAGTATCGATAACTATAAACTCATCAGGAAAATAAAAGTTTTAGATTTACACTAGAACATTTTCCACAACGCTCTTAGGAAGCCTTTCTGATCTGTCAGTTAGTTGTAATGTGACTAGTGTAGGTTTAAGTTCTTCTAGACCTAGGTGCTTGTAAACCAAAAATGGTAAAAGATTTACACTTGCTCCCCAATCTAGCAAAGGTTTCTCTATATTATGTTGCCCTATCACACAAGAAATAGCGGGACATCTAGAGTCCTTATATTTGAGAGGCATTATAGAATGAAATAATGTACTTACCTACTCCATGAGAAATACATTCTTCTATATGTTGTGACATCTTTTTATGATGCACAAATCCTTTAAGAATTTTACATACTATGGGACTTGCTTAATTGCTTTCAGCAGAGGTATATTGATCTGTACCAGTTTGAAAATCTCCAAAATATCAGCATAAGATGTATTAATATTATTAGATTTAATCTTTGCGGAAATGGTACAAGTGGTTAATAATCATTAGAATTATTTTCTTTAGATTGTTGTATTAAATCATTGTCCTGTTTCTCCGTAACATTTTTCTTGTGAACGGGCTCATCAAGTACTTTACCACTTTTTAAATTTATTGCAGTAGTTTTCTCAGATATATCATTATTAATGGAAGAAGTAATACCATTTATACTTTCGACTTTACCTAAAGTACTGGGCTCCGGTTGAGATAGTAGCTTACCTTTTTCTTTTGTTTGTAACGCGAAATTGAGATGGCTTATCTGTGAGTGAATATCGTTGAAGGTCGTAGCATTTTGACTATTGATCATTTGTTGCAACTAAATAAACTACTATTGTGCTTGATCATCTAATCCATTTTTTGCTGTATCTGCAAGAAATTATTCTCAAAATTTCTCTTTGATGGTGGTTGGTACACCGAAGATTGATTATAGGTTGGACGTATTGTTGAGGTGGATTAGTGGGTTGTTTATTTTGATTAGTGAATTGTTGAAAATTCTACTTCCATTAAAAATTTGGATAATTCCTCCAGCCAAAATTATATGTTAGTGAATATAGATTATTTGCTGGTTGAGGAGAAATATTAAACTTATTAGCTTGTTCATTTAATACTTCTTTAAAAGCAAGAAGTATTGGACATTCGTAAGTCATGTGTCCTTGCAATTTACAAATGTCACAAACTTTCAAAACTTTTTTTTTATTGACTTAAAGATTTCTGTTTTCTTTGCAAGCAAATCTTCAAATTTCTTAGTGATGGTAATCAATCGTGTAGTTATATCTTTGACTTTTCTTAATTTAAGAAATCCGCCTCTATTCTAAATTTTATCACTTAATTGGTTTCTATCAGAAGTATCCTCCGTTTTCCAGACTTATGAATTTTCGATAAGTGAATCAATATAGTCCCATGCCTCCTCAGCATCCTTATTTAAGAATTCACCATTGCACATAGTTTTGACGAATTTCCTAGTTATAGTATTTAACCTTTGATTGAAGGTACTTACAGTTTTTCATATTTCAAAATCATGATGTGGGTCTGAGAGAAGCAAATCTTTAAATTTATCCCAACATTTGAACAATAGTAACTTTCTTTCTGTCAAAACTTTAAAATTTGCTTTTACATAAAATTTATTCAATGTGAAGGAAGGAATTTCTTTAAGAATTCTCTTTGCTTCTCATCCCATCTTCCTATTAAATTAGGACTTAAAGAATGTAGGCATGTCTTTGCTTTATCCTTTAGGGAGAATGAAAAGAGGTTAAGTTTAAATTGTCTGTAGTAACGTTATGAAAATTAATGGTAGAGCAAATTTCTTCGAATTATCGAAGGTGCAAATTTGGGCTTTCTAAATCCATCCAATAGAATTTAAGCAAAACTTGAACTACTCCAGATTTAATCTCAAAGTGTCCCATATTCAATAGAAATGCAATACGTGAGGGTTGGGTTATCCTATTAGGTTGTAAATAATCTCATAAAATCCTCACATTGTCTCCATGATGGCTATGATTATCATTTGTATCTCCAAATTTATTATATATTATTATTATTATTCATGTTGTTATTATTATTAGTGTTAATATCATGAAATATTTGATGGATTGGAAGTGGTTGTGGATCTGAGTATGATCGAATTAATCTATCATTTGAAATTCTACTCCAACTAGTCATACAAATTCAAAATCGCAAAAATTAATGATGTAGGAACTGTAATCTATAATAAAGTGTAACATAATAGTATGATCCCCAGCAATGGTGCCAAAAACTTGACTGCGATCTAAATCGTATACTGCTAAGTGTAAGAGATCGATAAGTAATACAAGAGTAGTAAGCCAAGATCGTTCTCTCGAGTATCATTTGTTTATTGTGTGACACTAGAATAAATTATGGTACTAAAAATAAAAGTAAAGATTTGATTTTTTTAACTAAACTAAAATTAAAAGATGAAAATTTTACTTATATTAAAATTATTGGTCAGATGGATGTAACTCTCCCATAGTTTAATTTACTGTATATATTCAAACTTTTTTTTTTATCTCAATTGCATAGATCACGTAGTCCTTATACAACCAAAAAATAATTCAAATAAGCATAATATATATAAGTTGTGAACTTTGATACTTGGACAAATTTCTCCCGGTTAATCCTATATAAATTTTGAGCTTATCTAAGTATGCGATAAGAATAACAAAAATAAATGTTTAAAATCTAACCATACACCGTGCTTAAAGAGCCTACGATATATCAAAAACTAAACAATGAATATATCATCAAACTATAAATTTCAAAGACTCAAAATCATATTTAATCTTTTCAAAGATAGCAGAGAATCAAAGATATCAATTTTACGTAAAATAATTAAAATCCATAAGTATATAAGAATACATACAGTAAATCATCTCAGGTTTATTATTCCATCGGATCCAACTCTAAAATTTAGCCACTCATACTTATCATAGTCATGAATAAAGAGAAAAAGAATTCTTTTATTTATTTATATGAACGAGTACAAAAACTAAATCTCGATTCTAAAACTCTATATTATTCGCTCTCAAATATTATTCAGCCTTTTAAAACTTGAGATTCATTGTCTATTTATAATCTTACAAAATCCTAATAGGAATCTATTTACATGGAAACACTTAATTCTTTCCAAAAATCTCCAGAAATTAAGTCACTCCCTTCGACCGACCTATCAATGGCTGCTCTTGGTCATGACTTTCAATCGATGGCTATCAACAGCAAGCTTCTAGCTATCGACAATCATTCTAGAAAATGCACAGTTATGAGCTGATATTTGAGATACGCTTTGATACTTCAATTTACATGTAAATAAAACCCTGTAGAAATATTAGCAAACACTAGAAAAACATCATAGAGAGAAATTTGATTAATGAAAATAATTTTTTATTAATTTCTTGTATTAATCAATAAAATTGGATTACACTATCACAAAATAAACAAAACATATTACACTTTTCAAGCGTAATCAGAAATGCATCACATGCTTAAGTATACATCCTATTTAAGTTTATTATCTTCTTCTTTAATCTTCTTTAGCTCTCTTCTCAAAATCTTTCTTCTCGCTCACTCACATTTTGTGATGATCCAAATCACACTGTAGGCATGAGTGTATATCCCAATAATGGGTAGGGTGTCACCAGCAGGCACTCTCAATACCGGAGTGTACCAGACTATTTTTTTGCAATACAAACAAAACAAGAGATATGAAAACACATAAATATGAGATTTATTCCATATGTCTAAATCTATCTTCCACACATTACTAACATAATTATAACAATATTCAAAAACAGATATATGGAAAATGATAAGCAATATGTATTTTAAAAGGTTTCTCATGTAGAGTTAAGTACAGTATTAGAATAAAGAAACATAAGTATTGAATACATACGAGTATCTAGATACTACGAATAGAACTAGGAAGTAGTAAAATGATAAATAAAAAATAGATGAAGAACCTACAAGAAGCTACTGGTGCTCGGCCTACTCCTCAAAATAGGATCCTCGAGGTGTGGGTTTTCCTCCTCTGCCACTGCTATCTCAGTTCGTAGATCTGGGGTGTGATAATTCTAGGAGTCAGAATTCAAACAAAAATATAAATCCAAACTCGTGCAATTCTACGGAAACCTTACAAGGATGTGTATAGGACCTGCTAGTAAGTAACAATATAAAGGAGGTATGCGTACAAACCTTAAAATATGCTAAATATAATATGAAATATGAATCATGACGTACAAGGTATATATAGTATCACGTGATCAAGTAACAAGATATGCCAAATATAATAAGAATCATATGGTACATAGCATACATAATATAATAGGAATCATGAAACGATTGATATTTGTAGTATAACATGATCAAAGATAGTATGCAAAATAAAATATGAATCATGTAGAACATGGTATGCATAATATAATATGATCAAACAAATATTCTGCTCTATTAATTTGAAACTAAATGGTGGCGTATTCACGTGTTTTAAGAGTGTACCGTGCAGATTATATACCACGGCCTCAAGTACTGGTCCTCATATGGATCAGATGGCTGCCGCTAAGCAAACAGATAGTGGATATCCTGTGCATATCTGGTATTAGGGCTTCAGATATCGGTCTCTATATGAGTCAGATGGCTGCTGCTAAACAAACTTAAAACCTACAATGCTAGTATACAAATCGGGCGATGCATCCTAGGCAAAACAAGCAGAACAGGCAGAACAGACAGAACAGACATAACTAAAACTCCCACAATACGTGTTTCATTACACCATTCATTCTTCCATACCCACAATATAGTAAATGCTAAGTATCAATGTATCAAAGTGTCATATGTAACTAGTGTGCATGTATCAATAACAAGGTAAAGATAAAACAACATGCACGACAATACTGGTAAGTATAAGAGTAATACTGGTATGTACAAGAGTTACAGTATATGTTCACATGCGTGAGATATCATTTCCAAGTAAAAATAACATGTTCAAGTAATAACATGCTTAATTAAGTATGTGTGTATATATATCATATCTTGTATCGAGTGGTACATGCGTGAACATGGAATGCATGCCAATATATAAGCTATGATAGGTTTGAGCTCACCACGTACATGTAATAATAAGAATGATTAAACATATGTACATGAGTATCATATCATAAATCAAGAGGTATATGCACAGACATAGTACATGCACCAATATTGCTACGATTCAGTAGGCAGTCAAACTTCTAGGTTTTGTTTGACTAGCACAAAATAGAATTAGAGGCAAAAATTTGATACAATTATAGAGAATTCTGTCATCTTTCCAATGAATCCTTAATGAGGTCAATCAAAATTCTATATGAAAAGTTATAGTCATTTTACTATAGACATTGTGTTGTTGAGCTGCTGACCTAGTACAGCAGTGCCGAGTAAAGTTTTAGGTTATTTCTGACTAGATAAATGGCTAAATTAGGATTCACTATACTTAAATAAATTGTACATTAATAAATCTTCTTTCAAATAGCACTAGAATAAGGTTAATTAGTATTAACATGTAAATGTTGTAACAGTTCTAATATGGACTACTGCATTTGTCTGCGCAACGATATGATATGTGCATATATAACATGTATGGTGTGATACATCTAATGAAACTCAAGATAAATATAAATTGAATATATATAATCTTAAAAAATATTTGATAATATCTCTGATATCATATATGAGTGATTACATCAAGAAAACATAAGTTAAAGGGTTTGAGAGTATATTCTTGCTTCTTCTTAAACCCAAATCGGAAAAGATTTGACATTAATACGATAGCTCTTCAAAATTTAAGAAATTTCTCAAGAATCACTCTAGGAAATAAACACAAGTGATAGAGAAGTTTTTTCTACATTGATGGAGAAGATTAGGACTCATTTGGAGAGGTTAAACGAACAAGGTTCATACAAAAATTTAATGAATTTTGAATCCACTCTCATGATGAATATTTGGTGATTTATTTGAGAGAATTGAAGAAGGAATTAGAAATGGAGGTTTGAAGAGAATTGGAAAGAAACATAAGGAGAAGAAGCCTGATTTTTCTCAGATTTTTTTGAATTTATTTGAGGGGTCAAACAGTTGCTGGAAAGTGAGTATGCTACTTTGTTAAAAACCTTTAAAATTCATCATATTTAAATTTAATCAAGGATAGCTACTGGGCTTCTAGAGATAAATTTAAAGTTGGTAGAAGATTAAAATTGGAATTCATAATTTAATTTGATTTTATTAATCATGTATTTGCCCGAAAATCGGTCGATCCGGAATAATTTAAGAAAATTATAGAAAAATCTAAAATAATAATATAAGAGGCCCCGCTCTGTGAAATTTGAACTTGAAGACTTGATTGAAAGATATAACTCAATTTACTCAGTATCTATCCGTATCAATATCCGGGCTCTTGACCCGACACGGATGATATGGGATAAACCGATATGAGGACTTAAAGATTAAGGTTGTTACATTCTACCCACCTAATAAAAAAATATATTCTCAAAATTTAAATCGAGAGTGGAAGATAATATTAGTAGATTGTGAAGCCTTGATGGTTTATTGATAAGTTCAAAATCGAGAGTGGAAGATAATATTAGTAGATTGTGAAGCCTTGATGGTTTAATGATAAGCTCAAATCCTAGGGTGGTCTGGGTTAGTAGAGAAAGTTTCCATTAAGTATAACGTTGCAATATCATTCCTATGGAGTATTCAATCTCCATGTAGTATAATGTTAATGTTTGATGAAAGTGATTGGTGGAGAAAATAACTACATTTCATGTTTAGCCTTCCAATAATTTATATAAAGTTCCACTCAAGTAGTGAACATAACTTACATATACAACTTTGTTTTAGTTAGATATTTAAATACTTTTGCAGGTCCTATGCTACCCTATATCCACACTGTGGTCCCAGATATTATCACATTTGTGTTCCTATATATAACTATTTGATAAGATATATTATCGGTATTTGGACAAATCTGATAATTTGTGACAAGCTCCTAACAATAAAATAATAAGCATAAGTCATTCATAGAAGACAAGGAAGGAATCTGGATCAGAAACAAAAGATATGATATTGAACAAGATAACGAAACATGGAACTGCTAATGGATATTGCTTGCATGTATATGGCAGAATCTTAATGTCACGAGTCAAATGATAAATAATGACTACTTTAATACCACTATGTGACCCCCCAAATCACACTGGTGAGTCCAAACTTGTGTCCCAATAATGGATAGGGTATCACTAGTGGCACTCTTAATACTGGAGTGCATGCAGCCATTTTTCTCTTTTCAATACAAATACAGGTAAGAAATATGAAAGCGTATAAATATGAGATATATCTCACAGGTCTAAATCTATCTGCCACAATATCAAAGACATAATTATAACAATATCCAAAAACAGACATATGAAAATTAGAGTAATATGTACATTAAAAGGTTACTATGTAGAGTTAGGTACAATATTAGAATAGAGAAACATAAGTACTGAATATATATAAGAGTGTCGGGATACCATGGACAGAACTAGAAAGTAGGATATATATGTATATAACCTAAAATGATAAAATATACAAAAGAGATGAAGATCCAATAAAAAGCTGGCTACTGGCGCTCGGCCAATTCCTGAAAATAGGATCCTCGAGGTGGTGGTCCTCCTCCTCTGTCACCGCTATCTTGGCTGGTAAACCTGAGGTGTGATTTCAGGAGTCAAAATCCAAGTAAGAATACAAATTCGAACTCATACAATTTTATGGAAACCATATAAGAATGTGCATGGGGCCTGCTAGTAAGTAAGAATATATAGGAGATATGTGTATGAGTCTTAAAATATTCTAAATATAATATTAATCATAACGTACATGGTATATATAGTGTAACGTGATCAAGCAATAAAATATGTTAAGTATAACAATAATCATGTGGTACATGATATGCATAATATAACAGAAATCATGAAACGATTGATATATGTAGTATAACATGACAAACTATATGATTAAGCAACATGGTAGGCAAAATATAATATGAATCATGTAGAATATGGTATGCATAATATAACATGATTAGGAAAATTGACGCACTTTCTATCATATTAATTTAGAATTGAATGGTGGGAGTATTCACATGTTCTAGGAGTGTACCGTACATACTTAGTACCGATCATCATATGGATCAGATGAATGTCGCTAGCAAACAGATATTGGATATCGGATGTACACTTGGGATTACGGCCTCAGATACCGGTCACTACATGAGCCGAATGGCTGTTAAGCAAATTTAGAATCGACAATGCTAGTATACAAATCGAGGGATGTATCCCAAATAGAACAGACTGAACTAAACTTCCACAATACGTATTTCAATCCACCATTCATTTTCTCAATACTCATAATATGGTAAATGCTAAGTATCAATGTATCAAGGTGTCATATGTAACCAGGGTGCATGTGTCAATAGCAAGGTGAAGATAAAACGATACACACGACACTACTATCAAGTACATGAGTAATACTGGTAGGTATAAGAGTTACCTGACATGTTCACATACGTGAGGTATCATTTTCAAGTAAGAGTAACATGCAAAAGTAAGAACATGCTTTATTAAATATATGTATATGTATATCATATTTTGTATCAAGTGATATATGCACGAACATGAAATGTATGCCAAGATATGATCTATGAAAGGTCTGAACTCACCATGTATAGTAATAATAAGAGTGATTAACTATGTGTATATGGGTATCAAATTATAAATCAAGAGGCATATGTACGAACATAGTACATGTGCCTATATTGTTGTTAGTCAGTGGGCAATCAGACTTTTAGGTCTTATTTACTAGCACCAAAATGAAATAGAGGTTAAGATTTAGTACGTTTGTAGATAATTCAATCATCTTTCTAATAAATTTTGAATAAACTGAATTGGAGTTTTAGAACAAAAATTATGGTCATTTTACTATGAGCATGGTACTATTGAGCTGTTGAATTGGTACAACAGTATTTGTTAAAGTTCTAGATTATTTTTGGTTAGGTAAATGGCAAAGTTAGGATGTGCTGTTGTTGAATAAATTGTATATTAGTAAATTATCTTTCTAATGGTACTAGAATAAGATTAATTAGAGTTAAAATGCAAAAGTTATAATAGTTTTAAAATACACTACTGCATATATCATCGCAGCGATATGATATGTGCATATATAACATGTACGGTATAATACATGCAATGAAACTCAAGATAAGTATAAAATTGAGCATCTATAATCTTGAAAAAGGTTTTGTAATGCCTCTGATATCATATATGAGGTGCTTGCATCATGAAAATATAAGTTTGAAGGGTTTAAGAGTATATTCTTATCTCTTATTAAACCCAAATTGGAAAAAATTCAATATTGTTGCGATAACTCTTCAAAATCAAAGAAATTTTCTATGAATCACTCTAGGAAATAAAGACAAGTGTTGGAGAAGTCTTCTCCACATTGACAGAGAATATTAGACTCATTTGGAGAGGTTAAATTCAAAAACAAAGTTCATATAATAATTTAATGGATTTTCAGCCCGCTCTTAAACTGAATATTTGACGATTTATTTGAGAGAATTAGAGAAAGAATTAGTTGTAGTAGGCCTGAAGAGAAAATGAAGAGGAATATGAGAGGAAGAAGCTTGCGTTTTCTCAGATTTTTTGAATTTATTTAAGAGGTTAAAAAACTACTGGAAAGTGTGTATGTTGTTATATTAAAAACCTTTAAATTTCATTTTAATTATAAATTTGTTATTGGGTCAATTCCTATTCAAATTTAGTCAAGGATGGTTGTTGGACTTCTAGAGATAAATTTGAAGTTGGTAGAAGGTTAAAATTAGAATTCATGATTTAATTTGATTATTTTAATTAGGTATTTGCCCGAAAATCACCAATCCGGAATAATTCAAGAAAAAAAATTAAAAAATCCAAAAAATTAGATAAGAGGCCTCTGCTATGCGAAATTTGAAATTGAATATTAGATTGAAATGTATAACTTAATTTACTCAGTATCCGTCTGTACAAGTATCCAAACTCCCTAGCTGATACAGATGATATGCAATAAATCGATACAAGATCTTAAGGGTTAGGGTCATTATACCTTTATGCTGCTTTTTGTAGGCCCATGAAACAGTTTTATGCCCGATGCAATGTGATGCTTGCTATAATAGATTTAAGGATATGGACGACCTCAATGTCCACAAGGCTTTGGGTAATCATAGCTTGATGAATATATGCTACAAAATAAATCTCTTATTACACTATAGTAATTGTTTTCTAAGTAGCATGACGCTGATTTCTAAGTTACCTCCCAACTATAAAGAGAAACTAATTGCATGCATGGAGGACTGTAATATTTTCTTTTTTTTCTCTCTTGGGAATAATTAATTAGTGAAGAGAAATGCTTATTTTTTTTGTCACCAATGAGTCCCATGAAAAAAGATCTCGATGTAGTTTTAATAATTATCAGAAATTGCTTAATTAGTGTAGTTTTCTTTTTGAATGCTCTTTAAAAGCATTTCAGCAGAATACCAATAGAATAGAGATGCATTCCACCATGGAAATAATTCCATAAGAAGTAAAATCCCACCACCATGTGTTTCGTGCAAATGCAAACCACATGACAGATGCATAAATTTAACTTAAGAATTGATACATTCTTCTATAGGATCATGGCAAACACAATCAGAAACACATGTTGCGTGCCACAATGTGCATTTTACACGTAAAAAGGAGGACGTTTAATATTTAAAAAAAAAAAAAGAAATGAAAATGTACAATAATTATCGATCTAACATGATCTGCATTGCATAATGTGAAAATCAAATCCACAGTGATGTTGTGGTACTAGCTGATAAAGCCCATATAATGTAAGCCTTTACTGAGATTTAACCTGCAGGAAGTCAAGGTATCAATAAGCATCGGAAGGAGTGCAGCAGTCCACTCCTGGAGGAACGCTTTAATGCGGGGTCCCACCCACATGGGGAGGCAGGAGATAAAATCACGAAAGAGGGAACTCATTTGAGAAGAACTTTCCTCATTCGGTTTTAAAAAGAGATTGGGGGGTTGCTGGGACCCAGTGGCAGGGGGAATTAGAAAGGGAACAAATTACTAAAGAAAACCTGAGTGAGACTTTTTATTCTATAGAGAAGTTAAGTGTGGCTCACAGGAATAAGGGGAGTATGAAGGAGCTTTGTAATAACTTGGGGGGAATGGTGGGGACCAACAGGTTAATTGAAGTAAGAGGAACTTCTAGTCTTGACAAGACAGGATTGGAGGGAGCTCATAATCCAGATACGGGTTTGGATGAGGGAAACACCAATAAGGGTGAACCAGAAGAGGTACAAGAGATAATCAGATCAAATGGTGAAGGGTCCTCAAGAAGGCAGTTGAATTTTGATCAAAATTCATCTAGAATAACACAGAATATACGGATTTGCTTGCAACTTTAAATAATTTTGACAAAGATTTTGCAAGGGATACTATGGCCAAGCTCCTTGAAAATATTATGTGCAAAGAAAATGTGAAGCAAAGGAAGCGTCTCAGGAAAAGACAGCCCTCCAGACTCGCTAAGCATATCAGGGACATATCTAGGTTGGGCAATAAGGAAAAACAAACCCCCCTGAGGATAGAAGCAGATACAACAGAAGTAAGGGTAGAGAACGACACATCAAAGGCATTGCTAGCAGCACTGGACACCCCGACAAGATTTCAAGAAGAGGAACTAGATCATCATCATCAGGATGGAGAGAAGATGCGGGATATGGGAGACTTGGCAGGGGAAGAAAGGTTGGCAACTTTAATGGACCAGGGTGGAAGTACTAAATCTCTGATCACGCCTTCCAGAAGGAGCAAAAGACTGGAAGAGAAGAGAGGTGGACAGCACTACCAACTGGGTCAAGTTGCAATGACAGCTACTAAACGAAAGGCAGACATGGCAGACCCCCCTCCAGGTACTACTAATCTTGAGTTTAATATTCTTAATAGTGTGCCTGATGAGGTGTTAGTTTCTTTAGCCCATTGCTGTGAAATTGAGTTGGGGGTAGGATACTCAGAGTAAACACACACCCTCACGATGCTAAAAAACCTAGAGACAATACCCTTAGAAGATCAGAAGGAGGACGATGTGTTTTAGAACACAGGGTAGGGACGTCCATGGAGAAGTTTACTTATTTGTTTTGATGAAGTGTATTTTTTGGAATGTTAGAGGGTTGGGAAACCCGGTAAAACGTCGAATGATTGCGGAAGTAATACGCTCTAATAAGATTGATATCATGTGTATGGAGGAGACCAAATTATCTAATCCTGATTCTCGGATTTTGGATTCAATTGCATCTAGAAAGTTCTACAATTTTTGTGTTTTAAACGCACGGGGGGCATCAGGGGGGATCCTAATTGGAATCAACAAAAACTATCAGATTCTGAATTCCTGGGCAGGGGAATATTCTTTGTCAGTTAGATTAAGGAGACTAATGGATGGATGGGTCCAGGTGATAACTGCGGTGTACGGTCCTAATGAGAAAGAGTTGCGCACACAACTCTGGAAGGAACTTACAACAATCAGACTCAATTATGATGATCCGTGGATCATAGGAGGGGATTTTAATATCACTAGATTTGCAAGTGAAAGAAAAGGGGTAGACCGACATCACAAGGATAGGCAGGAGTTCAACAACCTCATTAGCCAATTGGACCTCATAGACTTACCATTGTCGGATCGTTTATTCACATGGTCAAATATGAGGTTTAATCCAGTAATGGCCAAGTTAGATAGGGTTTTAATTTCGGATAATTGGGAAGCGAAATTTCCACTTGCAGAAATTTGCTCACTCCCGTGACCGACCTCAGACCACACACCAATCATGCTCAAGCTGGTGAGAAGGAACAAAAACTACAAAAGCACTTCCATTTAGAGAGATGGTGGCTGGAGCATAAGGAATTACACACCCTGATTAGAGAAAGTTGGGGCCACAGGACAGGAGCCAATGATGCTGCAGCTAATATCTGTATCAAGCTGAGGTGATTACGGAAGGTACTACGGCGATGGGAAAGGCGCCTCAGAAGAGAAGGGGGGGACTCGAAGGATGATATGTTGAAGGAGATAGACTGTTTAGAAAAACTGGAAGAGAGTCGCAACTTGTCATTGGAGGAGAACAGCAGAATCCTACATCTTAGAAGAAAACTCGAAGAAATATATAAGAGGGAGGAATTAAGATGGAGACAGAGAGCCCGTGCAACTTGGCTGAAAGAGGGGGATGCAAACACTGCTTTCTTTCATAGATGGGCAAATATGCGCCACAGAATGAACAAAGTACATCAGTTAAAGGAGAAGGATAGACAGGTTAGTGGGGAGGCGCTGCATGAACACGTGTATCATCATTTTAAAAAACTGCTGGGCAGGGCAAACACATTTCGTGTCCAGATGAAAGAGGAAGCATGGGAAAAGGAGGTGGATCTCTCAGACCTCAAAGAAGAGTTTCGGGAGGACGAAATTAAAAGAGCAGTTTGGGAGTTAGGCCAGGATAAGGCACCGGGTCCTGACAGATTTTTGCTATTTTTCTTTAAATTATTTTGGGAAGATGTCAAGAGGGACATAATTTGGTTAATGGAAGAGGTATTCCGGGGGACAAGTCGACTGGAAAGAATTAATTACTCGGTCATCACTCTAATACCGAAGAAATGCGCACCGGAACAAATTGGTGATTTCAGACCGATTGCATTATTGAATAGTTCCATTAAGATAGTGTCAAAAATACTGGCTAACAGATTAGCACCGAAACTCCAATTATTGATAAAGGATTATCAAACGGGTTTTATTGCTGGCAGAAATATTTTAGAAGGGGGTGGCTACGACATACGAAGTCATCCACCAATGTAAACAATCCGGAACAAATGGTTTTATGTTGAAGCTAGACTTTGAAAAAGCATACGACATGGTGGATTGGAACTGCTTGATGGAGACTCTCAAACACAGGGGTTTTGGGGCGAAATGGAGATTATGGATGGAAGCCTGGTTATACTCCGGGAAAACACAGATAAGTGTTAATGGCATAGTGGGAAAGGAAATACATCTAAAAAGGGGCCTAAGACAAGGGGACCCCCTCTCCCCGCTACTGTTCGTCTTGATAGCCGACGGGCTAAACTCTATGCTTCAGAAATTGAAGAAGAAAGAAGAGATATCAGGTCTACCAGGGGCTCCCAACATGTCCTTTGTTAATCTACAATACGCAGATGATACGTTGATCTTTGGGAAGGGTAACTTGCGAGAGGCTATAACCATTAAATGGGCTCTCTGCTGTTATGAAGCTTGGTCAGGTCTAAAAATAAACTTTACTAAAAGTTCTCTGATCTGCTTGGGTGCAACAAACTTATCTATGCAACTTATTAGGAAGGTATTCCGGTGTAAGGAGGAGCATCTACCGATCACATACTTAGGGATACCAGTGACATCAGGAAAACCAAAGGCAAGGGATTGGCGCCCCCTTTTGGATAGTTTTGAGAAAAAGTTGGAAGGATGGAGAGGTAAATATCTATCCTTGGGCGGGAAGGTGGTGATGCTTAACGCGGTCCTTTCCTCACTCCCGTTATACTTAATGTCCTTTTTCATAATGCCAAAATGGGTGCGAGTGAGGATTGACAGAATCAGGAAAAAATTTCTTTGGAATGGAGTTGTGGCATCATCTAACAAATACCACCTAGTCCCATGGGGACATGTGTGTAGGCCAAAAGAGGCAGGAGGCTTAGGGATTGTGGATCTTAGGACTTTCAATTTGTCCCTAATGACCAAATGGTGGTGGCATCTAATCACACAGAATCAGGGGTCACTTCAGAAGTTATTACTTTACAAGTATGGCCCGAAGGGAGGCACATTGTATGGGGAAATAAACAGAAAGCATAATTGTTCGGCCTTTTGGAAGGGGATGTTAGTAGTACGTCACCTAGTTTGTCATAGCTTGGATTATAAACTGGGTAAAGGAAATAAGATAGCCTTCTGGCATGACAGATGGTGTTCGCAACTCCCTTTGAAGACACTATATCCAGACGTCTTTCTAAAAGCCAACAATAAGAATGCCAGGGTTTGTGACTATTGGGGTCGATCAAGATGGAGATGGAACTCAACGACATTAACTGGTCATGATTTTGTCAAATTAAGAATACTGAAACAACACCTACACTACAAGAAAATGGGGTATTTTGCAATGGTTATCGTACAACAGTTTTAAAACCATTGTAATATAATACATTTAGTAATGCTTAAATTAACCGTTACAATAGATCTTTATTTTGCAATGGTTACTATGTAACTCTTCTTAAACCGTTTTGATATATTATATTTTACAATGTGTTTAAACAAATGTTGCAAAAGATAGCTTATTTGTCACGTTTATGTTGCAATGCTTTTTTTGCTGTTACTAAATAATTATTTTGTAATGGTTTAAACAATTGTTACAAAAAAAGGGGTTTTTGGCAATGGTTTTTTTGCAACAGTTTTAAAATTATTGTAATATAATATATTTAGTAATACTTAAATTAACCGTTACAATAGATTTTTATTTTGCAATGGTTACTATGTAACTCTTCTAAAATCGTTTCGATATATTATATTTTACAATGTTTTTAGAAAATGTTGCAAAAGATAGCTTATTTGTCACGTTTATGTTGCAACGCATATTTAGTTGTTACTAAATAATTATTTTGTAACGGCTTAAAGAATTGTTACAAAGTATCATTTTTTTTGTAACAATTTTGATACAACGTTTTTAGAATCGTTTCTAAATATTAAAATTTAATGATGGTCAATATAACTGTAACAATAAATTCAATCATCTGCAACGTTTCATATACAACGGGTTCAAAAAGTGTTGCTAAATAAAATATTCGGAAATAATTTGATTATCCAAAAATAAAAATAATTATTTATTAATTAAGCATATATATATATATATATATATATATATATAATTTTTGTACTATTGAAGTTTAATTTAGAATCCAATATCCCTAATATAACATGTAGTGATATTTACGATAACTTTACATATACATAAAATTTAGTCGTTAGCTTATCCATTTAACCATATTATTAGAAATAAAACAATTGTGAAATAAAAAATATTGAACATAAATTATTCTTTTATTTTTATTTTTTTCACTTTTTTATTTTTCTTGTTCATCATTTTTAAAAGAGAAAAAATATCGAAAGTAAAAATATTATATATATATTTTAAAATAATTAAGTTTTCTCACGAACTGAGAATGCACTATTTGTGCATAAAATATATCTAATTCACATTAGTAATATCAAAACTCTAATTAAAAACTATGCTCCCATGCATGTGGTTGAATATAAGAATTTACTCGGTTTCAAACATAGAGTACGAATTATTTTTTCTAGATACTTTTTAATCTGTAGGAATTTTCACTCAATATTAAACAAAACTTACTCAACATCTTCAAGATGAAGTATAAATCTATATATATATATATATATATATATATATATATATATATATATATATATATATATATATATATATATATATAATTTTAAATAGATGTAGGTTTCAATTCTTCAAATATGTTATATATGTTTTAGAAATATATAATATGTAATAGTAATTTTGTTTTTAAAGAAATATTTTTAAACATAAATAAGTTAACTTAATTTCTATATAAGCTAATTAACTTATATTTTAACATGAGATATTAGTATTTAAAAACTAAACTTTTAATATTATTTAAAATTAAAACACTTATTTATTATAAATACTAGGTTTATCTCCCCACGACGTTTTATCTCCCAAACCCTAATTCCCGTTTTATCTTTCTCCCTGAAATTTCCGTGCATCCAACAGTGCCTCGCCTCCGCTCCGTGTCCAACCCCGCCTCCGGCCCACCTCCGGTCCGGTTCCGCCCGCCTCCAATCCGTCTGCATCGCCCCGCCTCCGGCCCCCCTCCACTGTAGTCCGCCTCCGGCCCCTCTCCACTGCAGTCCGCCTCCGGCCCCCCTCCACCCCGCCTCCGCTCCGTCTGCATCGCCCCGCCTCCACTGCGGTCCGCCTCCGGCCCCCCTCCGCCCCACCTCCGCTCCGTCTGCATCGCCCCGCCGCCCCGCCTCCACTGCAGCCCGCCTCCGGCCCGCCTCCGGCCCGCCTCCACCCGCCTCCGCTACGTCCGGCCCGCCTCCACCCGCCTCCGCTACGTCTGCATCGCCCTGCCGCCTCGCCTCCACTCCGATATGTATACTATTTTCATATGTATACTATTTTAATTTGATTACAGTTACAAAAATATAGACATGAAAATATTTTAATTTGATTACAGCCTCGCTTCACCTCCAGCTCTTTATACAGGCACGAAAATATGTAGAAAAAAGAAAAAAGGAAAAAAAAAAAGAAAACATAAGTCATGAAAAAAATTTTTATTGCTATAGCAGCTAATGTACAGAAAAACTCGACAAACATATGTATAGTAGCAAGACCTAGGGTAGTACTCCAAAATTCTCATGGGCGAGTGGCAATATGGTTTAAAGAAACGATTAAGTTTATGTGAACTATTTTCTTTTCAAATTAAAGAATATATTCTAGTTGATTCAATTTATTCCATATGTATACTATTTCTTCTTACAGAAAAATTTTAGTTTATGTGAACTATTTTCTTTTCAAATTAAAGAATATATTTTAGTTGATTCAATTCATTTCATATTTTTGGCACAAGCAGAAAGAATAAAAAAA
This sequence comes from Dracaena cambodiana, assembly GCA_036321105.1. Taxonomy (NCBI): domain Eukaryota; kingdom Viridiplantae; phylum Streptophyta; class Magnoliopsida; order Asparagales; family Asparagaceae; genus Dracaena; species Dracaena cambodiana. Next base: position 29,962,278 of record JAYEPQ010000012.1, on the reverse strand, counting down.
AAAAATTTCCTTTGAGCATAATATCATTTAACTGAATTAGGTACAATTTATTTGAAATTCTTTTTTGTTTCCCAAACAAATAGTTTGTAGTTCTTATAAATATCAAATAGTAGATTAAGTTGAAACCATGATTGCTTTCATAAGTATTTGTCTTTAGAATATCATGATTACGATCTCCTTTGATAACTAACTTCAGTGAAGTCAAGGTTAAAGTACCAACTATTTAATGGATTGCAGTGGTTGTAGGTAGTAACATGGGTGTTGAAACCAATTTTTATTTCTTTAATGCGGTATGTTATTATTCTTTGGTTCCCTCGAATAGCAGTGATTTAATTATCTAGTATATTGTAATTGTACTAGTTTTAAAGGTGAGAAGTAAGGTGATAGCACGAGAACCTTGTTGTGTTGGAAACCTGCTTACAGAACCTGGCCTTGTAATAACATATGGCAAGGGGTTCACACATACACATAATTTTTTTTGTTTATAAATCCCTATAATGCATATTCTAAAGAAAATTATAAGCCAAGTTTAATGCTACTTCCTGTAATAGGTTCAAGATTATGAAAAATAAGTAGTTCTATGATCAATTATAATACTTGTTATTTTAGAAATGTTACTTTACTTCTAGTTTTTTTACTAAATAATTAAGTATTTTTAAATCATAATGTAATAAGTTTTTTTTAATGTATCACTTTGTCCTACTTAATGTAATCACTAACATATTGCTAATTTTTATTATTTTTAATTTACAGATAAAAGTCTAACAAGAAATGGACAAAAATTGGATGCATTGTGATAGATTCACCCAAAAATATATTGATGGAGTTTAAGTTTCCTGAATTTTGCTCTGACTAATACAACTCAAGATGGATACATTTTATGCCCATGTAAAGAGTGCAACAATTGTGCATGGCAAAGTGAAAAGGATGTGTATAGTCATTTAATAATTAAAAGTATTGATCCAACATATAAAAATTGGCGTTTCCATGGAGAGGGTATAGGATCTTATAATACTGAATTTTCAGATGGTAGAGAAGATCATACGAAAAATAGATCCCTCTTGGATAATAATATTGAGGAGATGTTATATGATGCATATCCTTGCATCTATGAACCTCTTGAGAGAGACGAAGATGGAAATAATTCTGATGGCATTGATCATGAGTTGGATAATGATTTGGAGAAGCTTCAGAGCCTGCTAAAAGATTGTGAACAAGAATTATATCCTGGAGCTCCAATAACAAAACTTACCTTCATTGTTAGAATGTTCCTTATAAAGTGTCTTCATGGATGGTCCAATGTGTCCTTCACTGCAATGCTGGTGCTTCTAAATGAGGCATTTCCAAATGTAAAAACAATTCCAAAAAGTTTTAATCAGACTCGTAGTATAATGCGAGGATTGGGGCTAGATTCGAAAAAAATTGATGCCTGCAAAAACGATTGCATGTTATTTTGGAAGGAACATGCAGACTCTAATTTTTGTCATATATGTGGTGAATGTCGATGGATTACTGATGAAGATAACAACATAATGAAAGACAATGCACATGGAGATATTTCACAACCAAAAGGTAAGAAAATTGCAAAAAAGAAATTGCGTCATTTTCCCATTAAAAAAAGGCTCCAACGGCTATTCATGTGTTCAAAAACTGCTGAGTTAATGAGATGGCATGAAGAGGAGCGCATAAAGAATGGTAAATTAAGACATCCGGCTGATGCTGAGGCTTGGCAAGTGTTAAACAGTTTCAATTACGAGTTTGCATCTGAAACTCGCAATGTACGCCTTGGTTTAGCAAGTGATGGATTTAACCCATTCAGAACAATGAGTGTTCAATATAGTATGTGGCCTGTAATCTTGATGCTGTATAATTTACCGCCATCATTGTGCATGAAGCCTTCCAACTTCATAATGGCCCTTCTAATACCTGGGAAAGAATCACCGGGAAATAATATTGATATCTATTTGCAACCATTGATAGATGAGTTGAAAGATTTATGGACTGTTGGTATTAAAACTTATGACTCATCGAAGCATGAGTACTTTGTCATGCGTGCTGCACTTTTATGGACAATAAATGACTTTCCTGCATATGCTATGCTTTCTGGATGGAGCACAAAAGGAAAATTAGCTTGTCCTGTGTGTTGTTACAACACAAAATCAATATATTTGAATAGCAGTAGAAAATTTTGCTACCATGGAAGTCGAAGGTTTCTAGATGCTGATCATGAGTGGCGCCATGATGCGGAGTCATTTTTTGAGGGGAAAGAATTAGATGATCCACCACCTTTGATATCGGGTTCAGATATTTTAAAATATTCAGCTGGTCTACAGAATATTTTTGGAAAGACTCAAAAGAAAAAAGATACAGGGAAGAATCCATTAAAGAAAAGAAGCATTTTTTTTTTAGCTCCCATATTGGGAGTTCAATGCATTACGCCATAATCTTGATGTCATGCACATTGAAAAAAATGTAGTTGATAACATAATTGGAACACTCTTAAATATGACAGGTAAGACAAAAGATCATTTGAAAGGACGTTGTGGTTTGGAAGAGATTGGTATTAGACATGAATTACATCCACAGGAGGGACAATCTAGTAAAACATATTTACCACCTGCTACATTCTCTATGGATCAAAGTGATAAAAATATTTTCTGTAAAGTACTAAAAGGAGTGAGAGTTCCAGATGGATATGCTTCCAATATATCTCGCTGTGTGCAAATCAAGGGCCATAAAATTACTGGACTAAAAAGTCATGATTGTCACTTTTTATTGCATCATTTACTCCAGCTCGCTGTACGTAGAGCATTACCTATCAATGTTTCAGAGCCATTAATTAGACTTGGCGATTTCTTCAGAAATCTTTGTTCTAAAGTTATTACATATGAAGAATTTGATAAATTGGAGGGTGACATTGTGCAGATACTTTGCAAATTCGAAATGATTTTTCCTCCATCTTTTTTCGATATAATGATACATCTACCCCTTCATTTAGCACATGAAGTGAGACTTGGAGGACCTGTTCATTTTCGATGGATGTATCCTATTGAAAGGTAATAATCTAATTTATTACTTAGTAAACATATATATCTAACTTATTAATTGATAAATTATTTTTCTATGACAGATATTTATGCGTTCTTAAATCTTATGTTTGGAATAGAAGTCGACCGGAGGGCTCTATTGCTGAGGGCTATATTGCTGAGGTATGTTTGACATTTTGTTCAAGATATTTAGATGATGATGTTGATACAAGGTTTACTAGAATATCAAGGAATCTTGATATTATTGATAGTGGACACCAAAATTCAGACACTCAATCCATCATTGGTCAGCCACTGGGAACTTGTGAGATGTTTACCTTAAATGAGATTACTTGGAGACAGGGTCATCGCTATATTTTGTTCAACTGTGATTTAATCAGCTCATATCTTGAGTAAGAACTTGTATAACACCAAGATCATTTAACTTATTATTGCGTTTAGGACTTCAGATAACTAATAAATACAAATCTCTTTATGCAGAGAACATCGGGAGATTATGGCAAATCAAATAAATCGTGGTAGATCAAAGTCATGGTCTAGAGCACATGGACATAGTCAAGAATTCGTGGAGCGGTTTCAAGATCGTGTTAGAAATGAACAAGTTTCGGATGAGATCAAATGGTTATCCCGTGGACCAAATTTCGTGGCTAAAAAGTATAAAGGCTATGTCATTAACGGTTATAGATTTCGAGTTTATAATCATAATGTTGGAAAGGCAACCCAAAATTGTGGGGTTGGTATCACAGCATCTACTCCTACCTTCGCAAGTACTAGGGATAAAAACCCTATTATTGGTGACGTCACATATTATGGAGTAGTAAAAGAAATCATTGAGCTGGACTACTATGGCTTCCATAAGTTCATCCTTTTCAACTGTGATTGGTTTCAATGGAGGAGAGATGAATTTAACCTTCCATTAGTTAACATCACAAAATTAATTTATGAAAATGATCCCTTTGTTTTAGCTTCTCAAGTGCATCAAGTTTTTTACGTGCAAGATCCAATTGAGGAAGATTGGTATAGTGTGATTACAACAATACCAAGAGACATCAAGGGAATGTATGACGAGCCTGTGCAAATTGACATGGATATGGATCTATCACATTAATATCCTAGATGACAATTGATCCTACTTTGTAATGTGGCTTATATATTCCTAATATTTGATTAAACATGATATTAGACAAGCTATTGTAAATTTGAAGTATGTTTATATAAACATGTGTTATTTGTTAATTGTCTTTAATTTAGTACATTATTGATATTTTGGGATGTTATGTAGTTTTTCTATCTGTTATGTTTTTGCTGTGGGTTCTTTTTTTCAATCTAGAGATTAAGTTGTTCTTTAACTCCTTTCTTTTAGTAATTATATTCTGTATTGCATCATTATCATTATTATTTGCAGTTGTGCAGTGGTAGTTTTGAGCCTAATATGTGAAGTTATCATCAATATAGCAACTAGAAGTTTATTGAAATCAGATATCTTCAAGCACTATGTCCTTGCTTTTTTATATTAATTATATGTTGTTTATTCTTTGAATGGAAAAATACAGAATATCTTTTTCCTGAAGTTTATCTCTGATAGCTGACAATTATCAAGTACTAGAGGTAAGCACATAGGGCATTTATTAGTATTTCACTTATATGTGTTCAACTTTTAATGTACAAAAATGAGTTAAGGTGCTAATGATTATATAATTAGCTTTATATTGTTTTATTTACAGGAGATTTTCATGGCGAGCAAAGGTAAACAAAAAATATTAGAACATGCAAGTGAATGAAAAAGTACGATTCCAATTTGGTCTCGACGGAGTACAAATTCTCATATTACTAGTGGCATGGGATCAGATTCTGACTATAGCACTGATTTCTCAAGTTCTAGTGATCATGATGATGAGAATGCAGAGAACAATCAAAAGTCTGACGGTGAGGAGTCAAATGAAGAAGAAAATGGAGTTCAATCTTCTAACCCAAATACCCAACATGATGCATATCCATCTACATCCGGAGATATCAACACAATCAACAAAGGTAAAAGCTAGTAATTTAGTAGTACTTGAGATTGTAATCTTTTGAAATTTGTATAATTTTTTTAACTAGTATTCTAACTTTTAGATTTGTATTATGGAATAAATTCTTTCAGAGAGGAATGTCAGGAAAGAAACTAGATGCTTGAAGATAGTAGGGAGAAATGAGAGTGCTCGACCAGTCAGTATTTTAAATGATAAGAACCAGCCAATTGGTCCAAGTAAGGATGTTGCAAATTTAAGTTCGCACTTGGGAACAATAGCTCGGAATGCAATGTTACTCCCTCTTGACATTGAGACCTGGCATGCAGTCTCCAAGGAAACAAAAACTGAATTGTGGAAAATGGTTAATGTAATAGTTTGGTACAAAACTATGATATTTATCTACATGTCCATTATAAGTTTAAAATTATAAATTATTATGTTGAAGGAAAAGTTTATTATTGACGAAGCTGCAAAAAAATGGGTATTAATTACAATTGGAGCAGCATGGCGGTGTTGGAAAAGTCGATTGAAAAAGAAACACTTTAACCCTCACACACGGAGATCAGCTGCAATCAATGATCGACCCATTTCAGTACCAATGCAACAATGGAAGCACATGGTAAAGTATTGGAGTTCAAAGAAATCTAAGGTACATAATCTTACTTATAGAATTTATAAGTTAATTATCCAATTAAATTTATACATGCATACGATTCTTAACTTCAATTTGATTGTAGGCTGAAAGTGAGAAGAACACTAACAATAGGAAAAGGTCAAAATATACGTATACGATGGGTTCTAAAAGTTTTGCTAGAGTTCGAGAGGAACAGGTATTTTTTAAATTTTTTAATACACTTATGAAAATAAAATTATGGAATATTAATTTATTTTGGTTTGTACTTATTCAATAGAAGAAGAGACAGCCAAATGAGAAATCACTAGATGAACTGGACATGTTTATCTTGACTTACAAGAGAAAAGATGGAACATTAAATATTGATAATGAAACTAAGGTATCTTGAATTATTTTTTTCATTTCCAAATTTGCATATGGAATGTTAAATTTAAAAATATTAATATAATTTTTCTATGTTATTTGAAGTCTGAGTTAGACCAGATAACCGCATAGTCATCAGAAACATCCGAAAACAAAATAGCCAGGGACAAGTTTATAGAGAAAGTATTCAAATACTATCCCGGCCGAGTACCACAATATGGAAAGGGTGTTACACAATCAAATTTAGGAAAACCAACAATGACTTCTCTATCTAATGATGCCATCACAGAACTACTTGCTAGAGAACAGAGAGTAGCTGAAATGGAGAGGAAGTATGAAATGATGATGAATGGATTGCAAGACATATTAGCTCAAATAAAGCAAGTTAATCCAAATATCCAGATATCTGATTCATTTACTAGTCCTCTACCAACTGTCTCACAGCATCTTCAAGGAGAAAGTGCCTTTCAGAAACTCAAACAATATACATCTACTGACACAGATAATTCTGACGAGGTTGGTTATTTTTGTAAATCTCAGTTTCATTTATTATAAATGCAAGTTATTAATTCTGGAATTTATATTTTTTATGAATTCATATAGTATGTGTGTATATAGTTTCAAGTTTTATTATTCTAATTATTCTTATAAATTTGTTTTGTAGGTGGGCCAAGATGATGATAATCCTAATATAGAAAGAGGCAAAGATACTAACGGCGTGGAAAGTGACACTGCATGAAGTTTTTATTTAATTTCATCTAGTAAAACTCATTAAGTACATTTTGTTATTATTGTAAGAACATCCATAGTTATGATTTTGAGTTCAATTTGTAGTTTTTGATTTAGAGCAATTGTTTGTACTTAATTTTTTGAACGTTATTATATATGTTACGATCGTTAACTTTATTTGTGTCTTTAGTATTCTAATTAAATTACTAATATCTATTTCATATATGAATACCTAGTCCAACATGTTGGGGACGTTTAAAAGGGCTCATGTTGTTGTTGTTGATGTACATTTGATGAATATTTGGTAATTATATTGGTGTGTTATTGTTGTTGATGTTCATTTGTTGAATATTTGGTAATTATATTTGGTGTACAGGGAATTATATTTGTGTACAGGGAATAATATAATGTGTGCAGTGAGATATATATTTATAATCGCAACGGTTATGTAAATGTTACAATTTGTTACTTGTGATAGCCCATAAACGTTGCAAAAAGTTAGCAACGGTTACTAGTAAGTATTGTTATTCAGTATGCAACATTGTTTTGCTAACAGTTATCAATAAATTAGTAACGGTTTTAAACTATTGCAAATTAATATAACCTACTGCAACGGTTTTTAAAACCATTGTAATAAAAAAAGTATAATTAGCGACGGTTTTTTCAACCAATGTAATAGACAAGTTCATTTGGCAACAGGTTTCTACAACCATTGTTAAAAATATGCATAACTAGCAACGATTTTTTAAACCATTGTAATAGACATATTTAATTGGCAACGGTTTACATAACCATTGTAAAAGATTAGTATGATTTGCAACAATTTCTGATAAATGTTGCAAGAATATTGTAATATTTATCTACAACCGTTACTATTGAGTTGCAACGGTTTAATGCTACAGTTATAATAACCGTTGTATTGAAGATCGCAACGGCTATATTTAACCATTGTAAATATACTCTTACGGAACAGTTCTAACAACCGTTGCAATATTTAATCGAAACCGTTGCTATTATTATTTGCAACGCTGGTATTCACAACGGATTTCAAAACCGTTGTAAATAAATTTAGCAACGGTTTAGATATCTAAGGCAACGCTTACCAACCATCGCAAAATACCCCCTTTTCTTGTAACGTACTCAATTTAGTTCCATCTACACTAGAGGAAGACAAACCAATTTGGAGATGGGAGAAGAATGGTAACTTCTCAGTGAACTCCACATACCGGCATTTCATAAACGGTGGAATCATATCTACAAATACTGCATGGGTTTGGAGAGTTAAATGTCCCCAGAAGGTCAAACTTTTTCTCTGGTTAATTTGCAAAGATGCGCTCTTGATCTGGCCAAAATTACAAAAAAGAGGTTGGATTGGCCCCAATATATGTTTTTTATGTAAAAGGGATGCGGAATCAACCGAACACATCATATGTAAGTGTTCATTCTCTAAAAGCACATGGGAGGCTTGTATCAGGGCATTAGGCTTGAACACAGGTACGATCATAGACGAATCTACCTGGAAGAGTCTGGATAAGGGAGAATCTGGTAGCCATAGACTTAGCAGTGGTATTGCGGCATTTTGCTGGAACATGTGGAGAGAACGAAATGATAGATTATTTAATGATACATATCATTCGATTGATTATTGTGTGCGGCTCATTGTTCATGATTTTATCATTTGGACAGGTGTGCCTTCAGATGAGGAGCGACTTCACCTATCCAGTGGCGCTTCAGGAGATGATATGGAGGTCACTCAGTCAGAGGAGGAGTAGGGACATACTTCAGAGGCATGAGGACGAATGGGCTGAACATGAAACGCCCTTTTTGCTAGATCTATGTAGTTTCATTTTATTCTGTTTCTTTTTTACTTGCTTTGTAAACTTATTGTTGGACCACTTTATTAGTGGATCCTGAATATTTCTGTTCTATTATTTTCTCTTTAATGGAACGCGGAGGGAAAACATCCCGCCGTTTTAACGTCAAAAAAAAATATTCACAATTATTATGCAGCCTGATAAAATAAGCATTGCGCTGCATTTGCAGACATGGAATTATGCATTATTGTGAAAATTTACCATACGAAAATAAGAATGTAAGCACACCGCATTATGTTGCCAAGAAACGGTAGTCATGGAGGTTCAGTTTACAATTATTACGAGTGAGAAAGCTGAACATAATTTTTTTTTTTTTTGTTTCAGGATCATGTATACATAATTATAGTAAATTACTAGATGTGTTGAATTCATGCAAATATTGTGAAAGAATGCACTGTCGCTTAATTTATCTGAATCAGCAATCTTGCAAGTCCTCCGCATTCAATAATTTATGTTGGATTGAGTAATAAAGTGAAGGGTCTAAGCAAGGCTAGGAGAAAATGTAGAACAGTGACTAGTGATGAGGCATGCATGCATTTATGTTATTCTACAGCATTTATGTAACATACTACTAAATGAATAAACACAGTTATACTCCCTTTACCTAAATTGGAACCTAATTTAGTGGCTCTTACCAAAAGGTGTAAATGTAAATAAAAAACCGAGAGAGGATGCGAGTTAGGTGGGGGTGTCTCAGTGTATGTGCATTTCATGCTTCTTCTCCTTCGTCAATATAATCAAACTATTGCTTGGAAAAAAAAGAAGGAAGGTTACATACTACTTTAAGAGACTCAGCGTAAACTAAATTGGTGACAGCCAAGTTAATTGGTGCAGCAAGGATTCAAGAGGAAAAAAAGGGCGAATGGTGCCGTCAGTGAAGGCGAAAACTCCAACATCGTGCTTGGCATCTGGCGTGCAATCATATTGCTTTCTGTCGCATCTGTGAAGTTGATGCCAGTTCCTTCCTAGCTCAGGCAAGTAGTCTATGGAAAGTGCCTCCGACGAGTTGTCCCCCTAAAAAAATGCAGTGCGTCGAGTACTTTTATTTCAAGCCACTTAAGACCCTTGGTATCTAATTTGAATGGTTGGAAGCCAGTCATTTGATACTTTTCCTTATTTGGAGCCTAAGATTCCATTGTATTCATCTTTCTCCAGCAGCACATATTTCTGGTGCCTCTATATCTGTATCAGTTCAGTCCCATCTAATGACTCCAGGTAATACGTGTGTACAATATGTCCATTATAGTATGGCATGACAAAGATAACTTTAGCTAGGGGAGAAGCGTTAACATCGAATTCAATGACCTAGCCTGTACTCTAGATCCCATAAAAGTATCCTTTGTAGAGTATGATGTTGAAAAAACTAGAATGAGGGGGTTATGGATCAATCTTTGTACATAACTCGTCCCCAAACCTGGCAAAAGCAAGCACATGCAAGTCATGTTAGATAATGAATGTGACAACAAGCGAGGTGTTGGAGATGACAACTACTTTAGAAAAGAAGATGTCCTGAAAGTATTCCAGATCGCGAAATTTATCCTCATAGCTCTCTTCTTTGGTGTAGTAACTAGAGATGCCGCCAGTATCGTTGTCTCATTGGGGCCCAATGATTGCGGAGAGGGTGGTAAGGGAGGGGAGGGGGTGTGGGCGTCAATGAGGGGGTTGAGGATGTGAAGCTCAATACTGTCATTGATGGAACTCAGCAGCAGAATCGTTTAAGAGTTCGCCTTTTGAAAATAAGAGGAAAGAGGATTAGACTATGTTAATGGTTAGGTCATGAGGGACCTCTTCTGCTGCAGCAAGGAGACATGAAGTACAGACGACACAGTACCTAATGTAGTCGGAGAGGGACAGTACATATTTCAGCCTATCAAGTAGGCCGGAAGACAACACCAATGCTTGGTGGTTGTGGTAGACGCCATGGAGATTGTTGGATCGAATATAATTGATAAAGGTTTTCTATGGTTATAGGGATTTATATAGAAAGAAAAAGAGAGTACGAAGCCAATTCCAATAAAAATTATATTTACAATCACAAAGGGGAAAGGAGTCCCAAGACAATCCTTACATCAGTTGTGAGAGTACTAATCACAATCAAATTGGGGGCAAAAACAGGGGATCTAATCTCAAACTAAAAGGCAACTGAAAATATAAATTAAATTAAAGGAGATTTGTATTTATAATTTTAAGATGGTATAACAATTTTTAAGTTTCGGTAACAAATCTCAATTGCTTTTCTATCAAGCAATTAGTCATCTTTGGGAGGATTCCTATTCTGAAACTTTTTTTTTTTTTCCCCGTTGTCTCTTCTCCTTTGACTGAATTGCAGTGCACCTTAAGAGTCAATGTAGAAAGAGAGCATGGAACTGGCACCCAATACCAATAGAGGCTGAATTTGAATTGACATGGGATTTTCATTTTTTTGCCAAATTTAGCGAGAGAAGTTTTTTAATTTACTTTTTAATCTTATTCCTAAATTTTCAGCTTCCAGAAATTGGAGGAATATTCATTATGAAGAAATTGATTTCCTTTGTTACTCTTGTTTCCTACTGGAGATGCTATCGTGTGATTTTACACAATTCGCAATCAGTGCGAATTTTTTTTTGCCAAGTCTTCGAATTACTACAAAACACTTAATTTCAATTTTTTGCCATATAATCGGATTTCTTCAAATAATAAATTTCTTAAGATCATAATTATTGGCCACCTTACAATTCCAGTATCAGTTGTACAACCACCATTGGATCCGTACTGCTCTTAGAGCAACGTATCGTGAAATTCTTCACCAAGCTAATGATCATATACCAATGTGGCTATAGAAGCGACTCATAACTCAAAACAAGTCAAAATTATTAAAATTTACGACGAAGATCCTTGTCTGTACAGTATCTGAGTTTATAAAAAAAAGAAAACATATTAAAATTTGAGGATGTCAAATAAGAAAAATATTTTCCCTCTTACATTTATGCCCTTCTAAAATATGTAGAAAATTTATAGCCAAATTGTTTAATTTGAAATTGTTAGGTATGTTCATATGTGAGTATTGTCCCATATCGGATAGGATAAGAAAGGTCTATATATTTAAATATAAAATTAGGGTCTCTACCTATTAGCTTAACATTGAGGGTCATATTGGTCTCGACTTTATATTTTGACCCATCATGCTTCTCGAGCGAGCTCGACTTTTCTCTCCAATAACTAGTATTGGAGTCCAAATTCGAGCCAAGTTGTCGTCCGGATAACGGTTCAGGTTGTGGCCCAAAGAGGAGTGAAGCCGGTGTGAAGTCCAAAGTGAATCTACGGAAGGTACTTTGGTTTAGACCAAAGTTGAAATTCTACGAATGGTAGACCAAAGTTGAAATTCTACGAATGGTAGTTTCCGTAGATAGTTGCGATAAACCAAAGTTGAGATCCTACGGATCGCACGGTAGTATACTCAATGAAATGAGAGATTATTAGTATGTTTATATATGAGTCATTCCCACATCGATAAAATAAGAAAGGTTTATACGTTTAAATACAAAATTGGGACTCCTCTACCTTTAACTTTTGGGTCAGAGTGGTTCTCGACTTTATATTTAGACCTATCGTGCTCCTCGGATAGGCCCTTTGTTTCTACCCAACAAAAAAAACATTGATCACCATATAAATGAGCACTAGGGACAGTCAAGTGAATTCTTGATGCGACATCCTTAAAACGTGCAGCCTGTCTTGTATGGTTGCACGCAACAGAATTAGAGAGTTTTACAAACAAGTCTCTTGTGACTCGTAATTTAATTTTATATTGGAAAAATTGAAAATGTGAATAGAATATAGTTTCTGTTTTTAGAATCATTCGACTTATGCCTTTTCTATGTCTTGATCTACTTCTCATCGAAGAATAGTTGTGTTGAGAAACATATCGAGTTTAGCATCCCTACTCAGAAATTAGATAGCAGAACACTGTCAATATATTTGCTATGGATTTAAATAAGTTATAATTAGTCACGGATTTCTCCCCCTAAAAAGACTAGTTACGATTACTTTTTATATAGCACTTTATTCCATATAACACTTAAATCCATGTGGCACTTTGTTCCAAGTAGGAGTTAGTTCCATGTTGCACTACATACTTTCAGCCAGTATCTGACTCTGATACTACTTATAATGTGCTAGCCTAGAAATTAGATAGGAGAATACCGGCAATATATTCGCGTAGGAATATGTTAAAGTTTCGGTAGAATACCATAAAGCAAAATAATTTATAATTAAGCATGGATTCCTCCATTAGAAAGGCTAGTAATAATTACTTTATAGGTTTATCAAAATCATTATAAATTACTCTAACTCTTGCCTCACATTCTATGTGGAACTATTAAGATAGAGATATTACATTGAGCAACTCAACATAGGAGTAAGTACACTTCTTTAATTTGTTTATTTATTTATTTATTTTTTCCTTTCTTCTTCTTTTTCTTCCCTAATTTTCTTTAATCTCTCTCCTCAAAAGTTATCTTCTAGCTCCACCCATTTATGTTGATTCTTACACACCAACGATAAAGTTTCATATTATGTGCATTGTGATGTTTACTGTAACAGATTTAAGGACAACAGCAGCCTCAACCTCTACAAGTATGTGGATAATCATATAATGTGTTCAAAACAAGTCCTTGACACATATATGCTACAAAGTAAATTCTTGTAATAATGAAGTTCATATTTTTCGAGTAGAATGATATTAATTCTTTATGTTAAGTTACATCTATCTAATAATGGAAATACATATTGCACATGAACTTTAGTGTTTCCCTTTTTTTTTTTTTTTTTTTTTTTTTTTTTTTTTTTTTTTTTTCTCCCACCTGGAAGTAATTAATTGTTGAAGAGAGATGTGTTTCCTGAGTCCACATAAATAAATATCTCGATATAATTCTGATAATTAAAAAAAAAATATTAACTTATTGCAATACCATTATTTTAGGTAGTTTTCTCTTCAAATTTTCTTTAAAAGCATTTCAGTTGCAACCTATAGAAAGGGGACATGTTCCGTTAAAATACAAACTTCACATCTCAATTTTTAACCAACTCTCCACTCATAATACATACTTAAAATACTAATGCATGATGCATTGTGATGCATGGAAATTGCAGGTCTGGAGTTATCAATTACTGCGAACATATACCATAAATTGACAGTCATGAAGGTTCAGACTACAGATTATGGCAGTCATGGAATTCAGTTATGTATGCATTTAATTCCTTTATGAGATGAGGTGTGTGCATTATATTATTTCAATTCTTTAGTCAATAAAATCTAACTACAGAAAAAAAAAAAAAGAAAAAAGAAAAAGAAAAAAAAAGGTCGCTTGTAGTTTTGTTGTTTCTATTCATGAGGGATGAGGTGCAAACCGAATAGGCTGCGGCCAAGTGAATCGGTGCAACGAGGATTCACGGGGAAAGAGAGGATGTCATTGGTAAGGTCGAGGACTCCGACATCGTGTCAGGCATGAGGCATCCAATGATGTTGTGCTCTGTCATCATCTGTGAAATTGATGCCATTCATTCTCAACTCTGACAAGTCATGGAAAGTGTGACAGCGGATGGAAGTGATTTAGGGTTTGTAGTGGATGAATTGGGGTAGAACTTAGGGTTTTGGAGGATAAATTAGGGTTTGGACCTCACGTCCAGGCGAATCACATGCCCACTCTCTCATGAATCACTCGAGGAAAGATTTGATAAAGGAATCACATGCTCTCAAAAGAAATCATATTTAACTCTATATCCAAATAAGGGTTTTACAAGCCATATATATTGAGAATTCTAAAATAACAAAATACCAAATCTATCATAATCTCTAATCAAATCTAATCAAATTCTAATGCAATAAGATAATACCAAATCTAATCAAATCCTAATCAAATCTCTATCAATTCTCCTGCGCTTGGAAATATTCAGCACCTGGTGAATAGTGATAAGAAGAAAGTCAGCACGGTGAACTGAAATTGGTCAATCTTCTCGAGATGTAGCAAACCTTTCCACCGAACTAAATATAAGAAAATCGAACAGTTTGGAAGCCAAATGTATGCTATCTGACATTTCCATGGTGGCGACAGTAACAATTGTAGAAGGTCTGGAGAGAATTCAAAATCTTACGCTTATGTAGAAAATGAAGAATTTGGAATGTGAGCTGAAAAGTCACTGAAAACAAGATCCTCATGAAGAGGGCAAATAAATATTTCTGTAGTTGGCTCTGGCAGAAAAATCGGATCAATAACTTTTGGATCTTTGACGGACTCTATGATGGTTTCGGTCTCAACTATAACATAATCATCTAAATTCTCGGAAGTTGATGTGTCGATAACTATACTTTTCCAAGGACACTGATATTCGTAATGCCAAAATTCTCCACAGGCTAAATACTTAATAGATAGACACTGGTGAGCTGAGTGTCCATATGCTCACATTTAGAGCATTGTTAAAAAAAAAATGCGGTGCATACCGTGCACGAAGAAAAAACTATAACTGTTTCCAAGTTTGACGAGATTTATAATTGTTAAGGTACCAATCAGAACCTTCTCCAGCCAACTTTAATTTAGCATAGTTGTATTTATGCTCTGAAGTCAAAGGAAAATAACGAAAAAATTGTTCTAAATTGCTTTCCCAACTTTCATAACCATTAGGGTCATTATAACTATAAAAATATGGAACACTGCATTATATATATTACACTCTACTTGCTTGAAATCAACATCAGTGTTGATATATTTTTCACAAAATATGAATCTCACATCAAGTTCAGAAAATACCAGAATTGGAATGTGTCGATTATATCTCGAATCCGATGCGAACCGGGCTTCAAATGGCTTCAGAATCACCCATAAAACCCTTAACAGGTCTGCATTCTTCTTAACGGGTCTGAAACAACTGCTGCTTGGTGCTGCGCTGCTGCTGCCTACTGCAGGAGAAAAGGAAAAATTTGGTTTTTTTCTCTCTCTTTTTTTTTTTACTTTTTTTCACTCTATTTTTCTCTCTCTCTCTTTTTTTTTATCTCTTTCTCTCTTCTTCTTCTTTTTTTCTCACTCGATTTTTTTCTCTTTTTTTTTACTTTTTTTTCACTCGTTTCTTTTCTCTCTCTCTTTTTTATATCTCTCTCTCTTCTTCTTTTTTTTCTCACTCGATTTTTTTCTCTTTTTTTTTTTTTTATCTATTTCTCTCTTCTTTTTCTTTTTTTGTTTTGCTCCTTTTTTTTTAGATGTGATCTACTGTCAGATTTTTTTTTTCAGATTTTTTTCTCAAATCTAAAAAAAAAAAAAAAAAAAAGAAGATGGAGATGGAGTTGGACTCTGTTACCTGAAGATGTAGATCTTGAGCTCTGATACCAATTTGACGGCGGACGAAAGCGATTTAGGCTTTGTGGTGGATGAATTGGGGAAGAACTTAGGGTTTTAGAGGATAAATTAGGGTTTGGATCTCATGTTCAGGCGAATCTCACGCCCACTCTCTTACGAATCACTCGAGAAAAGATTTGATAAAGCAAATCATATGCTCTCAAAAGAAATCATATTTCACTCTATATCCAAATTAGGATTTTACAAACTATATATATAGAGAATTCTAAAGTAACAAAATACCAAATCTATCAAAATCTCTAATCAAATCCTAATATAACAAGATAATACCAAATCTAACCAAGTTCTAATCAAATCCTAATCAAATCTCTATCAAAGTGTCTTTTAGTGGTTATCCCAAAAAAATAGTAAAGAAGAATCAGACAGGTTCATCTCAATCCACTTATGGCCCGTTGGAATCTAAT
Source organism: Dracaena cambodiana (assembly GCA_036321105.1). Taxonomy (NCBI): domain Eukaryota; kingdom Viridiplantae; phylum Streptophyta; class Magnoliopsida; order Asparagales; family Asparagaceae; genus Dracaena; species Dracaena cambodiana. The sequence goes on along the minus strand of JAYEPQ010000012.1, from coordinate 29,945,830 downwards.
TTAAAGATCTGAAAGCCTGTAGACTCCCCCATTTCGAACTCCAGGACTCCATTATAGTTCTGACCCTCCAACAACATCCAGTTCTCCTGACTCATATATTTGCATTAGTTCAACCCGTTTCAGTGACTCCACCAAGTAATACTCATGTACTGTACATCCATTGCACCTTGATGTGAGGACAGTAACTTTAGGAATGAGAGAAGAGTTAATATCGAATGCGGCTATACTAACCCATAGAAGTATCCCTTGTAGACTATGACATCTACGAAGTCACAGCAGTGAGAGTACGGATCAAGCTCCGTCCATGACTTGTCTCCAAGCCCGGCAAATGTGAGCTCATTGTATTCTTTTTGCATAATGAATGTGACAAGGAACAAGGAGGTGGTGGAGGAAACGAATATTATGTTAGATGTAATGCCATTCAACTTGGTGACATACTGAAAGCAATCAAAGTCTATGTCCATGCTTATATGATCAATGTTGTCTCTGAAAATAAATGTCATACCCATATTGCTCAAAACTGCCTAGTGACCGGCCCATAAATTAGATACTTGAATTGGCAAGTTGCAAGGTGCATGGCGAGAAATTACTAAGGCTGTGTTTGGATTGAGTGAAATGAAGGAAAAGAAAAGAAAAGGAATGGTAAAGAGAAAATGAAAGAAAAAGATATGGAAATTGGTTTTCTTTTTTTATGTTTAGTTAGAAAGAAAATGAAGAAGAAAATCTTAAGAAAATTTTAGAAAAAAACAGTTTCAATGTTTGGTTGCTCAAAAGAAAATTAAAAAGAAAATATAATTCTAAGTAAATTATAGAAAATTTAAATATTAATTTATATAATTTTTAATTTTTAAATAATTAAACATATAATAACCAAATGGTCCAAACTTCACAAAAGTTAAAAATATCTTGGGATTAAAATTATAAAGAAATTTCTGCAAAAATTTCTCTCCCTTTTTCCTTTTTCTCTCAACTTTCATTTTCTTTCATTTTCTCCTGGATTTGAGGAAGAAAAAAAAAAAGAAAAAAAAACTATTACATTTTCTCTCACTTTCTTTCCCTTTTATTCTCTCTAATTTTTCCTCTAACCAAACAGTGAAAAACAACTTTCCTTTTCTTTTCTTTTCTTTTCCTTCATTTTCCCTCAATCCAAAACCAAGCATCAATAACTCAATTAATTCGAAGTTTCAGCAAAAATTTAAGATAAAGAACTCATGATGGGCTTTGTATAATCTAATTCAAAAATTTAAACTGATAAGTAGAATCCCAATTTTATATTTAAATCTATAAATTTTTCTTGTTATATTTAATGTGGGACTAGACTCACATAATAACTCCTATCATGTAACATGCAAAATCTTATATACGAAATGGAAAAAAACAACAATAGAGGGATATCTAAACATGCTGAAAATAGGAATTTAGATGCATACTTTAATTACTCCTAGATCCGACATATTACTTCATGCAATTATTGAATTAGGAATAATAATCATACTTTATCTTTGCTAATTATTGAATTAGTAATAATAATCATAAAAGAATAGTGTATGCACGAATCTTGTGAGTTTATAAACATGAATTAATCCATTCCTATAAAAAATTTAAAAGTAAAAAAAAAAAAGAAAAATGAGATTTTGATTCAAAACTAATGTAATTAAAGCAAAAGTGGAGTTTTTGAGTTGTACTTGCTTTTCTTCATAACTAAATTTTATATACGTGTATATTAAACAAAATAAAGATGTAGAATTGCACTTGCCTGAACCTTCGAAAACTATATAGACTCTCGCTCCCATGGGTGACAGCCAACAAGGAAAAAAATTTGGGGTAAATTTTTATTTTTTTCCCCTCCTCTCTCTCTCTCTCTCTCTCTCTCTCTCTCTCTGTTTTTTATTTTTTTATTTATTTATTATTTTTTTTTTTTCCATTCAACATGTAGAATAAGAAATGATATTTGTTAGGTGTTTGTTTATTGATGAGGTTAGTTTTGTTTGTTTGAAAATATACAAATTATAAATATAAAACTCAAACTCAATTAGATAACTATCTTAATTAAGATAATTAAAATAAGGTGCTAAGTATCCAATTAGGAGATTAATTATTTAAAAGGATTGTGACTAATGACAATATATATATATATATATATATATATATATATATATATATATATATATATATATATATATATATATATATATATATATATATATATATATATATATATATATATATAATTTATTGTTTTAATTTATATTTATATTAATATTAGAATAAGGTTTGATAAGGCTAAAGTTTTTCTAATTCAATTCAAAATTAATTAGATTTATTATCATATGTAGTAACTGGAATCTGAGATAAACTTAAATTGTAGACTGGATATAAGTATAAGATTAGTCAAACAATAAAACATTATTACTATCACTTTAATTATCAAGATAATATGCCTTAAAAAAATAAATTTTTTTAAAATATCGTATAGACGGGGATATTACTTTAGAAAGTAACAGGTTTTGGAAGTATTCTAGCTCGTGAAATTTGTCGTCTTAGCTTTCGTCCTCAATGTAGCCAGTGTAGCTGCACTGTGGCCTTATAATTGTCGATAAGGTGGCGAGGGGAAGGAGTTCATGACTCGATGAGAGCACAGGATAAATTTTGGACCATCCTATGTAAAACTTTAAATTAGAAAATTAAAAATTTTATTTTTAATTTAAAGTTTTGTATAAGATAGGCCAAAATTTGCCTAGTGAACACATCTATTACCATCCCTAAATGAGGGGATTGAGGGAGTATAGCTCGTCATTGTTGTTCCATCCATATGAACTCAGTTAGAAAGCATTGTATGATTATATCTTTAGTGTTAGCAAAAATAATACTACCAATGTAACAACTAGCGGAATATAGTAATTAACTGAAAAGAAAAGCAGTAAAGATAGTGAACACACAGATTTAGCGTGGTTCGATAATGTGCCTACATCTATAGGGACACGATCGAAAGTTTCCACTATATCAAAAAAGATTATAGCGTTCTAGTTTCTAGCCACAAGAGAAATTCCAATTAAATCAGATGTGAATATGAGATAAAGCCCTCACCTCACCAACTGCTACAGTCGCCTCAAATAATTTTGTTTTGCTTCAACCACAACCACAAAATCAACAGCAGCTGCAATTCTCACCTTGTGCTTCAGTCGCCACAAAGAGAACTTGCCCACGTTCAGCCGCAACAAAAAGCAGAAGCACAACCGCCCATCTTTATTTTTCTTCGGCCGAAAATCAAGGAGCAGCCTCACCGCGCAAAAAAAAACCCGGGGCATCCAATGCCCTAGGCGCACACCCCCATATATATATATATATATATATATATATATATATATATATATCATAACGGGTTTGGGCCAGTTTTGGACCCATTTGGACATACCGAATCCGCTGCAGTAATAGGGCTCCATTAGCAATAATTTCCCACTTGGAGACCTATTACAAAACTTGTAATATTTATACATGATAATCCTAGCGTCTCAAGCTTTTTCCTCGATTGTTCAAAGTCCCAATTCCAGCATTTTAATACAATGCACTAAAATTGAGAAATAGCTCAACTATTCCCATCAACCGGTTTTGTCAATATATCTGCAGAATTCTTATTGTCCTCAATTTTCTTCAACTACAACTGACCATCCTCTAACAAGGATATAATGAAGTGATATCTCAAGAGAATATGTTTAGTCCGTGAATGATATGTCGAGTTTTTAGTAAGATGAATTGCACTCTGACTGTCACTGAACAGCCTACAATCTACTCCTTCAAAACCCAATTCACTCATCAATCTTTGCACCCAAATAAACTCCTTACTTGCTTCTGCAGCTGCCACAGACTCAGTTTCTGTCGAAATAAAGTAACAATTGATTGTAATATTAAAATCCAGCTTATCGTTGTCCCTCCAACAGTAAAAATATAACATGGAGTGCTCCTGCCATTATCTCTATCACCCGTTGATGTGATAATTTAACTGCAAGCACACAGTATCAGTTGTAGCGCTATACAGGTCGTCCCAAAGAGATCTCAGTTGTTTTACAATTCTTACTAATTTTATAGTCTAACGGATTAAGTAAGAGTTTCAAAGTTGGAAGGATTAGTTTTAAATTCTAGAGATTAGCCAAAGATTTCGAATCAATTAGAATAATAGCCTAACAATAAATTATCTCTTTCATCCTATCTGTCTAATTATGCACAGTTAAGTAACATATTAAAAATGTGATCTTCTTAATTTGATTTTAATCAAGAGCCCCTAAGTATGACCTATCAAGTGATGTGCAAGTATAGACCATAAAAATAATATCTTTCTTAAAAACAAATCATATCAAGTAGAAAATCTCATAAACAAAAGAAAAGAAATAAACTTTAAACCCTAATCTAAGCATAGACTATCAAAAAACCGAACTTAAGTATAACCTATCAAAAAAATTAGATTTACAAGTTTATCCAATTTAATTTATTTATAAGAAAATTTTTATTGATAATTCTAAAAATAAACAAAGAATAATATATCCTAACTTCATCTAAGTATAGATTATCAAAATACTAATTAAGTATAATCTATCAAAAAATTATGATTTCTAAACTCTATCTTTTATTTATTTATAAAAGAATCATAACTTTATTTCTTTTTAGAAAGAAGATGAGATAAATCCATGTTAGATCTATTCAACTAACTTCATCTACATCCTATGGCTAAAGAAAATTAGCTATCCATAATTCTAGTAAGCAAAATCCTATTTTTATTCATGAACGCAATTAAATCTAATCTAGAAAGTAATAAAACCTAAACTAGAAAGTAATTAACTCTATCTAAAAAACAAATAAATAATTAAAATTAATAGCTTACTTCTGGAGCACGGTGTTGTGGCCGCCACCCCTTCAGCAAAATCCTAATTTTATTAATTTAAAACGAGTATAAAACTTCAGGATTCTCTTTAGAATACAAGGATACGACCAATATATAAGTTTCGAAAATCAAACCCTAATTCTAAAAGAACGGGAAAACTACAAAATTATGACGAATCCACCGACAAAACCTCAGCGCATGGGGCCCACATTGGACCGCTATTTAGCTGAAATTACTGCCATTTGGCGGCTAATTTTTGCGAAAGTTGGTTGAAATTTCTTCTGCACGAGTCTCTTGTCTTTTATATTTACGTTTCCTGACTGTATTCGATTTTGACTCTCTGTAACATCGTAGTCTCGTAGTTTTGCTCACTTTGGAAAATTTTTGGACTTTGATTTCCTACTCCAACTCTAATTTCATGCCATCTCCTTATATGAATAAGATTATCTGAAAAAGACACTAACAATACCCGAGTAATTTATATACAAAAATATGTAATATGAAGGCTATAAATATGCAATATATGGCACTCATCACACCCCCACACCTATCTTTTGCTAGTTCTTGAGCAAAACCTAAACCTAAAAAGAAAAATAAAAATCCTAACTCACTTTCGCAGGATCGCGATTGCACTTAGCATGTGCAACAAGCCTTTAAATCGTTAGGTTACCCTAGTGGACGAGTTGTATCTCGGAAGGGTTTGCAGTGAATATGCCTATAAAATTCATAAAGAAAATAGATTAAGGAATAAAGAAAAGAAAAATAAGGATAACAAAAAAAAAATAAGAAAAGTAAAAATTTTATACAAAAGAAAGAAAAATCTTTTTTTATAATATTTTCATCAATTAATCTCACTAATATATAAACTCAAGAATGCATTTAGATTATCAATTTTCAAATCGAGCGTCATATCAGATACACTTATCATTTTAATCAAAAATTTAAATCCTATTTTTCAATACCTACTAACAGATAATTCATTGGCTCCTATACATCTACGTGCATGTGTGATAGTCTAGTTCGGCCTTGGACTTCAACTCTAACTCATGATTCATAACAAATTTTTTTCTTTTTTTCTTTTCTTTTTTTTTTTAAGAATATTTCACATTACATGCGAACATTCACGCTTGCTTAGGCGCAACATACCCGATTACTCTGTTCATACTCGTTTCTTTTTATTTTTCTTTTTTATAATATTTCACTTTTCATACTAATATTTACGCTTACTTAGACGCAAAGTACTCGATTACTCGGATCATATTATTTTTTTTCACTCTTGAGGCTACTGCCTTAATACCAGGCGCACCCCATATTTTATCACACTCGAGACTATTGCCTTAATACCAGACTCACCCATTATTTTATTCTCACTTTTTTTCTCTTTTTTTCTTTTTTTTCTTTTTTTTGTATTTAGAGAGAAAAGACTTACTTAATCGTTATTATCTTTGTCCTTAACCTAATAAACTATTGTGAAGTGAAAAATAGATGTATACTTGCTTTAAAACTACTGTTAGTGATATTTATTTTTCAAATTTTAATATTTTTTATAAAATTCAAAGTGTATCGTCCAATCTACTCTCCTATCAATTTCAAACCTAAATTTGTTCATTTATCTGTAGTTAGGTTAATCTATTGATAAAAATACATAAATTAGTTTTTAAATTTATTTTTTATTAATTTTTTTAGTTTTTTTTATTTTTTTTAAATTTTTTTCAGTTAGTTACCCTAAACTACCCAAAGTGTGAAATAAAGAAACCCAAAAATCTAAAAAAATAAAATCCTTAAAATCCTAAAAAAATAAAAATCTACTAATCCACTCCCCCACACCTAAACTTGTGTATGCCCTCATACACAAACTAAGTGTGGTAAAATATGAAAACTATTATACAAATACTATATAAATAATGAGAGTCGTAAAAGTTACAATCTCAATATCATCATCCTATCAACGCATGGAACGTGGTTACGACCTCTCGATCGCTTTCCACTTTCATAGTATGTGCATTTTAAACGTGAAGTGGGTGCATTATTATATCTCATCATCCTCCTACGAGTCACGAAATTATCGGTCTGCTTCTTATGCCATCCTCGCTTTTTCTTTGTCCACATGTAAGCATTAATAATTGGGTTAAAGAATTCTTTATTAAACCTGCCAATCATCGTTAGTAACAAACATACATGTAGAAATATCATGAGTTGAGAAGAGTGCTATAGGATCAAGTAAATATGGTGGTGGCTCTTCTAACTCACGAAATAATGTGAGCTCCTTTGCAAATAAATCCTCAAAAGTTTGTTCACAAATCAATAGCACACTTGCACAAGTATCATCATACATAGAAGCAGTATGTGCTAATTCATCTAATAATATGAGCTCATCTTTGAACAATTACTCAAATGAGGGTTCATCATCAGTGCAAGAGATCGAATGAGAGTGCAAATTATGAACCATGTTGACCTCAATGGCGGAACTCGTTGCGTGCTCATCCATATTAAATATGTTCAATACCATAGTCATATTCCCAAACGATAACTTCATTAGGCCACTGCCATAGTCATATTCCCAAACGATAATTTTATGAGGCCACTCTTACAATCAATTAATGCATTTGATGTTACAAGGAATGGTCTACCCAAGATAATGAAAATTTGATTCCGTGGATTAGACATCGGCTCAGTTTCTATGACAATGAAGTCTACAGAAAAGATAAACTCACCGACTTTAATGAGCACATCTTCAACCATACCAAGTGGTCTCTTGATCGAACGATCAGCTAACTGTAATGTGACCTTGGTAGGTTGAAGTTTTCCTAACCTCAGTTGCTGATACACAGTGTAAGGAAGCAAGTTGACACTTGCCCCTAAATCAAGCGACGCCCTATCAAATATAGTGTTCCCAATGGTGCATGAGATTGTAGGGGAACCTAGATCTTTGTACTTGATAGGCAAGGAGTTAGAGAGGATTTGCGATATATTTGCATCAAGAAAAACTTACTCAAGAACGTTTCTTGCTCATTTCTTAGTATACAAATCCTTGAGAAACTTAGCATAAGTAGGAACCTATTGTATAATGTCAAGGAGTGGAATATTAACCTTACCTGCTGAAATGTTTCAAGAATCTTTTCTATTTGCGGTGAAGGCTTCCTAAGCCGATTGGGATATGGTGCCTTCGGCTTAGGAACAGGTTCTTCCATATGATCATGTGACAATGATGGAGGTGATGGAGATGGTCGTGGAGAAACGGGTGGAAGAGATGATGTAGCCTGCGAGATAGTAGGAGTGAGATCAGAGGGCATGGCTACATTATTATCCACTTGCTTGCCAGATCTAAGCGTGTGAATGGCATTGCATTGGTGGACATGCGACTGATTGGAGTTTGAGGAAATAGCATTAGGTTCTTTATGGGTTGACTTGGAAAGGTACCCTGGCCACGTTCACTCATCTGACTCGCTAATTGTCCAACCTGATACTCTATATTCTTTATAGATTGAGAGTTCACGAGCTGTTGCTGACATGTACTCTGAATAAAGTCATTTGACACTTTCATAAGATTTTGCATGTACGTGTCAAGATTGGACTGAGACTTGAGAAGATTTTAAACTTTTTTCTCAAGTGACTGAAGTCGCTTTTCTTGATCATTATTAGATCCCTGTTGTGGATATGAGTGGTTTTGTATAGGTAGTTTATTCTGGTTGTTCCCATGATTTGAAGCATTGGGGTATTGATAAGCACTCACATTTGGTTTTGGGAACTGTCCAGTGGCTGGAGGCTGCATATTAGGGTTAGGGCCTCCTGATATTGCCCTTGATCTCATGATAGATTTGGATAGTTCCTCCAGCCAGGATTGTATGTAGGTGCGTAAGGATTGTTCATGGGTTCTTGATATAAGGCATTAGCCTGCTCAAGTGTGGGGCCAATTGAATTTATTAATAATGGACACTCCTCCATAACATGATTCGGAGTTCTGCTATTAAAGCATGTAAGACTTTGGATTTGATTTACTTGACTAGCGTATGGAGTATGAGTAGTCTCCAATGCCTTAATTCTCCTCATAAGGGTTGCAATCTTAGCTTCTATAGAGCTGTCAACGCTATGGATCCCACCCTTATATGCAGAAGTTGATGCACTGGACTTCTTAGCGGAACTCTCCCACTGCATAGTCTTCCACGATAGGTTCTCAAAAAAGTCCCAAGCTTCATCCTTGTTTTTCCTCAAAAACTCCCCCTGACACATGGACTCAAGAAGAGTTTTGGATGTGTAATCGAGTCCTTCATACATGAATTGACACAACCACCACTTTTCTATCGCATGGTGGGGGCACTGAGATAATAAGTTCTTGAACCATTCCAAATATTTCTAGAAGGGTTCTCCCGACACTTGACGGAATTGATTAATTTGATTTCGTATCCTTGCCGTCTTATGTGTGGGATAATACTTCTTAAGAAACACCATAACGAATTCATCCCAAGTAGTGATTGGATCAGTAGGCATACTGTACAACCACTTTTTGGCATTATCCTTAAGTGCAAAGGGGATGAAGCGGAGTTTAATTGCATCCTCCAATAAGTGTTACGTTTTATCATCACGCATATTTCCTGAAATTCACTGATAAAGAGATATGCATCCTCTGAATCAGAACCAGTGAATTTACAAAGCATACTGATATACTGCGGCTTCAATTTATAGTGATTACCTGCTGTGTGTGGAAGTTTTATGCATGATGGAAGTGATGTGCGCAACGGGTAACATCGATCCTGAAGGATCGGGATCGGTTGGTCCATCTTGGCTCCTATAAATAAATCTGATCTCACAAGTCGACCAAATTGATCATGGGTCCAATGTGGCATGAACCAGCAAACGTAAGTGTATGCATGAATTTCCTAAACTAATGCAAAAAGTGGGTTGTGGTGGAGAAATAAAACGGTGGAGTAGATATGATCAAATAAAAATGTGATTCCTACTGTTTCTAATCTTTTAATTTTTTTAATATTTTTTTATAGAATCAGGGTACCAAAATACAGAACTGGAGAAAATTAGGGCTCAGAGGTTACCAATTAGGCCACTGAATAGCAGTTTAGGCCGCTGAATAGCAGCCAAACTAGAGAGTTTGACTCTCTAGTTTATGCTGCGCAGATCTGAGGCTTCTTAAATCCTTTTTGTCTACCTATATCTGCAGTTTCTGGTCCCTACACACTCAACACACACTGTTAACCTGTAAAATGTTAGAAAAATCAAGAAAAACACCATCGATCCCCAGTAGCGGCGCCAAAAACTTGATATGATAATTTAACTACAAGCGCACAATATCAGTTGTAGCGCTATACAGATCGTCCCACAGAGATCTCAGGTATTTTGCAATTCTTACTAATTCTATAGCCTAACGGATTAACTAAGAGTTTATAAGGATGAGTTTTAAATTCTAAAGATTAGCCTAGAATTTCGAATCCATTAGAATAACAGCCTAACAATAAATTATCTCTTTCTTCCTATCTTTCTAATTATGCACAGTTAAGTAACATATTAAAAATATGATCTTTTTAATTTGATTTTAATCAAGAGCCCCTAAGTATGACCTATCAAGTGATGTGCAAGTATAGACCATCAAAGATAGCATCTTTCTTAAAAACAAATCATATCAAGTAGAAAATTTCAAAAATAAAAGAAAAGAAATAAACTTCAAACCCTAATCTAAGCATAGGCTATCAAAAGACCGAACTTAAGTATAACCTATCAAAGAAATTAGATTTACAAGTTTATCAAATTCAATTTATTTATAAGAAAATCTTTATTGATAATTCTAAAAAAAAAAACAAAGAATAAGAATTCCAAAATTCATCTAAGCATAGATTATCAAAATATTAATTAAGCATAATCTATAAAAGAATTATGATTTGTAAACTCTATCTTTTATTTATTTATAGAAAAATCATAACTTTATTTCTTTTTAGAAAGAAGATGAGATAAATCCATATTTGATCTATTAAACTAACTTCATCTACATCCTAGGACTAAAAAAATTAGTATCCATAATTCTAGTAAGCAAAATCCTATTTTTATTCATGAACGCAATTAAATCTAATCTAGAAAGCAATAAAACCTAAACTAGAAAGTAATTAACTCTATCTAAAAAGTAAATAAATAATTAAAAGTAATGGCTTACCTCTGGAGCACGGTGTTGTGGCCGCCACCCTTCAGCAAAATCCTAATTTTATTAATTTAAAACAACTATAAAACTTTAGGATTCTCTTTAGAATACAAGGATACGGCCAATATATAGGTTTCGGAAATCAAACCCTAGATCTAATAGAACTGGAAAACAAAAAAATTATGGCGAATCCATCGACAAAAACTCAATGCATGGGGCCCACGTTTGGCCATTATCTGGCTGAAATTACTGCCATTTGGCAGCTAACTTTTGTGAAAATCTATTGAAATTTCTTACGCACGAGTCCCTTGTCTTGTGCGTTTAAGTTTCCTGACTGTATTCGACTTTGACTCTCTGTAGCATCGTAGTCTCGTAGTATTGCTCACTTTGAAAACTTTTTAGACTTTGATTTCCTACTCCAACTCTAATTTCATGCCATCTCTTTATATGAATAAGATTACCTGAAAAAGACACTAATAATATCCGAGTAGCATTATTTATATACAAAAATATATAATATGAAGGCTATAAATATGCAATATATGGCACTTATCACCCGTATGATCCGAATCCACAAAACATTGCACATCAATATTATCACCCCCAAAACACAAATAATATTTTGAAGCAAATACCTTAAAATCCACTTTACTTCTTTCCAATATTCTTTTCCAGGATTCTTCATGAATCTACTCACTACTCTTACTTCATATGCAATATCTGGTCTTTTACTCAGCATTGCTTGCATGAGATTCCCAACGGCCGATGAATATGACACATTTTTCATGTGTCTCATCTTCTCATCTGTCTTAACACCTTACTCCTTTGACAATAAAAACTGACCACCAAGAGCTGCAGTTACCGATTTTATATTTTCCATGTTAAATCTCTCCAACACCTTCTTGATGTACCCCTCCAAAGATAACCATAATTTCTTACTTTTCTTATCTTGGATAATTTGCATCCCAAGAAGTGGTTTCGCCTCACCCATGTCCTTCATAGAGAATCTCCCTGCCAACTTCCTCTTCAAATTATTGATTTTCTTCATACATGAACTTGCCACAAACATATCATTTACATACAAAGTAAGTATAATAAACTTACTGTCCTTATACTTTTGCAGATATACATAATGATCTAAATTGCATTCGGCAAAATCCGAACCCAATATAAACTTGTTAAAATTTAAGTACCATTGCCTCGGCACCTGTTTCAATCCATACAAACTCTTTTTCAGTTGACATACCCAATTCTTCTTTCCTTCAACTTCATATCCCTCCGGTTATTCCATGTATATTTTCCCCTTCAAATCACTATGAAGGAAGCATTTTTCACATCAAACTGCTCTAAATACAATCCTTTCACAGTCATAATACTCAATATTGTTCTGATAGAAGTCATCTTCACAACTAGTACAAATATCTCATTGAAGTCAATACATTTTTTCTGACCGAATCCCTTCATCACAAGTCTAGCCTTGTATCCTTGTGTCCCTCTTGCCTCATGTTTCACTCTGTATAACCAGTTGTTATGCAACACTTTCATCTTTGTCAGTCGCTCCATCAATTTTCATGTGTGATTCTTCTCTAAAGAAGAATCTCATCACTCATGCTTTTCTCCCACTTAAGACGAAATTTATCCTACATAGCCTCTTGGTAACTTTTTGGTTCACCTGCATAAATATACAAAACATAATATAAAGAAAGACAAAGTTTTTGAGTTGGCTTCCTTATCCTAGTGCTCTTCCTCAAATTGAGAACACTTTCTTCCTCTCATGAAGAACTGGAACCACTCATTTCAGCCAGTGGCTCTCTCTCCTATTCGGTCTCATTTGAAACTTAATATTCTAAGGTGTAGCCATTTTTACTCCTTCAGATGTAGATATTTCTTCCTTTTTTCATCCAAGGGATACATCCCATCATGTAGCTCATCCAGGTCTAAGTGCTCTTCCTCAACTGTTTTCTCACTCTTCTTCTCCATTCAGTCTTTATACATACAACCCTTATTGAATATTGTATCTCTGCTATGAATCACCTTGTTATGTTCATAATCCCACAAGCGATAACCATATTCATCGCCACAGTATCTAATGAATGCACACTTCTGGGATTTAGAATCAAGTTTTTTTCTCATCTTATGATCCACATGTTCATATACTATATAACCAAATACTTTTAGGAATGAATAATTCACAGTCTTACTAGACTACATCTCCTCTGAAATTCCTCCATCTAAAACAGTAACTGAACTCCTACTGATCAGATAGACTGTCGTATCTACAGCGGCTCCCCAAAGTTGCAAAGGAAAACCAGCATATAGTCTCATACTCCGAACTCGCTCCAAAATAGTTCTATTCATCCTCTCAGCCACTCCATTCTACTGCGGTGTTCTCGGTACATTCTTCACTCTCCTGATCCTGTGGATTGAGCAATAGTCATTGAACTCCTTATTACAAAATTTTCCACCATTGTTTGACAACAGACATTTTACTTTCAAACCTGTTTTATTCTCAGCAAGAACTTTCCATACCTTGAAGGTCTTGAGGACATCAAATTTCTACTTAAGTGTAAATACCCATATTTTCCTACTTGCATCATCTATGAAAGTAACAAAATAAGAATTACCTCTAAAAGATTTCACCGAAGAAGGCCCCCATATACTGTATGCACCAACTCCAATCTCTCGATTTTCTTTTTCTTGCCAACCTTCATAAGACTAATTCTTTTCTGCTTTCCAAATACACAGTTCTCACAGAAATCAAATTTAGAATATTTCATATCTGTCAACATACGACGGAATTTCAACACCCTCATGCTGCTCTCACTCAAGTGACTGAGACTCTGATGTTATAAAGTAGCCTTCTCATTCTTCATAGTGGCCAAAGAAACAATGTGATCCACAAAGCTTGAGAGTAAATATAGAGTTCTCACTCTCTCACCCTTAACCACTACCTTTACTCATTTGCTGATCTTCCACTGTTTTCACTCAAATGAGATTTGATAACCCTAACAACCTAGCTTGCTAACAGATATCAAATTTTTCTTCAAATCTGGTATGTGTTTGACCTCTTGTAAAAGTAGCTTTTCATCATTATGTAATTTCAACTGAATTGTCTCCTTACTGACAATCTTGCATTCATGCCTATTACCAACAATCACATGGCCAAATTTACCTTGGACATAATTATCAAACCATTCTCTGCGAGTAGTGCAATAGAACGAAACCCCTGAATCTACAAACTACAAGTCTGACCTTAATTCTATATGAGCAGATAACCACAAGTCATCATATTTCTTACTTGGATTCACCACATTCGCTCCCTCCTTATTTTTGTTTAGACAATCCTTCTTCATATGACCCTCTGTCTTACATTTCCAACACACTAATTTTTTCTTAAACTTCCCCTTATATTTTGATCTCCCTCTTTGCTTCAACTCCCTACTTAAAATTCTACCCCTTTCCTTCCTTCTGTCATTATCAACAGACAGAGCAGTACTTGTAGAAACTGAGCACTCAGTCATACTCTTTTTCATCAATTCATCATTCATAATTGTACTCACAACATCATCAAATTTAAAATCCGCATTGGAAGCATTGTTAATAGACATAACAATATTATCCCAACTATCCGGTAACGGACACATAAACATCAAAGCTTTAATGTCATTAGTAAAGACAAATTCTAAGGATTCAAATTGTACTCATAATGTGTTAAATTTGTTCAAATGATTAACAACTAAACTATTAGCAGGCATTCTCAAGTTAAACAATTTTTTATTAGAAACAGTTTATTTGAAGCTGACGATTTCTCAGAAAATATAGCTAACGCTGATATCAAACCAGAAGTGGTCTTCTTCTTGGAGACGTTGAACACAACATGTTTTGTCAGGCACAATCAAATCTGTGCTAAAACCCTCCTGTCCAACAATTTCCACTTCTGATCAATCATCTTTTATGGCTTTTCTCCAAAGTGCTTGATGTAAATTTTTCTGATATAAATAATTTTCCATATGCAACTTCTACCGTTTGATGTCTGTCCCATCAATTTTTTTAATTTTTCCCTTCCTATCTTCTGCCATAACTCTCATTTAAAACTAACACCATCTGAGCAAAATCTAATCCGAATCAGGCCTTGATATCAATTGTTAGCAAAAATAATACTACCAATGCAACAACCAGTGGAATATAGTAGTTAACCGAAAAGAAAAATAGTAGAGATACTGAACACGCAAATTTAACGTGGTTCGGTAATGTGCCTACATCCACGGGGACATGATCGAAAGCTTCTGCTATATAAAAAAAGATTACAGCTCTCTAGTTCTCAACCACAAGAGAAATTCCAATTAAATCACATGTGAATATGAGATAAAGCCCTCAGCTCACCCAGTGCTATAGTCGCCTCAAATAATTTTGTGTTGCTTCAACCACAACCACAAAATCAACAGCAGTTGCAATTCTCACCTTGTGCTTCAGCCGCCACAAAGAGAACTTGCCCACATTGAGCCGCAACAAAGAGCAGAAGCATAGATGTATGTATGTGTGTGTGTCTATATATATATATATATATATATATATATATATATATATATATCATAATGGGTTTGGATCGGTTTTGGACCCGTTCGGGTAGACCAAATCCGCTGCGATAATAGGGTTCTATTGTTCTCTTTATTTGGGTATCTAAGAAAATTCGGATAGATATGAGAAAAAAAAATTAACTTAGTTACTAATAGCAAAGGCACTGAAATCAAATTAGGATTTAGGATATAATGGGGTTGGATGTACTTGTATGTATTGTATAAATGGCCACCATATAACTAATGAGGCATAAGGCTGGCTATGTGGAAAAATCCAGCAAGAATAAGATATATAAGCTTTTTTACAATGATAATGACTTGGACTTGCAAGTTATTTTTACAGTTGGCTAGGAGAATGTGAAGTAAATTGTAACTAGATTTAGCCAGGAAAGCTTCTCTCTTTCTCTCTCTCTCTTTAAAAGAGTGACACATGTGATTAGTATTGATTTTTAACTCTTATATCCGAACTTAGGGAGGCTAAGCCATACAAGGACAAGCACATACAGCAACATATCCTCTCCTCTTTCTGAAGTCACAACAAAAACATCAGCCAAGACCGTAAAGGTTCAAATGCAAAACTAACTTCTCAGGAAGCAAGAAGCAAATTTCAATCTGTTGCGTAGGAGGATTGCATGGCGATGCCGCAAAGTCCTTCCTTGGCAACCACAACCCTTTCCATCCTCATGTAACCGTTCTCGATGGCCCCACGATGTAACCCACGATTTCTACACCAGCCAATACTTAGTCCCGTCACTTGCTGTCCCAAAGCCAATACTTTTTAGAAAATTGCCTATGGTAGCCTACAAATGCACTAATTTACTCGTAGAGTTTATCAATATAGGAAAAGTTAAAATAGCAAAAGAAAGACTGAATAAAATATGGATGGAGGTGATACGAGAAAATATGGATATTAGAGATTTAAATGAAGACATATTTTTTAGTTGTTGCTTTAGGCATAAAGATGAGTCTGGAAATAACTATAGAACTACAACAAATATCTAAAAAATAACTATCTTCAAAATCAATAAACAAATTTAGTCATTTATTCACATTTAACATTATTTTGTTACTTACCATCAAAATAACCAATGGAAGAACTACATCGTGTACATTTGGGGTTCATTTTGAAAGTTTGTTAATTTTATTTTGAAACCTTCTCGAAGAATAAGATTCAATAATTAAGTTTTTGTAATTGAGATTGTTTACATTGAACCCTAGTTAGATGAACTTATTTGTGAAAGAGAATTAAGAGAAGCTTTCAGGATTGTAAAATTGTGATACTAAATAAGAACAAAGATCTATATCTTACTTATTGTCCTCTATGAAATTTTAGTGGATCCCATGAGTATAGTGATATCCGGTTAAGAATCTAAATTTGGAGGCTACCTTATAACTAATTTTAAAGGCAACAGTTTAAGGCTGTGTTTGGATTGAGGGAAAATGAAGGAAAATAAAAGAAAAAGAAATAGAAAGTTGCTTTCCAATGTTTGGTTAGAGGGAAAATTAGAGAGAAAATAAAAAGAAAAGAAAGTGAGAGAAAATGTATTAACTTTTTTTTCATTTTCATTTTCTTTCTCAAATCTAAGAGAAAATGAAAGAAAAGGAAAGTTAAGAGAAAAAGGAAAAAGGGAGAGAAATTTTTGCATAAATTTTCTTATAATTTTAGTCTCAAGATATTTTTAATTTTTATGATGTTTAGACCATTTGGTTATTATATGCTTAATTATTTAAAAATTAAAAATTATATCAATAATATGTAAATTAATATTAAAATTTCCTATAGTTTAATTAGAATTATATTTTCCTTTTAATTTTCTATTGAGCAACCAAATATAAGAAACTACTTTCTTCTAAAATTTCCTTAAATTTTCTTCTTTATTTTCTTTCTAACCAAACATAAAAAAGAAAACCAATTTCCATATCCTTTTCTTTCCTTTTCTAAATCTCTTTCCTTTTCTTTTCTTTTCCTTCATTTTTCCTCAATCCAAACACAGCCTAAGGGGAGGCGGCTCCGAAGCTGCACTAATTAGCCTATGACATGTGATTCAGCATTGTTGAAGCAAAAGAGGGAAAGAAGTACTTAGATCTTGTTATCGATGTCCTCGTCAATAAAAATTTTTCTTTGCCACTATCACGTTACTTGAGGCCTTCGGCAAAAACTCATTTTCTCTCCCTCTCTGCGTGAGAAAAAAGAAAGAAGCATGTCCCAACCCCTCTATAAAAAAATATGTTAGCAAAAATAGCAGAATAATACTAATGCAACAACCAGCGGAATTAAATAGTTAACCGAAGAGAAAAATAATAGAGACAAAGAACACGCAGATTTAACGTGGTTCGGCAATGTGCCTACGTCCACGGGAACACGATCAAAAACTTTTACTATATCAAAAGATGATTACAACTTTTTAGTTCTCAACCATAAGAGAAATCAATAAGATCACACAAAATATAAGATCAAACCCTCACCTCGCAAAAGGAATACGATGATATTACTTGTGCTTTTGCTTCCGCTGCAACCACAAAGGAAACCGCCCCCCTTTGCTTCATCTTCCTTCGGCCGAACCCGAAGAAAAAATTTTCTTTGCTCCTTGCTTCTGGCCGCCACAACACTAAGAACAAAAAATAGCAACTTCTTTTGTTTGTTTCAAAACCACAACAGAAATTCAAGCCGCCATCAAAATAATTTTTCAACAGCAGCAGCTCCTCTTTTATTTTCTTTTGTTTATTCTTTTGTGTTAGCCGCTCATAACAAAAGAAAGAAAACCTCGGCCAATCCAAACCCTAGTACCACAACCCCATATTTATATTATATCATAATGAGTTTGGATCGGTTTTGGACCCATTTCGATGTACCGAAATCCGTTGCGGCAATGAGCTCCATTAGCAACAATCTCCCACTTGGAGACCTATTGCAAAAATTGTAATCTCTATACATGATAATCCTAGTGTCCAACGCTTTTACCTCGATCGTTTAAAGTTCCGATTTCAGCATTCAACACAAATGCACCAAAATTGAGCAATAACTCAACTTTTTTACATCAACTGGTTTTGCCAACATATATGTAGGATTCTTACTGCTCTCAATCTTCTCTAATTTTAATTGGCCATCCTCCAATATGGATCTAATGAAGTGATACCTCAAGTGAATATATTTAGTCCGTGAATGATACGCTGAGTTCTTAGCAAGATGAATTGCACTCTGACTGTCACTGAATAACTTGCAATCCACTCTATCAAAACCCAACTCACTCATCAATCGCTGCAACCAAATAAACTCCTTACTTGCTTCTGCAGTTGTAATATACTCAGCTTTTGTCAAAAATAAAGCAACAATTGATTGTAATCTTGAAACCCAACTTACCGCTGTCCCTCCTACAGTAAAGATATAACCTGTAGTGCTCCTGCCATTGTCTCTATCACCCGCATGGTCCGAATTCACAAAACCTTGCACATCAATGTTATCACCCCCAAAATACAAACAATACTTTGAAGTACCTTTCAAATACCTTAAAATCTATTTCACCGCTTGCCAATGTTCATTTCTAGGGTTCTTCATGAATCTACTCACTACTCCCACTGCATGTGCAATATCTGGTGTTATACTCACCATTGCATACATGAGACTCCCAACGGCCGATAAATAAGGCACATTCTCCATGTATCTCGTCTCCTCATGTGTCTTAGCACCTGCTCCTTTGACAGTTTGAACTGACCACCAAGAACTGTAGTTACCGGTTTTGCATTCTCTATATTGAATCTCTCCAACACTTTCTTGATGTACTCCTCCTGAGATAACCACAATTTCTTACTTTTCTTATCTCGGGTAATTTGCATTCCAAGAAGTTGTTTAGTCTCACCCATGTCCTTCATAGATAATCTCCCTGCCAACATCCTTTTCAGATCATTAATTTTCTTCATGCATGTACCTACCACAAGTATATTATCTACATACAAAGTAAGTATAATAAAACTACTATCCTTAAATTTTTGTAGATATACACAATGATCTGAATTACATCTGGCAAAATCCGAATCCAATATAAATTTGTTGAACTCCAAGTACCATTGCCTTGGCGCTTGTTTCAACCCATACAAGCTCCTTTTCAGTCGACATACCCAATTCTCTTTTCCTTTAACTTCATATCCCTCCAGTTGTTCCATGTATATTTCCTTGTCCAAATTACCATGAAGGAAAGTAGTTTTCACTTCGAGCTGCTCTAAATACAATCTTTTCACAGCCACAATACTCAGTATTGCTCTGATAGAAGTCATCTTTACAACAGATGCAAATATTTTATTGAAATCAATACATTTTCTTTGACCGTATCTTTTCACCACAAGTCTAGTTTTGAACCTTTGTGTCCCTCCTGCCTCATATTTTACCATGTATATCCACTTGTTATGCAATATTTTTATCTTTTCGGGTCATTTTACCAATTCCCATATATGATTCTCCTCTAAAGAAGACATCTCATCACGCATGGCTTGCTCTCACTTAAGATGAAATTTATCCTGCATAACCTCTTGGTAACTCTCTGGTTCACCTACATCAGTATACAAAACATGATATAAAGAAAGACAAATATTTTTGGTTGACTTCCTTATTCTCGTGCTCCTCCTCAAAGTGGGAACACTCTCTGATGAAGTATTAGAACCATCTACTTCAGTCAGTGGCTCTCTCTCCTGTTCCGTCTCGTATGAAACTTATGTATTCTCAGGTGTAGCCATTTCTTTCCCTTTAGATGTAGGTATTTCTTCCTTTCTTTTATCCATAGGATCCATCCCATCATGTGGCTCATCCAGCTCTAAGTGTTTTTTCTCAACTGTTTTCTCACCCTTATTCTCCATTCGGTCTTCATACATACAACCCTCATTGAATACTATATCTATGCTGTGAATCACCTTGTTATGCTCATAATCCCACAAGCGATAACCATATTCGTGGATCGTATCCAATGAATGCACAGTTCTGAGATTTAGAATCAAACTTCATTCACATCTCATGATCCACATGTGCATATGCTATACAACCGAACACTTTTAAGAGTGAATAATTCACAGTCTTACAAGACTACACCTCCTCTGGAATTCCTCCATCTAAACCACTAGCTGGACTCCTTTTAATCAGATAGACTACCGTATCTATAGCGGCTCCCCAAAGTTGCAAAAGCAAATCTGCATGTAGCCTTATACTTCGAGCTCGCTCCAAAATGGTTCTATTCATCCTCTCAGCCACGTCATTTTGCTGCAGTGCTCTCGGTACAGTCTTTACTCTCCTAATCCCGTGGGAAGAGCAATAGTTATCGAACTTTCTATTGCAAAATTTTCCACCAGTGTCTGACGACATATATTTCGCCTTCAAACGTGTTTCATTCTCAACAAGAGCTTTCCATACCTTGAAGATTTTGAAGACATCGGATTTCTGCTTAGTGCAAACATCCATATTTTCCTGCTTGCATCATCTATGAAAGTGACAAAATAAGAATTACCTCCAAGAGCCTTCGCCGAAGAAGGCCCCCATACATCTATATATACCAATTTCAATCTCTTGGTTTTCTTCTCCTTACCATCCTTCATAAAACTAACTCTTTTTTGCTTTCCAAATACACAGTTCTCATAGAAATCAAATTTAACATTTTTCATATCTGTCAGCATACCTCTGGATTGCAATACCCTCATGATGCTCTCGCTCAAGTGACCGAGCCTCTGATGCCATAAGGTAGCCTTCTCATTCTTCACGGTAGCCAAAGAAACAACGTGATCCACCGAGCTTGAGAGTAAATATAGAGTTCCCACTCTCTCACTCTTGACCACAACTATTGCTCCTTTGCTAATCTTCCATTGTTTCTTCTCAAATGAGATTTGATAACCCTCACATCCAGCTTGCTAACCGATATCAAATTTTTCTTCAAATTTGGTATGTGTCTGACCTCTTGTAAAAGCAACTTTCCACCATTATACAACTTCAACTGAATTGTCTCCTTACCAACAATCTTGCATTCCTGCCCATTACCAATAGTCACATGTCCAAAATCACCTTGGACATAATTCTCAAACAATTCTCTGCGAGCAGTGCAAGAGAACAAAGCCCCTTAATCCACAAACCACAAATCTGACCTTAATTCTGTATGACCAAACAAAAACAAGTCATCATACTCTCCACTTGGATTCACCACATTCGCTCCTTTCTTATCTTTGTTTGGACAATCCTTCTTCATATGCTCTCTGTCTTACATTTCCAACACACTAACTTTTTTTGAATTTCCTCTTAGATTTTGATCCCCCTCTTTGCTTTGACTCCCTACTTAAACTTCTACCCATTTCTTTTCTTCTGTCATTATCAATCGATGGAGCAGTACTTGTAGAAACTGTGCTCTCACCATGCTCTTTTTTATCAATTCATCATTCATGATTGTACTCACAACATCATCAAATTTGAGAGCAGTATTAGAAGCATTGTTAATGGCTATAACAACATTACTCTAACTATCCAGTAACGAACGCATAAATATCAAAGCTTTAATGTCATCAGTAAAGACAAAATCTAAGAATTCAAGTTGTGTCCATAATGTGATAAATTTATTCAAATGATTAACAACTGAATTATTAGAAGACATTCTCAAGTTGAACAACTTTTTCATTAGAAATAGTCTATTTGAAGTAGACGGCTTCTTATAAAATTTAGCCAACGCTGACATCAAATCTGAAGTGGTCTTCTCCTTGGTGACGTTGAACACAACCTGTTTTATTAGGCACAATCGAATTTGTGCCAAAGACCTTCTGTCCAACAATTCCCACTTCTCATCTGTCATCTTTTCTGGTTTTTCTCCAAACAGTGGTTAATGTAAATTCTTTTGATATAAATAATCTTCCATTTGCAACTTCCACCATCGGAAATCTATCCCATCAAAATTTTCAATCTTTCCCTTCCTATCTTTCGTCATAACTCCCACTCAAAATCAACACCGATCTGAGTGAAATCTGACCCGAACCAGGGCTCTGATACCAATTGTTAGTAAAAATATAGAATAATACTAATGCAATAACCAGTGGAATCAAATAGTTAACCGTAGAGAAAAATAGCAGAGACAGAGAACACGCAGATTTAACGTGGTTCGGCAATATGCCTGCGTCAACGGAGACCCGATCGAAAAACTTCCAATATATCAAAAGAGATTACAACTTTCTAGTTCTCAACCATAAGAGAATTTGCAATATTTGTATATGAGATCAAGTCCTCACCTCACCTTTGCTACAATAGCCTTACTTCTCCTATATTGCTTCAGCGTCAGCAACAAAGTAAACAACAATAGCCGTAGTAAACAAGGAAACAGCAGCAGCCGCAACATCCACAAGAACCACAGCAGCCGTAGTCAACACAAGAACAAGAGCAACCGCCTCCTTGTTTTCTTTGCTTCAGGCCACAACAGCAAAGGAGAATCACAGTAGCTGCCTCCTTGTTCTCCTTGTCTTCAGGTCGCCTTAGGCACCAAGAGCAACAACCACAATAAGTAGAAGAAACCCTTGGCCTCCTTGTTTGCTGCAGCCGCCACGCAACAAAGCAAAAATAACTTCGGCCAATCCAAACCCTAGCCACACCCCCATATGTATATTATATCATAACGGATTTAGGCCAGTTTTGGACCCATTTTGTTGGACCAAAACCCGCTATGGCAATAGGGCTCCATTAGCAACAAAACAGGTGAGAACCTGACCCATTTCTTGTATGAGGGATTAGAGCTTGATTATAAGCACTCTCTTGTTTTTCATGCACGGGAGGGGCAAGGGACAAGTGAGAGGGCACTTTAGGCTCTAGTGATAGTTTGAACCCACTTCTCATACAAGGGGTTAAGACTTGATCCTAATACCCTCCATCTCCTCTCCTTTTTGTTCCGAAGGGGCAAGAGACAAGGAAGGGGGCACCACATGTCAATGGTTCTTAGTCATGATGATGATGACAATGGGAGGGAAAAATATAGCAGTAATGTAGGTTTCTATTTTTTCCTTCCTCATATTTTTCTTTAAAAAAATTTCCTATCCACCTAGGTGGCCAAGGGCAGGGGCTACCACCCAAAACTTTTTAAAATCTAAATACTGACCGTAATTTTTTAGTACAACTTATTTTGTGTATGGATATCATAGCTAATAGTTCAGATTATTACCACATACCCTTTATGTTAAATTTAAGTGTGCTTGTATAGGCAACTCCTTATGGAGATATCTTACGTATACATTTTCCACATAGGAAATAGATTCCTAAGATTACCTTAAGGTGCCTCCATAAATTGTTGCTTGTGGAGGTGCCATGAATCTGTACTTAGAGAGTGTATGTGGGTAATCCAAACAGTTCATTATAATCTATATGGAAATAGTGTACCTAAGTTCCTCTAAAGAATGTTTCCTATGAAGGCAAACTTAAATATCAATATAAAAAGCATATGAGAAAGACACGAATCATTAGTTATGATTTCCATCAAATTAGTTGGTATATAAAAAATCATTTGATTTAGATACTTTCTCATCATCAATCGAGTTGTCAAATTTGTTATACAAATAAAAAAATTGTTCCTTTTCTATCTATCCAATATACAGTTCAAATCTATTAAAAATGCATTGGATTTTTTTTATACTACATATTTAGAGTATTGAGTTCATAACTTATGGTTTGAATTGTCCACATATGTCCTCTATGTTGAGATATTCTCTCTATTTTCATATTTAAGTGCGCCTCCATATCCAAACTCTCCATAGAGGCACCATGGCAAACTTTTTCTATATAGGGAATTGTATTTAGACACCTAGGGAGTTTCCTATTGAGGTACCCTAGAATCTGTAGCTAGAAGATGTATGTGGACGATCCAAACCGTTCATTACGATCTCTATGGAAATATGTACTTAAAGTACCTTCAAAGATAGTTGACTATGAAGGCAGTCTTAAATCTTAATATAGAGAGAACATGTGGAAGATCTAAACCATTAGTTATAATATCCATACACTAATAGGTGGTATTAAAAATTTATTTGATTAAGACACTTGTGCATCATCGATCAGGTGGTCTTATTTGTTCTATATTTGTAAAATTGTTCATTTTGTATCTATCCATTATGCAGTCAAAATATAAAAAGTACATGATACACACACACACACCACCTTTCTAGAGCATGGAGATCATAACTGACGGTTCGAATCATCCATATACACTCTCTATATTAAGATTTAAAGGCACCTTCAAAGGAAATGACTTTCCTAAGTGTACCTAAGATAACTTTACAAGTAGTTACGTGTGGTGGATGCCCTTAAATCTGTACTTTAGAGTATATGCACCATTCAAATCATTCATTATGATCACTATAGAAAATGGTAGCTAAGTTAAGTCCAATGGGAATTGCATATAACGGCGACCAAAATCCTCAACATGAAGAGCATAAGTGGACGATCCGAACCCTATGGTATGATCTCCATGCTCTAATAGTTGGTGTATAAGAAATTATTTGATTTAGACACTTTTTCTTCATCAATTAAGTGTTCATATTTGTAATATAGTTGAAAAACTGTTTATTTTTTATCTATCCAATTTACAGTAAAAGTATATCGAAAATGCATGATTTTCTATATAGTACATATCATAAGGATGGAGATCATAACTAATGGTTCAAATCATTCATATATACCCTTCAGATTTAAGTGTGCCTCCATAAGAAACTCAAACATCAATTATATTCTCCATGCTCTAGATATGTTGTATATATAAATCATGCATTTTTGATATATTTTAACAGTATATTGATATATATGAAATTAAAGGTTTATCAACTGTAGAGCAAATAAGTCCATTTTATCGATGATGAAGAAGTGCCTAAATCAAGAGATTTTATATGCCATCTATTTAGAGCAAGAATATCATAACTGACTCAAATCATCCACATACACCCTCTCTGTTTAGATTTAATTCTACATTCATAGGCAAAATCCCTTTGGAGATACCTTAGAAACATTTTTTCTATAGAAATTGCAACAAACGATTTGGATCATTCATATATACACTCTAAGTACTGATGGATGGATGCTTCGAAAGGTAACTCCATAATGAGGCATCTTACGTACACTCGAGCATCATTTTCCACATGGAAAAAGTACAATTAAGATGCCTCAATAGGTCGTTACCTATACAGGTGCCATTAAATCTAAACATAAAAAGCATACATATTCAGATCGAGTGTCATAATTACCATGCTTTAGGTAAGTGACATATAAACAATCATGCATTTTCAATTGATTTTGACTATATATTGGATGGACACAAAGTAACAACTTTTCAACTACAGAATAAATTAGACCACTTGTTCAATGATGAAAAAGTATCTAAGCCAAAAGAGTTTGTATATACAACCCACTTAGAGTATTGGGATCATAAATAATAGTTTAGATCATCAGCATACACACTCAATGCTGACATTTAACACCACCTTAATAGGCAACTCTCTTTTGAGGTACCTTAGGTGTACTTTTTTCCAAAGAGATCGTAATGAATGGTCGGATCATCGATATACGCCCTCTAAGTACATATTCAAGGGCATCTCCATTGGCAGACCTCAATAGAGGTACCTTAAGTACTCTTACGAATACCATTCCCTATATGGAAAAAGTACACATAAGGTGCCATTTTGGAAAGTTGTCCATAGAGGCGCACTTAAATCTTAACATAAAGGGTGTATTTGGATAATCCAAACCATCATTTATGATCTCAATGCTCTAGATAGTTGGTATATAAGAAACCATGCATTTTTTTTTATAGATTTTAACTATATATTGGATAGATATAAAATGAACGGTTTTTCGACTATAGAGTAAATAAGGCCACTTGATGGATAATAAAGAAGAATCTAAATCATCAACAACAATAACAATTAAGCTTTTTATCCCAAGTACTTGAGTAGGCTACATGAACCAAAAGAGAAGCACGCTGGATCGATCACGTTGAGAACGCCGCAACAAAATTCATTTTTTTGGCTCATGTCATATTATATGATAATATTTTATACTGGCTATCACAAGAAAGAAGTATCTAATAAAAATAGTTTTTTTTTATACATCATCTACTTAGAATATGGAGTTCATATTAAATAATTTGGTTCGTCCACATACACCTTTTTATTGAGATATAAGGCCATCATCCAAGGAACTTTCTTTGGAGGTAACTAAGGTATGCTTTTTCCTCAAAGATCGTGAATGGTTTTGATTGTCCACATATACCATATAAGTACAAATTCAAGGGCCCCAGCATAGCTAACTCTATATGGATGCATTTAGGTACACAAAGGAATATTTCTTATAGGGAAAAGTGTATCTGAAGTGTCTCTATAGAAAGCTAACCATGGAGCCACCCTTAGATCTCAATAGGGAGAGCTTATATGGATGATCTGAACTGTCAGTTATGATCTCCACGAGATAGTTAGTATATAAAAAACATTCATTTTCATATATATTCTGACCGTATATTGTATCGATACAAAATGAACGGTTTACAATTACAAAATAAATAAACTCACTTAAACAATGATGTAGTTTCGAAATCAGATGATATTTTATATACCACCTACTTAGAGAAGTAAAATCAAAATAGTGTGAATTATCCACTTATGCCCTCTTTATTGAGATTGAAGGTCGCCATCATAGGAAACTCCATTTGGAGATACCTTAGTTACATTTTTTTCCATAGAAATCATAATGAACTATTTTTATATCATCTGCATATACCCTTTAAGGATAGATTCAAGGATGTCACTATAGGTAACTCCTTATAAAAATACCTTAGCTACACTCAGAAATACCAGTCCTTATGTGGAAAAAGTGTACATATTGGTGACATGTTAGGGAGTTTCCTGTGGAGGCACATTTAAATCCCAATATAGAGAGTATATGTAGACGATCCAAATAGCCAGTTATAATTTTCATGCTCTAAATAGGTATATAAAAACCATGATTTTTTGTAGATTTTTAACATATAATTGATGGATACAAAATGAGCGGTTTTTAAACTATATAGCAAATAATGTCACTTGAATGATGATGAAGTGTCTAAATCAAATTATTTTTTATATACCAAATATGTTAAGAATGGAGATGATAACTAGCAGTTTAGATCGTCCACATACGCCCTATATATTGATATTTAAGGTTGCCTTCATAGGCAACTCCCTTTGGAGTTACCTTAAGTATACTTTTTCCTTAGAGATCGTGACGAATAGTTCGGTTCATCCACATACACCCTATTAGTATAGATTTAAGGGTGTCTCTATAGGTAATTCTCTATAGATACACCTCAGGTACATTTAGGAATATCATTCCCTATATAGTAAAAGTGTATTAAGGTGCTTCCATTGAGTACATATAGTGTCTCCATTAGATCTCAGCATAGAGGTATACTTGGACCATCCAAACTATGTGTTACAATCTCCAAGCTCTTGATAGATGGTATATAAAAACCATGCATTTTCGATATATTTTAACAATGTATTGGATTGATACAAAAATGAATGTTTTTTCAACTATAGAACAAGTAACGCACTTGATCGACGATGAAGTACATAAATCAACTAAAATTTTAAATACCATCTATTTAGAGTATGAGGATTATAAATAACGGTGAGATAATCCTTATAAGCCCTCTATGTAGAGATTTAAGACCATGATCATAGGAAAAACTCTTTGGAGAGATACCTTATGTATACATTTTCTATAGAGATAATGAACGGATTCGTATCATTAACATACATCCTCTAAGCACAGCTTCAAGGGCACTTCCATAGGCAACTTCCTATAGAAGCACCTTCGTTGCAAATAGGAACATCATTCCATATATGAAAAATTATACATAAGCTGCCTCCAGAGTGAACTGCCTATGGAGACACCCTTAGATCTAAACATAGAAAGCATATGTGCTAATCCGAACTGTCATTTTTATTATTATGCTCAAGAAAGATAGTATATAAAAAAATATGCATTTTCAATATATTTTGACTGTATATTGGATATACACAAAATGAACAGTTTTTCAATTATAGAACAAATAAGACTAGACCATTTGATCAATAATAAAGAAGTGTCTAAATCAAATGACTCTTTTATATCATCTATGTAGAGTTGTAACTAACAGTTTAGATTGCTCATATATTCTATATAGAAAAAGTATACATAATGTGCCTTCAATGGGAGTTGCTAATAGAGACGTCCTTAAATTTAAACATAGACAGCGTATGTGCATAATATGAACTACTAGTCTTGATCCTCACGTTTCTTCTAGGTAGTATATAAAAAAATCATATATTGGATAGACACAAACTAAACAGTTTTTCAATTTTAAAACAAATAAGACCACTTGATCGCTGATGAAAAATCGTTTAAATCAAATAATTTTATATACCATCTATTTCGAGCATGGAAATCATAGTTAACAATTATGATCCCTTTACGACATGATTTAAGGCTGCCTTCATAAACAACTCTGTTTAGAGGTAACTTAAGTACACTTATTCCATGAAGAGCGTAAGGAATGATTTGGATCATCCACATACACTCTTTTACATATTTCAAGGGCGTCACTATGGTTAATTCCCCTATGGAGACATATTAGGTATATTTAAGAACACCATTTCTTGTATAGAAAAAGTGTACCTAACGTGTCTTAATAAGGAGTTGCTTATTGAGCTGCCCTTAAATCTAAACATAGAGGGTGTCTATGAATAATACTAATCGTAAGTTTTGATCTTCATGCTATAAAAAGGTGGTATATAAAAAGTCATGTATTTTATAGATTTTGACCATATATTGGATAGACACAAACAACGGTTTTTTAACTTTAGAACAAATAAACCACTTGATCGCTGATGAAGAAGAGTCTTAATCAAAATATGTTTTATATACCACTTATTTAGAAAATTATGTTTTATATACTACTTATTTCGAGCATGGAGATCATAACTGATGGTTTGGATCATTTACGCCCTTTATGTTGAGATTCAAAGCCACCTTCACACGCAACTCTCTATAGAGATATAAATAATGTAATTAAAAATTTAGATCATCCACACCCCCGCAAACTATAGATTTAAAGGCATCTTAAGGCTCCTTAGATACACTTAGGAACACCATTCTCCTTAAGGAAAAAGTGTACTTAAGGTGACTTCATAATTTGTATATTGAGGCGCACTTAAATCTCAATATAGAGTGTGTATGTGAACAATTCGAACTGTCATTTATGATCTCTTGTTCTCGATAGGTGGTATACCAAAAAATCCATGCATTTTTTATATAGATTTTAACTATATATTGGACTGACATAAAATTAATGGTTTTCAACTACTAAATAAATATGACCACTTGATCGATGATGAAAAAGTATATAAATTAAATAATTTTTTATGAACCAACTATTTAGCTCACAAAGATCATAATGAATGATTTGGATCATCTACATATAACCTCTAAAGTATAGATTCACGGGCACATCCATTGGAAACTGCCTATGAAGACACCATAGGTACACTTAGGTATACCATTTCCTATATGGAAAAAAACATTAATAAAGTGCCTCTCAAGGTATTATGGAGATGCTTTTAAATCTCAACATAAACGGCATATGTGGACAATATGAACCGTCAGTTATGATTTTCATGTGCTACATAAGTGGTATAAAAAATATACGCCTTCAACAGATTTTGATTGTATATTGGACAGACACAAAATGATTAATTTTTTCTCTTATAGAACAAACAAGATCACTTGATCAATGATGAGATGTCTAAATCAATTAACTTTTCATACAACACATATATTTAGAGCATGGTTATCATAAATAATGTTCTAATCATCCACATATACCCTCTATTTTGGGATTTAAGACCGTCTTTATAAGCAACTCCATTTAGAGGTACCTTAGGTATACTTTTTCCATAGAGATTGTAACGAAAGGCTCGGATCATCTACATATACTCTCTAAATACAAATTCATGTGTGCTTCCGTTGGCAACTCCCTATGATGGAACCTTAGGTAAACTTATAATTACCATTTCTTATATGGAAAAATGTACCTTAGATACATCCGTAGGAAGTTAGCTATAGGCACCGATAAATTTCAATATAGAGGATGTCTGCGAATGATCCGAACCGCAAGTTATTTTGTTCATATTTTAGATAGGTGATATATATAAAACCATTCGATTGACTTTCACCGTAAATTAGATATTACAAAATGAATGGTTATCCAACTATAAAACAAATAATACCACTTGGTCAATGATGAAGTGCTAATTCAAATAATCTCTTATATGCCACATATTTATGGCATAAAAATTATACTAATGGTTCGAATCATCCACATATGCCTTTTATGTTAAGATTTAGGGTCGCCTTCAAAGGTAACTTCTGTGGGAGGTAGCTTAGGTACACTTTTTTCCTAGAAGTCATAACAAACGGTTTGGGCCATCTACATACAAGTATAGCTCAAGCGTGCCTCCATAGGCAACTCCTTATGGAGGCACCTTATGAACACTTAAACTCCCATCAAGCCAGAAGCAAGTCTCCTTCCTACCAAAGAGGGAAAGTTGTCGCATTGAATAAATCCTAAGTCCTCCAACCGTTGATGTTTTCGCCGATAAATCCTTTGTCGAGCCATCTTTGAACTAGCTTATTCAACTAAATATTCTCAACTAAGCTCATACGATACGGTGCCAGTTCTGGATGGGATGCCCCAGGAACCGGAGATTATTTATGATATGTTGTACATCTCTCATAAGAAGTAGAATGTCAGGAAGGCCATCGGCCATGAGATTATTGAAATCCTCAAAAATATGTCGAATAGGCATAGGAATCCCCATATATTTTTATACATCCTCTATCAGTTTCCTTTTCACCTAATGCATAATCTATAGTCTTCCTTCAAGATTCATAAGGAATTTTTGTTGCTTTTCCTACAAGGCTTTGATATAATTCCACAGGTTACCAACACTACTCCCTATATTGAAAAAGAAAACTTAAGGTGTTTATATATGAAGTTGTCAATGGAGGTGCGCTTTAATATAAATGTAGAGCATGATTTGAACCATCAGTTATTATCTCCATACTCTAGATAGGGGTATATTAAAATATGCACTTTTAATAGATTTTGATCGTGTAATGGAGCGACACAAAATTAATGGTTTTTCAACTATAGAACAAATAAGACCACTTAATCGATAATGAAGTGTGTCGAATTCAAATAATTTTTTATGTACCATCTATTTACAACACAAAGATTATAATTAATTATTTGGGTCATCTACTTATACCCTCTATATTGAGATTCATGATGTCGTCATAGTCAACTCCCTTTGAAGGTACATTAGGATACATTTTCCAAAGAAATCGTAACAAATAGTTTAGATCGTTCACATGCAAGCTCTTAGTACAGATTCAAAAGCGCCTCCATGGACAACTCCTTATGGAGACAACTTAAGTATTCTTAGGAAGACCATTCTCTAAATAGAAAAAGTGTACCTATGTGCCTTCCTAGGGAGTTGCCTACAAAGCCAACCTTAAATCGTAGTTTAGAGGATTTATTTAGACTATTCAAATTTTCATTATGATCTCCATGCTCTGATAGATGTATATAAAAAAATCATACATTTTCGATAGATTTTAAGTGTCTAATTGGGTAGATACAAATGAATGAGTTTCCAACTATAGAATATGTAGGTCACTTGATCTAGAGGAATAGAGTTCGGTTAAAATCGAATAAATAGACTAAAACCGAACTGAACCAAACTGACTTAAGTATTTATAATTTATATCTGTATCCTATATACATGTAAACATACATGAATATATATAAACACACACACACACACATATATATTATAGATAATAAATTCAACACCAATTGGATATCTTGAAGAGATATGCTTTCTAAATAATAAAAATTAGATTTTTTTCAATAAATTTTATTCACAACTCACTTCCTTACCGAACCGAACCAAATTTGTTTGGCTCAGTTTCGGATCCTATTCCTAATCGGTTTAGTTCAGTTTTGCCAAAATTGATAAAAACTGACTGGAACTGACCTATGTTCACTCCTAACTTGATCGATGATGAACTACTATCTAAATCAAATGATTTATATATAACACCTATTTAGAGTATGGAGATCATAAGTAACAGTTCGGTTCATCTATATACACCCTTTATGTTGAGATTTAAGATTACCATCATTGACAACTCTCTTTGGAGTTAACCTAGATACACTTTTTTCACAGAGACCGTAAAAAAATAAATTGTTCCTGCCCATATATACCCTCTAAGAACATATTCAAGGACACCAACAGGAGGAACTCCTTGTAGTGGTACCTTATGTACACTTGGGAATGTCAATCCTTAATATGAAAACATTGTACTTAAGGTGCCTCCAATGGAGTTGCTAATGGAGGTGAAATTAAATTTCAACATATAGGATGTTCGTCGACCATTTGAACCATAAATTATGATCTCAATGCTTATATAGGTGATATATCAAAAACCATTTATTTTCAATAGATTTTTACCATATCTTGGATAGATACAAAATGAATAGTTTTTGCTTGATAGAACAAATAAAACCACTTGATCGATGATGATGAAGTGTCTAAATTAAATAATATTTTCATACCACCTATTAGAATATGAAGATCATAACAAGCAGTGCAGAGCACCCACATTCACCCTTTATGTTGAAATTCAAGGTCGCTTTCATAGATAACTCCTCATGGAGGTACCTTAAGTATACTTTTCTATAGATATTGCAACGAATGGTTCAGATTGCCTCATACAACCTCTTAGTACACTTCAAGGGCACCTCCATAGGTAACTTCTAATGGAGATACTTTTAGTACACTTAGGAACACCATCCTTATATCGAAAAAGTATACTTAAAGTGTCTCCAAATGGAGTTTCCAATGAAGGTATGCTTTAATCTAAACGTAGAGGGTGTATGAGGATGATCTGAATGACAGTTATGTTTTTCATGTCCTAGATAAGTAGTATACTAAAAATTATACATTTTCAATTGATTTTTACTGTATATTGGATCAGCAAAAAATGAATGGTTTTTCAACTATAGAACAAACAAGACCACTTGATCAATGATGAAGAGTGTCAAATTCAAATAATTTTTAATATACCATCTATTTACAGCACAGAGATTATAACTAGTTACAAACAATTTACTCCTCCACATAGAACCTCCAAGTACAAATTCAATGATGCTTCCTTAGTTAACTCCTTACGGAAGCACCTTTATATTCTTGGGAACAATATTCCCTATCTGGAAAAATATACCTAAGGTGCTTCCTGCCAATAGAGAAAACCTTAAATCTAAATTTAGAGGGTCTATGCACACAATCTGAACTTTCAAATATGATTTCCATTCTCTAGATAGGTGGTATACAAAATTTCATTCATTTTCGATAGACTTTTACCATATATAGGATAGATACAAATTAATAGTTTCCCAACTATAAAACAAATAAAACCACTTGACCGATGATGAAGAAGTCTATCAAATATTTTTTTATATGCCACTTATTTAGAGCATTGAGATCATAACTAACGGTTCGGTTCGTCCACATATGCTCTCAATATTATGATTTAAGGCTGCCTTCATTATTAGGTAATACCTTAGATACAATTTTTCCATAGAGATTGTAGTGAATAATTCGGATCATCTACATACAACCTCTAAGTACAGACTCAAAAGCTCCTCGATAGGCAACTACTTATGGTGGTACATTAGGTACACTTAGGAATGCCATTATCTAATAAAATAAGTGTATCAAAGATACCTCCAATATGAAATTTTTATTGTTAGCTAGGTATACTATAATGACCATAATTGTTAAACTTTTGTATCTATGTATTCCGTAACATCCATATTAGTTGGTGAGCCTGAATATTGATAAGGAGTGATACTAAGTAAATTGAATTTCTTTCCGTCTACACTTCTATTTCAAATTCCATAGAGTACGAAAATCTTGTCTTGATGTTTCGAATTTTTTTCATAATTTTCTCGAATTATTCTAGATTGGCTGATTTTTGGGTAAATATCAATTAAAATAATCAAGTTAAATCTAAAATTCTAATTTTACCATTAACCTTATCTAAATTTTATCTCTGGCAGCCCAAAAGCCTTTCTTGACCAATTTGATAAAATTTGTCCAAATGGTAGTTCTATAAATTGATGTGAAATATCTACTACAAGCGCATAGTATCGGTGTAGCGCTGTACAGATCATTCCCACAGGGATCTAAGAGTTTTGCTATTCTTACTAATTCTTTAGTCCTAGAGGATTAACTGTGGGTTCTAAGTTGGATTTGAGTTATGCTAATTAGCCTAGAATATAGAATCAAATAGTTACCAACAATGTATTACTTCTATTATCTTCTTCCTACCATAAAAATTGATCTTTTAGTTTTAATCTTTACTTAAAGAGTTTAAAGCATGTGTTATCAAGTGGTTTGCAAGCATAACACATCAAACATACAACTTTTCATAAAATAAACTAAATTATTAGATAACTCTGTGACAAAGATGAAAAGTAACAACTCCTAACACTAACTAAGTATAGGCTATCAAGAATTCTAATTTAAGTATAACCTATCAACGCATTAATCTACGAGTTGTTATATTTTAATCTTTTCATTGAAAAATCTTATCTTTATTATTTTATTTAGGAAGAAAATATTAGAGAGCAACTATATGGTGGATTTCTAATTTCATCTACATTCTAGAGCTAGATTAAATTAGCTACTAATAGTTCTAGTTAGCAAGATCATATTTTTCATAGAAAACAATTAAATTTTACACTAAAAAGCAAGATACATCTATCTTGAAAATAGTTAGAAGAAGATTACTTAAGAAATATTAATGAACAGAAAAAGTTACCTCTAGAGTCGGTATGGCGGTCGTCACCCCTTAAGCAAGCCCTAATTTTATTCAGTAAAATTCAAGTACAAAATTATATCATGATCCTCCTAAATACAAGGATACGGCCAATATATAGTCTCAGAGAATCAAACCCTAATTTGAGTACAAGTGAGAAAGTATAAAATTACATCGAAGTCCCATAAAAAAAAATCTAGAGAGGCGGACCCCAAAGTGCCACCAATTGGTAGCAAATGCCACCAAATGATGGCAAAAGTGAGCAATCCTAGCTCCAATTTTCTTCTACATTAAGCTCTGATCCTTTTCATTATATTTAAATGACTGTATTTAAATTTTTGTCTCTACAGCTTCATAATCCTTTAACTTTGCTCATTTTTAACTCATTTTCTGGACTTGATTTTCTAATCTGGCTCTAAATTTATATCATCTCCTTATAGGAATAGGTTTACCTAAAAACACACTAAAAATACCTGAGTAACATTATTTATATATAAAAATAGATAATATGGAGGCTATAAATAAGCAATATATGGCACTTATCGCACCCCCACACCTATCTTTTGCTAGTTTTCAAACAAAATCTAAACCTAAAAAGAAAAAAATCCTAACTCACTTCGCAGGAATCACGATTGCACTTAGCACGTGCAATAAGCCTTTAAACCCCTAGGTTATTCTAGTGGACGTGTTGTGTCTCGTGAGCGTTTGTAGTGAATATACCCACAAAATTCATGAAGAAGTTAGATTAAGGAATAATGAAAAGGAAAATAAGAATCACCGAAAATCAAGAAAAATAAAAATTTTATACAAAAGAACAAAAAATCTTTTTTTATGATATTTTCTTCGATTAATCTCACTAATATACAAACTTAAAAACACATTTAGATTATCAATTTTCAAGTCAAGCATCATATCAAATACACTTATCATTTTAATCAAAAATTCAAATCCTATTTTTCAATACCCACTAATAGATAATTCATTGGCTCTTATACATCTGCGTGCATGCGTGATAGTCTAGTTTAACCTTGCACTCCAACTCTAACTCATAATTTATCTCCTCTGTCATAACAATTTTTTTCTCTTTTTCTAAGAATATTTCATCTTTCATGCCAATATTCACACTTGCTTGGCACAGAGTACTTGATTACTCGGATCATACTCTTTTTTTTTTCTTTCTGAGGCTATTGCATTAATACCAGGATCAACCCTTTTTTTTCTCTCTCTCTTTTTTTCATTTCTGAGTCTATTGCCTTAACACCAGGCTCACCCCTTTTTTTCTTCTCTCTTTTTTTTCCTTGTTTACAGAGAGAAAACTGCTCAATCGTTACCATTTTTGTCCTTAACCTAATAAACTATTTTGAAGTGAAAAATAGATATATATTTACCTCAAAATTACTGTTAGCGGTATTTATTTTTTGAATTTTAATATTTTTCATAAAATTCTTAGTGTATCATCCAATCTATTTTCCTATCAAATTTTAAATCTAAATTTATTCTTTTATTTATAATTAGGTTGATTTATTGAAGAAAAAAATATATAATAAATATTTTTTACTTATTTTTTAAAGTTTTTTAGCTACCCTAAAAACTACCCAAAGAGTAAAATAAAGAAATCCAAAAATTTAAAAATAAAACAAAAATTCTAAAAAACTAAAAATCCTATAAAATATGAAGAAAATACCCTAACCCACTCCCCCACACCTAAACTTTCGTATGCCCTCATACACAAATAAAAAGTGGTAAAATAAATATAAAAACTATTGTATAAATATTATACAAATAATGAGAGTCGTAAAAAATTACGATCTCAACATCGTCACCCTATTAACATATGGAAAGCGGTTACGACCCCTCGATTGCTTCTCACTTTCATAGTGTGTGTATTTTAAACGTGAAATGGGTGGATTATTATATCTCACCATTCTCCTTCAAGTCACGAAATTACTTATCTATATCTTATGCCGCCCTCATTTTTTCTTTGTCTATATGTAAGCATTAATAATTGGGTTAAAGAATTCATTATTATAAACCTGCTAATTATCGTTAGTAACAAGCACACATGTAGAACTATCATGAGGTGAGAAGAGTGCAATATAATCAAATGAATGTTGGGTGGCCCTTCTAACTCACGAAGTAACGCGAGCTCCTCTGCAAACAAATCCTCAAAAGTTTGCTTATAAATCAATGGCACACTTGCACAAGTATCATCATACATAGAATTAGTATGTGCCAATTCATCTAATAATATGAGCTATTCTTCGAAAATTTGCTCAAATAAGGGTTCATCATCAGTGCAAGAGGTAGAATGAGAGTGCAAACTGTGAATCATGTTTAGCTCAATGAGGGAGCCCATTGTTTCTCATCCATATTGAATATATTCAATGCCAAAGTCATATTCCCAAATGATAGCTTCATGAGGCCACTCATACAATCAATTAATGCATTTGATATTGCAAGGAATAGTCTACCTAAGATAACAAAAATTTGATTCCATAGATTGGAAATTGGCTCAGTTTCTAAGACAATGAAGTATATAGAAAAGATGAACTCGTCAACCTTAATGAGCACATTTTCAACCATACCAAGTGGTCTCTTGATCAAACGATCATTTAGCTGTAATATGACATTGGTAGATTGAAGTTTTCCTTACCCCAACAGTTGATAAACAGTGTAAAGAAACAAGTTAACACTTGCCCCTAGATCAAGTAGTGTCCTGTTAAATATAGTGTTCCCAATAGTGCCAGAGATTGTGGGAGAATTTGGATCTTTGTATTTACAGGTAAGGAGTTAGAGAGGATATGCAATATATTTGCAGTTAGAAAAATTTTTTCAGGAACGTTTCTTTCTCGTTTCTTAGTACACAAATCCTTGAGAAACTTGGTATAAGTAGGAATCTATTGTATAATATTAAGGAGTGAAATATTAACATTCACCTGCTAAAATATTTCAAGAATCTTCTCTACTTGCAGTGAAAACTTTTTAAACCGATTGGGATATGGTGCTTTCGGCTTAGGAATAGGTTCTTCCAAATGAGCATGTGATGGTAATGGAGGTGATGGAGATAGATGTGGAGAAAGAAATGGAAAAGATAGTGTAGCCTTCGAAATAGTAGGAGTGAGATCAGGAGGCATTGCTACATTATTGTCCACTTGCTTGCCAGATCTGAGCATGTGAATGGCATTGCATTAATGAACAAGGGATGAAACAGACTAAGATGAGTTAGAGTTTGGGTTCATTATTGGTTAGCTCAGAAAGGTACCTGGCCCCTGTTCACTCATTTATGTGGTTAACTGTTAACCTGCTGTTCGATATTCTTGATCGACTGAGACTTGTAAGAAGTTGTTGGTCGGTCCATTGTATAAACTCAGTAGACACTTTCATTAAATTTTATTTTTTGTGTATCTAAATTAGAAATTATCTTGAAAAGGTTCTCCATATTCCTTTCAAGTGTCATTAGCCGTCTATCATAATCATTATAAGACTCCTATTGTGAATATGATTGATTATATTCAGGTAGTCTATTCTGGTTGTTCCCTTGATTTGAAGCATTTGGGTTTTGATAAACACCCACATTTGGTCTTGGAAACCGACCAGTGGCTGGAGGCTGCACATTAGGGTTGGAGACTTCTTGATATTGCCCTTGACCCCATGAGAGATTTGGATGATTTCTCCAGCCAGAATTGTATGTAGGAGCATAAGAATTGTTCATAGGTCATTGATATAAGGTGTTAGCCTGCTCAAGTGTGGGACCTATGAGATTCATTAATAATGGATACTCCCCCATAACATGATTCAGAGTTCCGTAATTAAAGTATGTGGGAACTTGAATTTGATTAATTTGACCCACCGGTGGAGCGCTAGGATCTCCAATACCTCAATTCTCCTTATAAGGACTGCAATTTTAGCTTCGGTAACTATAGAGCCATCAAGGCTATGGATCCCACCCTTATGCGCAGAAGTTGATGCATTGAATTTCTCAGCACGACTCTCCCACTGCATAGTTTTTCATGATAGGTCCTCAAAAAAGTTCCACGCTTCATCCTCATTCGTTCTCATGAACTCCCCTGACACATGGACTCAAGAAGAGTTTTGGATGTGTAATCGAGTCCTATGTACATAATTTGATACAACCGCCACTTTTTTTTCATATGGTGGGGGCACTGAGCTAACAAAATTTTGAACCATTCTAAGTATTTCTAGAAGGGTTCTCCCGGCACTTGACAAAATTGATTAATTTGATTTTGAATTTTTGTCGTCTTGTGCTTGGGGTAACACTTCTTGAGAAACACTACAATGAACTCATCCCAAGTAGTGATTAAATCAGTAGGCATACTGTACAACCTCTTCTTGGCATTATTTTTTAGAGCGAATGGAATGAAGCGGAGCTTAATTGCATCCTACGATAAGTGCTATAGTTTTATCATCACGCACACTTCCTAAAATTCACTGATAAGGAGATTGCATCCTCATAATCAGAACCAGTGAATTTAGAAAGCACGCTGATGTACTGCAGTTTTAATTCATAGTGATTACCCACTGCGTATGGAAGTTTGATGCATGATGGTAATGATATGTGCAATAGGTAATATCGATCCTGAAGGATCGGGATCGGTTGGTCCATCTTGTCTCTCATGAATAAATCTGATCTCACTAGTCGACCAAATTGATCACGGATCCAATGTGGCATGAACCAGTGACATGAGTGAATGCGTGAGTTTCCTAAACTAATACACGAAGTGGGGTGTGGTGAAGATTAAATTGTGGAAGAAATATGATCAAATAATAATGTGATGTCCTATGAGTTCTATTTTTTTCATTTTTTTATTTTTTTGTATTTTTTACATAACCAGGGACGCACAATATAGAACTGGAGAAAAACAGGGGGAGAGACTCACCAACTTTGCCGCTAAATGGTGGCAATTGCCGCTATTTAGCAACAAAACTAGGGAGTTTGGCTCCCTGGTTTTTGCAGTGTAATTCAAGACTTCTCTCGTCCCTTTTTGCTTCCTGTATCATAACTTTCAGGTCTTTGCAAACTCAACATGCACTGTTAAACCGTAAAACGTTAGAAAAAGCAAGAAAAATATTGTAGATCCCGGCAACAGTACCAAAAACTTGATATGAAATATCTACTACAAGCGCACAGTATCGGTGTAGCACTGTACAAGTCATTCCCATAGGGATCTAAGGGGTTTTGCTATTGTCACTAATTCTTTAGTCCTGGAGGATTAACTACGGGTTCTAAGTTGGATTTGAGTTATACTAATTAGCCTAGGATATAGAATCCATTAGTTTCTAATCATGTATTACTTCTATTATCTTCTTCCTATCATAAAAATTAATCTTTTAATTTTAATCTTTACTTAAAGTGACCTAAGTGGTCCGAAATACAACTTTTCATAAAAATAAACTAATTCATTAGATAACTCTATGACAAAGATTAAAAGTAACAACCCCAAATCCTAATTAAGCATAGGCTATCAAGAAATCTAATTCAAGTATAACCTATCAAAGTATTAATTTATGAGTTGTTATATTTTAACCTTTCATTAAAAAATCTTATCTTTATTAATTTATTTAGGAAAAAATACTAGAGAGAAACTACATGTTGGATTTCTAGTTTCATCTACATCCTAGAACTAGATTAAATTAGCTACTCATAGTTCTACTTAGCAAGATCATTTTTTTCCTAGAAAGCAATTAAAGTTTACACTAGAAAGTAAGATAAATCTATTTGGAAAGCAATTAGAAAAAAAATTACCTAAGAAATATTGATGAACAACAAAGGTTATCTCTAGAATCGTTATGGCAGTTGTCATCCCTTCAGCAAACCCTAATTTTATTCAATAAAATTCGAGTACAAAATTACATCATGACCCCCTAGATTACAAAGATACGGCCAATATATAGGACTCGGAGAATCAAACCCTAAATTGAGTACAAGTGAGAAACTACAAAATTACATCGAAACCCCCATAAAAAAGTCAGGAGAAGCGGGCCCTAAAGTGCCGCCAAATGGTGGCGTATGCTGCCAAATGGCAGCAAAAGTGAGCAATCCTAGCTCCAATTTTCTTCTGCATTAAGCTTTGATCCTTTTCTTTATATTTAAATGACTGTATTAAAGTTTGGGTCTCTACAGCTTCATAATCCTTTAGGTTTGCTCACTTATAACTCTTTTCTGGATTTGATTTGCTAATCCGACTCTGAGTTTATGTCATCTCCTTATAGGAATTGATTTACCTGAAAACACAATAAAAATACCGGAGTAATATTATTTATATACAAAAATATATAATATGGAGGCTATAAATATGCAATATATGACACTCATCATAAATATGATGAAGTTTAAGGGTTTTCAACAATTGATTATACACCTCTTTCACTAGTTGTTTAACTCCTTAAATAAAATTAAGAATTCTAAAAATAATCAGGCTTATTCCTCTCGTGTTCCTCTTCTTCTTTTTTTCCTGAGCACAAATCCTAATTCCTTTTCTAATTTCCTTATATAGTTCACCAAATATTATGCCTGAAGTGGACTGAAAATTCACCATATGGCCATAAGAGCATTGTTCTTGAATTTAACCTTTCATATGAGCTCTACTCTTTAACACCAACTTGATGACATCTTCTTAGCACCTGTCCTTCTTCCTTCATGTGATTCTTGGAAAATTTCTTAATTTTTGAAACGTAATCGTATCAATATTGGTTAATTTCTGTTTTGGGCTCAACAAGAGGCAAGAGTACACTCCAATCATTTAATTTGTGGTTCCTTAATGAAATCACCTCATCTATGATACTAAGCATATTATATACCCATTTTCAAGGTTATACATACTTAAACTTGCATTTATCAGAGTTTCATTGCACGTGTCAAAACGTGCATATTATATATGCACATCCATCACTATTCAGGCATACATAGCAGTCCATCTTAGAAGGGCTATATTTTTTTCATCTTAACTCCAATTGACCTTATTCTAGTATCATTAGAAAAATAATTGAATTATCTAAAATTTTGTTTTAGCAGTTAGGCTCTATTTTCGTTATTATCTAAGTCAGTTGAAGCCTAGAAATTCACCAATTGCTATTGTACTAGGTCAGCAACTTAGTAGTAGCAGTTCTATGGTAAAACAACTATAACTTTTATTCTAAAACTCCAATTGAACTCATGTAAAATTTATTAGAAAGATAATTGAATTATCTACTAGTATTTTAGATCTAATTAGCCTCTAATTTCATTTTTATTCTAGCCAAATAAGATCTAGGAGTTCTAACCTAATATACCAGACCCATGTCCTGTCTGTTATCTACTATGTTTTGGCATACATATTATGTCCGTGCATATACCACTTGACTTATGATAAGATGAATATATATATATATATATATATATATATATATATATATATATATATATATATATATATATATATATATATATATATATATATATATATATATATATATATATATATATATATATATATATATGATGTGATAAACTGCAAGCGCACAGTATCATTGTAAGGCTGTACAGGTCATCCCACAGAGATCTAGAGTGCTTTTGCGATTCTTACTTTTTTCTTAGTCTAACGGATTAACCAAACATTTTAGTTGAAGTCAGATTAATCTAAATAGCCTATCTAGAATTACTAGTTTCCAACCATATTCTTACTTCTATTATTTTCTTCTATTATAAAAATTTGATATTTTTAGTTTAATATTTACTTCAAGTACCCTAAGTATGAGCTATCAAGTTGTGTGCAAGTATAACTCATCAAATATACTACTTTTCATAAAGACAAACTAAATCTTTAGATAGTTCGATGAAAAAGATAAAATCAACAACCCCAAACCCTAACTAAGCATAGGCTATCAAGAAACCTAATTCAAGTATAACCTATCAAAGTCTTAATCTTCGAGTTCTTGTATTTTATTC
The DNA here is from genome assembly GCA_036321105.1 of Dracaena cambodiana. Classification (NCBI taxonomy): domain Eukaryota; kingdom Viridiplantae; phylum Streptophyta; class Magnoliopsida; order Asparagales; family Asparagaceae; genus Dracaena; species Dracaena cambodiana. The sequence continues at coordinate 29,902,345 of JAYEPQ010000012.1, read as the reverse complement.
TTTTCATAGAAAAATCATGTCTTTATTTATTTTATTTAAGAAGAAAAATATTAGAAAATAATTACATGGTGGATCCTAGCTTCACCTATATCCTAGAGCTCAACTAATTAGCTACTCATATTTCTAGTAAGCAATTAAATCTATTTTTATTCATGAAAGTAAATAAATCTAATCTAGAAAGCAATAAAACCTAAACTAGATAGCAATTAACTCTATCTAATAAGCAAATAAATATTTAAAAGTAATGGCTTACCTCTGGAGCACAGTGTTGTGGCCGCCACCCCTTCAGCAAAACCCTAATTTTATTAATTTCAAAACAAGTACAAAACCTCCAGGATTCCTTTAGAATACAAGGATAGGCCAATATATAGGCTTCGGAAATCAAACCCTAATTCTAGCAGAACTAAAAACTAAAAAATTACAATGAAGCCATGGGAAAAATCTCGGCACATGGAACCCACAATGGGCCGCTATTTGGTGGGTCCCACCACTAATTGGCGGCCAAATAAAGCCAAAAAATCTTGAAACTTTTCCCACGTCAACTTCTTCTCTTGTATATTTAGTATTTCTGACTGTATTCGATTTTGAGTCTCTGCAGCATCATAATGTCGTAGTTTTGCTCACTTTGGAAATTTTTGGACTTTGATTTCCTACTCCAATTTTGAATTCATGCCATATTCTTGTACGAATCGGATTACCAGAAAAAGATACTAAAAATACCCGAGTAGTATTTATTTATATACAACAATAGATAAAGTATGAAAGGAAAAAATACAATATATATATTCATCACACCCCAACACCTATCTTTTGCTAGTCCTCGAGCAAAACCTAAACCTAAAAGGAAAAATAAAAATCCTAACTCACTTTCGCAGGAATCGAGATTGCACTTAGCACGTGCAATAAGCCTTTAAACCCCTAGGTTACCCTAGTGGACGAGTTGTGTCTCGTGAGGGTTTGCAGTGAATATACCCACAAAATTTAAGAAGAAAATAGATTAAGGAATAAAGAAAAGAAAAATAAGGATAACCGAAAATCAAGAAAAATGGAAATTTTATACAAAGGAAAGAAAAAATCTTTTTTTATGATATTTTCATCAATTAATCTCACTAATATACAAACTCAAGAACGCATTTAGATTATAAATTTTCAAATCGAGCGTCATATCAGATACACTTATCATTTTAATCAAAAATTTAAATCCTATCTTTCAATACCCACTAACAGATGATCTATTGGCTCCTATACATCTACGTGCACGTGTGATAGTCTACTTTTGTTTTGAACTCCAACTCTAACTCATGATTACATCTCCTCTCTCATAACAATTTTTTTTCTTTTTTTCTTTTTTTAATTTTTTTTAAAGAATATTTCACCTTTCATGCGAATATTCACGCTTGCTTAGGCGCAACATACCCGATTACTCGGTTCATACTCTTTTCTTTTTTTTAGAATATTTCACCTTTCATGCGAATATTCACTCTTACATAGGCGCAAAGTACCCGATTACTCAGATCATACTCTTTTTTTTTCACTTTTGAGACTATTGTCTTAATACCAGGCGCACCCTATTATTTTATCACTCTCGAGGCTATTGCCTTAGGCTCACCCCATTATTTTATTCTCACCTTTTTTTTTAGAGAGGGAACATTTACTCAATCATTATCATATTTGTCCTTAACCTAATAAACTATTGTGAAGTGAAAAAATAGATATATACTTGCCTCAAAACTACTATTAGTGGTATTTATTTTTCGGATTTTAATCTTTTTCATAAAATTCAAAGTGTATCGTCCAATCTACTCTCCTATCCAATTTCAAATCTAAATTTGTTCTTTTATCTGTAATTAGTTTGATCTATTGATGAAAATATATAATTTTTTTTTAATTTTTTTAGTTTTTTTTAGTTAGTTACGCTAAAAACTACCCAAAGTGTAAAAGAAAGAAACCCAAAAATAAAAAAATAAAATCCTGAAAAATAAAATTAAAATCTTGAAAATCCTAAAAAAAATCTCCTAATCCACTCCCCCACACCTAAACTTGTGTATGCTCTCATGCACAAACAAAGGATGGTAAAATAAATAAGAAAACTATTACACAAATACAAATAATAAGAGTCGTAAAAAGTTACGATCTCAATATCCTCACCCTATTAACGCATGTAAAGTGGTTACGACCTCTCGATCGCTTCCCATTTTCATAGTGTGTGCATTTTAAACGTGAAGTTGGTGCATTATTATATCTCATCATCCTCCTACAAGTCACGAGATTACCTGCCTGCTTCTTATGTCGTCCTCGCTTTTTCTTTGTCCACATATAAGCATTAACAATTGGGTTAAAGAATTCTTTATTATAAACCTGCCAATCATCGTTAATAACAAGCATATATGTAGAAATATCGTGAGGTGAGAAGAGTGCTATATGATCAAGTGAACATAGTGGTGGCTCTTCTAACTCATGAAGTAATGCGAGCTCCTCTGCAAATAAATCCTCAAAAATTTGCTTATAAATTAATAGCACATTTTCACAAGTATCATCATATATAGAATCAGTATGTGCCAATTCTTCTAATAATTTGAGCTCATCTTTGAATATTTGCTCAATTGAGGGTTCATTATTAGTGCAAGAAGTCGAATGAGAGTGCAAACCGTGAATCATATTGATCTCAATGAGGGAGCTCGTTGCGTGCTCATCCACATTAAATATGTTCAATGCCACAGTCATATTCCCAAATGATAACTTCATGAGACCACTCCTACAATCAATTAATGCATTTGATGTTGCAAGGAATGGTCTACCCAAGATAACAAGAATTTGATTTCGTGGATTGGAAATTGGCTCAGTTTCTAAGACAATAAAGTCTACAGAAAAGATAAACTCGCCGACCTTAATGAGCACATCTTCAACCATATCAAGTGGTCTCTTGATCGAACGATCAACTAGCTGTAATGTGATCTTTGTAGGTTGAAGTTTTCCTAACCCCAGTTGCTGATAAACAGTGTAAGGAAGCAAGTTGACACTTGCCCCTAAATCCAGCAACGCCCTATCAAATGTAGTGTTCCCAATGGTGCATGAGATTGTAGGAAAATCTGGATCTTTGTACTTGATAGGCAAGGAGTTAGAGAGGATATGTGATATATTTGCAGTAAGAAAAACTTTCTTAGGAACGTTTCTTGCTCGTTTCTTAGTGCACAAATCCTTGAGGAATTTAGCATAAGTAGGAACCTGTTGTATAATATCAAGGAGTGGAATATTAACCTTCACCTGCTGAAACGTTTCAAGAATCTTTTCTACTTGCGGTGAAGGCTTCCTAAGTCGATTTGGATATGGTGCTTTTGGCTCAGGAACTGGTTCTTCTAAATGAGTATGTGATGGTGATGGAGGTGATGGAGATGATTGTGGAGAAAGGGGTGGAAGAGATGATATAGAATGCGGATAGTAGGAGTGGGATCACGGGGCATGGCTACATTATTGTCCACTTACTTGCCAGATCTAAGCGTATGAATGGCATTGCATTGGTGGACATGCGACTGATTGGAGTTTGAGGAACTGGCATTGAGGTTCGTTATGGGTTGACTTGGAAAGGTACCCTGGCTACGTTCACTGATTTGACTCGCTAATTGTCCAACCTGCTGCTCTACATTCTTAATATATTGAGAGTTCACGAGCAGTTGCTGACCTGTATTTTGAATAAAATCAGCTGACACTTTCATAAGATTTTGCATGTGTGTATCAAGATTGGACATCTGCGTGTCAAACTTGGAATGAGACTTGAGAAGATTTTCAACGTTCTTCTCAAGTGACTGGAGTCGCTTTTCTTGATCAATATTAGACCCCTATTGTGGATGTGAGTGGTTTTGTGCAGGTGGTCTATTCTGGTTGTTCCCATAATTTGAAGCATTTGGGTGTTGATAAGTACCCACATTTGGTTTTGAAAACTGACCATTGGCTGGAGGTTGCATGTTAGGGTTAGGGGCCCCCTGATATTGTCCTTGACCCCATGATAGATTTGGATGGTTCCTCCAGCCAGAATTGTATGTAGAAGTGTAAGGATTGCTCATGGGTTGCTGATACAAGGCGTTAGCCTGCTCAAGTGTGGGACCCATGGAATTCATTAATAATGGACACTCCTCCATAACATGATTCGGAGTTCCGCAATTAAAGCATGTGGAAAATTGAATTTGATTTATCTGACCCACCGGTGGAGCACAAGGAGTCTCCAATGCCTCAATTCTTCTCATCATAGCTGCAATCTTAGCTTCGGCAGCTATAGAGCTTCGATGCTATGGATCCCACTTTTATGCGCAGAAGTTGATGCACTGGGTTTCTCAGTGGGACTTTCCTACTGTATAGTCTTACACGATAGGTCCTCAAGAAAGTCCCATGCTGACAGATAGGTCCTCAAGAAAGTCCCATGCTGACACATGGACTCAAGAAGAGTTTTGGATGTGTAATCGAGTCCTTCGTACACAATTTGACACAACCGCCACTTTTCTATCGCATGGTGGGGGTATTGAGCTAATAAGTCCTTGAACCGTTCCAAATATTTCCAGAAGGGTTCTCCCGGCACTTGATAGAATTGAATAATTTGATTTCGTATTCTTGCCGTCTTATTCGTGGGATAATACTTCTTAAGAAACACTGTAACGAATTCATCCCAAGTAGTGATTGAATCAGTATGCATAATGTACAACCACTTCTTGGTATTATCCTTAAGTGCAAAGGAGATGAAACGGAGCTTAATTATGTCCTCCGATAAGTGTTGCAGTTTAATCATTATGCATACTTCCTAAAATTTACTGATAAAGAGATATACATCTTCTGAATCAGAACCAATGAATTTAGGAAGCATACTAATGTACTTCGGCTTCAACTCATAGTGATTACCCGCTGCATGTGGAAGCATAATGCATGATGGAAGTGATGTGCGCA